>JAEAOA010001519.1:72500-96702 GCA_016746295.1 Potamilus streckersoni
TTTTGGAGCCATACATTTAGTCATAAAATGATGGTTAATGATTTCATAATCAGGCAAAGGTCTGACAAGGTAAACCAATATTTTGATAAATGGTTACTAAATGATAAAATTGACTGCATATAAGGTTAGGTATGTTTTGAATGGATTTTCATGTCCTTTCACAGTAGTGTCGAAATGCATGTGTGCAGAAACACTGTTCTGTTTTACGTTTTGGTCCATATAAATGATTTCACATTTGCGATAAATCATACTGAATCGTAAATGACCATCCAATGGAAATTCTTGTGCGTAGAATAAGAATTTCCTGTCGATATGACTCAGGGCTAAGACGTCGCCACTTTCTACAGTCGCTGAGACTAAGTCTGGTTACAACTTTTCACAGGAAAGAGGAACATTGGAAAACCACATTTTATTCTCTGGATTATAATATTACTATTGGAACAAAACATCTCCGAAGAATGCAAAGTACTTGATAGAAAAGCAAACGACATAGTCTGAAATAATCATATGTTTCTTATTATATTAATATATTTTAATAACAATTTTGTAGGGAAAATAATCAACACGTTATAAAGCACATATCGATAAGAACGGTTCATAATCATGTAAATAATCATGTAAAATAAAATCAGGCTACGTTTTTCTGACAAACCAAGATGTTGATTGAAAACCTAACCTTGACCAGAGTCTATTAAAAAGAGAAACATTTACATGAGCTCTGTCTTTATTATGCTGCGTAGTTTCAAACAAGCAAAGATATTATTTTCTTCTTACAATGTTTGGTTCCTAAAGGTTACGTCCAAATGAGAGTTGGAAGTATTCGTATAAAACTGAAGTTATTTCTTAAAGAATCGTGATACATGGAATGATTATTGGCAACAAAACCACGCTAACCCTGGTCGTCATCTTTTTCTCATTAAAATTAGATTTAACTCTTGACGCAATTATTTATTCTTATATCAATATGAGTTCACTATAGTTACCATAATCTTGATCGGCCTTTCTTGTTGTTGAACACCTATCAAGAAGTCGTTTTGTCCCATCCTACTTGGGTTTTACGAGTTTCCATTATACATTTCTTAAATATGTCAGCATAGTTTAAATACCAATTCATAGTCGTTCAAAATATATTCCTTAACTATGTCATAATGAACACTTTATTGTCTTTAACAGTTTTGACAATATGTACACTTATAGAGACAATATGTACTCTTATAGAGACAAAACACAACGCTCTCCTGACTATAGAAACCTTTATCAATTTTATGAAAATAAAGAAAATATCCATCTGCTTCATTTTTCTTTAAACGAAATTTTTTATAAACATAATATTTATCATAACATCGAAAACCTAAACGTGTGTTCTACTAGCCAGTCCTTCTTCTTTCAATTTAAAATGGTTTTTCATCTTTTTTAAATTTTGTATTTTCATTTCACTTTGTTCCTGTGTTTGTATTTCTTCTTTTAGGAAGATGAATCTTGTCTTAACTCTTTCATCTTTGTCTTGTAATTTTGATTTTCACAGTTTTCTGTTAGAGCTCAGATACATACATACATACATACATACATACATACATACATACATACATACATACATACATACATACATACATACATACATACATACATACATACATACATACATACATACATACATACATACATACATACATACATACATACATACATACATACATACATACATACTACAATGAGCTTTTGTTGGATAAGTTGGCAATCATGTCACAAATGTAATGTTTTTCCCAATATCGATATAAGATTACAAAGGAAAAGGACGATGAGTATGTGGTAGGATAATTGCATCGGCTGCAGCCAATAAGTAAATAGAAAACTGTGGGAATTTCATGGGCTTGTTTTTACTTACAGGTTTCGCATACATTGTTCTTTGAGCTTGTTGTCTTATCATAAATATTAAACTGCAAATTCTGTATGTGAAATGTACCAACTCTGTGTTAAATTGCTATAAAATCGATTTTTCTTCGTATCATAATGAAATTGGTACATTTTCTTATAAGTGACAACTATATGGATACTTGTTACCTTTCATGTTGACACGAGTTTTGATGCAGTTAGTCATAGAAAACACTTGATATATATCCTGAAAAATTGAAAATAGGATGTATATAGAGCATAACATGGTTTAAAAACAAAAGCAAAGCTGAACAAATATGCCTTCCCAGTCATGGAGTGTTTGTAGGGATAAAGCGTTTATTCCCGATATATGGACACAACTACGATCATTTCATGTATTATTCTATCCAGCTGTTCGAAGTAGAAGTCGTTAGTATTGAGGCTGTATAAAACTCTATTATTATTATTATTATTATTATTATTATTATTATTATTATTATTATTATTATTATTATTATTATTATTATTATTTAGTATTATCGATAATAATTATTGGACTGACGGTAGTTTAGGGATATTTCTGCTTCTTTCTGCCAACATTTCTAGTACAGGATGATATCGCATCTATTGTAATTTACCATCGCCACTGCCAATAATGCTGCTGCTATATCTCCAATCCGTATTAACATCAGATCCAATAATAACACTAATGTTACTTACGAGATAAAACGTTTCTGTAATCCAAGTGAGGTAAGAGTACTGTGTTCGCCATTTTTAAAGGGCTACCTCATTTTCACAAACACAATCTCGTATAGGCAAATTAATTGTACCGATATTGTTTATGGATAAAAATGTGTATTTGATTTCAAACCATTTTAATATGTATTTACATTGTGGTATGCTGTAATACAAATTCAGGTCTTTTCGATATTCAGTCAGATTGCATTTGTCCATGCGTTGCTGTGTGCGTATGTTTTTATCAGTATATATAACTTATAGAGGGAAATATATCATCTTTAGTCTTGTACCAGCAACTTTTCTCTTTAATGAGAATAAAGACTGAAAGTTCTTATTCAAGAGTTACTGGTAGTTATGTCGCGTTTTATATTTTTCTCTTATTTTCACAGAAACATAAAACACATGAAAGCTTTATCTTTTAGATATTATTTTCATTTAAGTCCGGGTTTAACGAAACTCACCTACTTTTTATATAATTCCTATTGTTTCGGCAAGACATCGTTCAAGTTCCCATCCTTTGATTTATCTTCTACAATTTTGAACACGATCAGCCATACGGCAACCAAACCAACAACCAATTCAGTTCTCATAGACTGTAATATTAATGTCACATTCAGATGATTTTATTATCACAGATAATAATAATTTCACAGAGAAATGATTGCATGATCTTAGACCATAATAGTAATGTCATATGATCCATTTCTCATATACCATAATAATAAAGTTTGCTTTTAGACCATAATAGTAATGTCACGTGATCCATTTCTCATATACCATAATAATAATATTTGCTCTTAGACCATAATAGTAATGTCAAATGATCCATTTCTCATATACCATAATAATAATGTTTGCTCTTATTACTTTAATTGTAAGGTCGGTAAAACACATTCACATCCCGAGAACAATAAATCCAGAAGAAACTTTGACAACAGTGAATATGACATCCGGCGAGCATCTATCTGAAAAACTCATTATCCCATTTAGGTATTAACTCCAATTTATAAACAGCCTTACATCAAGATGCTTCAAATGTTTTGATTCATATATTATAATTAGCAGTCAACATATGAACTTATAGTAAGAAATTTACGTAAAGTATTTTGTTTCTGAAATGTAATTTGAGTATTTAACTAAATCAACTATTTTTGTTTCTATGTTGATTTGTGGTGTATATATTACAAAAAGAGCAGTTTGTCGTTCATGGAGATATGTATAATTGATATGCTAAATAAGTTAAACCTATATTGTAAAATTATTTTTAAAGAAGAAGATAATCATAAAAATTGTCTTAGATCCTTTTCCCTTTGATCATGTACACCTTTGTCAAAACTACAGTTAACCTTCTTCATAGACTTCAACTTTCACTTCAGTTACTATTAAGTATAAAATACTTCTGCATTTTCCTCTTCCAAAACATTATGTTATTTTTCAATTTTTTTTACCAACCAATCAGCTACTTGCATGGGTTTTGAGATACGGTATTCAACAATTGGCTGGTTCTCTAAATCATTCAATAATTATTGGAATGAGTCCATATAAAAAACAATCAGAACACTTCTCCATTTAGCTCATATTCGACATCTGTACTTGCTCATGCCAATTTCAGCTTTATACAGCGTTTATTTATACTGATTAAATACCTGACAGAGATTCAGCTTATAAAATATAAGTTTATATTATTCTAAATATTAGATTTATACTAATTAGATGGAATATAGCATTTAAATATTTTTCGCTAAAGATTCGTGCTTGAGACGAAACATATCGAACATATTGAACAGATCATGCTAATATGAAATTGATATATCGAACATATCGAGCATATTGAACAGATCATGCTAATATGAAATTGATATATCGAACGTATCGAACATATTGAACAGATCATGCTAATATGAAATTGATATATCGAACATATCAAACATATTGAACAGATCATGCTAATATGAAATTGATATATCGAACATATCGAACATATTGAACAAATCATGCTAATATGAAATTGATATATCGAACATATCGAACATATTGAACAAATCATGCTAATATGAAATTGATATATCGAACATATCGAACATATTGAACAGATCATGCTAATATGAAATTGATATATCGAACATATCGAACATATTGAATAGATCATGCTAATATGAAATTGATATATCGAACATATCGAACATATTGAACAGATCATGCTAATATGAAATTGATATAGTTGTAAATAGGAGTCTGAGTCTGAAAAATTTACAACTAATGAAACAAAGAATAAAAATGGCTGTTACAAGTTATAATTAAAGCTAAGATTTTATAAAAAAAAAAGAAAAAACAACAAAACACTGGGACAATGTCAGGCATTTCTGCATGCACTTAAATATCGCTTATTTTAGTACGATCGAAACGATCAGAGCCGTACAAAGAAGAATGCCATCTGTGATACATTCTACTACTTTATAAAATATGTTCTCACAGCAACGCATACATTGCATTTAAAGGACAAGACATTTAAAGTGTCCACAAACAATATATTGTATTAAATGATATTGCTTTGGTTAATGTTGTTGAGAACGAGTTGAGTATAACTAACTCACTGGAAAATAGGATATGCCAAAACAATTCACTCGTCACAGGGAATAACTATTACTGATACAGGATTGCCGATAACAGAATCGAGTGGTCCAATTTACTCTCTCTAGCAGTAGCAAGAGTAAGAGGAATGTCTCAACTATACAGAGCAATCATAGATTCCACAGAATATCAAACTATACAGAGCATTGATGGACTCCACAGAATATCAAACTATACAGAGCAATCATAGACTCCACAGAAAATCAAACTATACAGAGCAATCATAGACTCCACAGAAAATCAAACTATACAGATCAATTATAAACTTCACAGAAAATCAAACTATACAGAGCAATTATAGACTCCACAGAATATCAAACTATACAGAGCAATCATAGACTCCACAGAATATCAAACTATACAGAGCAATCATGGACTCCACAGAATATCAAACTATACAGAGCAATCATAGACTCCACAGAAAATCAAACTATACAGAGCAATCATAGACTCCACAGAAAATCAAACTATACAGAGCAATCATAGACTCCACAGAAAATCAAACTATACAGAGCAATCATAGACTCCACAGAAAATCAAACTATACAGAGCAATCATGGACTCCACAGAAAATCAAACTATACAGAGCAATCATAGACTCCATAGATAATCAAAGTATACAGAGCAATTATAGACTTCACAGAAAATCAAACTATACAGAGCAATTATGGACTCCACAGAAAATAAAACTATACAGAGCAATCATAGACTCCACAGAAAATCAAACTATACAGAGCAATCATAGACTCAACTGATAATCAAAATATACAGACCAATCATGGACTCCATAGAAAATTGAACTATACAGAGCAATCATGGACTCCACAGAAAATCAAACTATACAGAGCAATCGTGGACTCCACAGAAAATCAAACTATACACAGCAATCATGGACTCAAACAGAAAATCAAACTATACAGAGCAATCATGGACTCCACAGAAAATCAAACTATACAGAGCAATCATAGACTCACCAGATAATCAAACTATACAGAGCAATCATGGACTCCACAGAAAATCAAACTATACAGAGCAATCATGGACTCCACAGAAAATCAAACTATACAGAGCAATCATGGACTCCACAGAAAATCAAACTATACAGAGCAATCATAGACTCCACAGAAAATCAAGCTATACAGAGCAATCATGGACTCCACAGAAAATCAAACTATACAGAGCAATCATAAACTCCATAGAAAATTAAACTATACAGAGCAATCATGGACTCCACAGAAAATCAAACTATACAGAGCAATCATGGACTCCACAGAAAATCAAACTATACAGAGCAATCATGGACTCCACAGAAAATCAAGCTATACAGAGCAATCATTGACTCCACAGAAAATCAAACTATACAGAGCAATCATGGACTCCACAGAAAATCAAACTATACAGAGCAATCATGGACTCCACAGAAAATCAAACTATACAGAGCAATCATAGACTCCACAGAAAATCAAACTATACAGAGCAATCATGGACTCCACAGAAAATCAAACTATACAGAGCAATCATGGACTCCACAGAAAATCAAACTATACAGAGCAATCATGGACTCCACAGAAAATCAAACTATACAGAGCAATCATAGACTCACCAGATAATCAAAATATACAGAACAATCATGGACTCCATAGAAAATTAAACTATACAGAGCAATCATGGACTCCACAGAAAATCAAACTATACAGAGCAATCATGGACTCCACAGAAAATCAAACTATACAAAGCAATCATAGACTCCACAGAAAATCAAACTATACAGAGTAATCATGGACTCCACAGAAAATCAAACTATACACAGCAATCATAGACTCCACAGAAAATCAAACTATACAGAGCAATCATGTACTCCACAGAAAATAATAATCAAAGTTGTTGTAGGGGTAATAAGAAGAATTCTATTTGGTTCTACTCTACACTATTACACGATGCATAGGTCTGCATGCACTCTTAGATGTACTGTATAATAATATGAACCGGCATGTTACCAACAAAAGTAAATATGATATAAGCCATGTTAACCTACACGTTACCAACACATTATATATGATATAAACAATGTAAAATTCAATA
Organism: Potamilus streckersoni; assembly: GCA_016746295.1. NCBI lineage: Eukaryota > Metazoa > Mollusca > Bivalvia > Unionida > Unionidae > Potamilus > Potamilus streckersoni. The sequence goes on from JAEAOA010001519.1 coordinate 79,824, forward strand.
ATTTGGACTCAACATGATTATATAACTCAAAATATTGAATTTAGTTGTAACAGTAGTTTAAAACTGAGGTCTTTCTGGACGCAATAGTGTGTACTAGGCCTGTTGTTGGACGCAACAGTGTGTACTAGGCCTGTTGGTGGACGCAATAGTGTGTACTAGGCCTGTTGGTGGACGCAGTAGCGTTTAGTGCAAATGTTTGTGGTAGTAATGTATTAATATATTGGTGGTAGCATTAGTATAGTTGAGGTGTTGGTGGCATCAGCAAAGTCAGCAGTAGCAGAAGATGAAAAAAAAGCGCAAAAGAATCAAATTCGCTGTGGAGAGTGTTAAAGCTGTTATTTGGTCTGTATTTTCTTTCTTGGTGTCTCTCTATGTGCACACACACACTCTCACACACACACAGACACACATCCTTCTGACATTTTGTTAATGTTTCAGTTTCATATAAGTAAAACAAATAGTACAATAGGGACAAGTAGCCATTCTTTCAATTATATTTTTTGCAATTATAAGAAACATGCTAATTATTTTATTAAACTTTGATACAAATGTATAAAATGTCTTGGTATTCAGTATATAGCGTCTTGGACTTAAGTATGTAATGTATTGGACTTAAGTATATAGTGTCTTGGACTTAAGTATATAGTGTCTTGGTCTTAAGTTAATAGTGTCTTGGACTTAAGTATATAGTGTCTTTGTCTTCAGTATATAGTGTATTGGCCTTAAGTATATAGTGTCTTGGACTTAAGTAGGTAATGTCTTGGACTTAATTGTATAGTGTCGTGGACTTAAGTATATAGTGTCTTTGACTTAAGTATATAGTGTCTTGGACTTAAGTATTTAGCGCCTTGGTCTTACGAAGATAGTGTATTGGACTTAAGTATATAGTGTCTTTGTCTTCAGTATATAGTGTCTTGGTCTTAAGTATATAGAGTCTTGGATTTAAGTACATAGTGTCTTGGACTTAAGTATATAGTGTCTTGGACTTAAGTATATAGTGTCTTGATCTTAAGGATATAGTGTCTTGGTCTTAAGTATATAGTGTCTAGGTTTACAGTATATAGTGTCTTACGCTACACAGTATATAGTGTCTTGGTCTTAAGTATAAAGTGTCTTGGACTTAAGTATAAATTGTCTTGGACATAAGTATATAGTGTCTTGGTCTTCAGTATATAGTGTCTTGGTCTTCAGTATATAGTATCTTGGTCTTAATTACAAAGTGTCTTGGACTTCGTTATATAGCGTCTTGGACTTAAGTATATAGTGTCTTGGTCTTAAGTATATAGTGTCTTGGTCTTAAGTATATAGTGTACAGGTCTTCAGTATATAGTTTCTTGGTCTTAAGTATATAGTTTCTTGGACATAAGTATATAGTGTCCTGGTCCTAAGTATATAAGGTCTTGGACTTAAGTATAGAGTGTCTTGGACTTAAGTATAGAGTGTCTTGGTCTTCAGTATATAGTGTCTTTTACTTAAGTATATAGTGTCTTGGTCTTCAGGACATAGTGTCTTGGACTTATGTATCTAGTTTCTTGGTCTTATGTATATAGTGTTTTGGTCTTCAGTATATAGTGTATTGGACGTAAGTACATAGTGTCTTGGACTTAATTATATAGTGTCTTGGTCTTTAGTATATAGTGTCTTGGTCTTCAATATATAGTGTGTTTTTCTTAAGTATATAGTTCCTTGCTCCTAAGTATATAGTGTCTTGGTTTTCAGTATATAGGGTCTTACGCTTCAGTATATAGTGTCTTGGTCTTAAGTATAAAGTGTCTTAGACTTAAGAGTATAGTGTCTTGGTCTTCAGTATATAGTGTCTTGGTACTCAGTATATATTATCTTGGTCATAAGTACAAAGTGTCTTGAACTTCGGTATATAGCGTATTGGACTTAAGTATGTAGTGTCTTGGTCTTAAGTATATAGTGTTTTGTTCTTAAGTATATAGTGTCTTGGTCTTCAGTACATAGTTTCTTGGTCTTAAGTATATGGTGTCTTGGACTTAAGTATATAGTGTCTTGGTCTTAAGTATATAAGGTCTTGGACTTAAGTATAGGATGTCTTTGTCTTCATTATACAGTGTCCTTGTCTTCAGTATATAGTGTCCTGGACTTAAGTAAATAGTGTCTTGGTCTTCAGGACATAGTTTCTTGGAGTTATGTATCTAGTTTCTTGGTCTTATGTATATTGTGTCTTGGTCTTCAGTATATATAGTGTATTGGACTTAAGTACATAGTATCTTGGACTTAAGTATATACTGTCTTGGTCTTTAGTATATAGTGTCTTTGTCGTCAGTATATAGTGTGTTTTTTAAGTATATAGTGTCTTGCTCTTAAGTATATAGTGTCTTGGACGTAAGTATGTAGTGTTTTGGACTTGAGTATATAGTGTCTTGGTCTTAAGTATATAGTGTCTTGGACTTAAGTATATAGTGTCTTTGTCTTCAGAACATAGTGTCTTGGACTTAAGTATATAGTGTCTTGGTCTTAATTACATAGTGTCTTGGACTTAAGTACATAATGTCTTGGACTTAAGTATATAGTCTCTTGGTCTTAAGTATATAGTGTCTTTGAGTTAAGTATATAGAGTCTTTTCTTAAGTATATAGTGTCTTGGTCTTTGGTATACAGTGTCTTGGTCTTCAGTACATAGTGTCTTGGACTTAAGTATATAGTGTCTTGGTCTTCAGTATATAGTGTCTTGGACTAAGTATATAGTGTCTTGGACTTAAGTATATAGTGTCTTGGTCTTCAGTACAAAGTGTCTTGGACGTAAGTGTTTAGTGTCTTGGTCTTCAGTATATAGTGTCTTTGACTTAAGTACAAAGTGTCTTGGACTGAAGTATATAATGTCTTGGTCTTGAGTATACAAGTTCTTTAGATCAATTTCCTCTCTATACAAACTTTGTATGAAAGAACCTTCTTTCGTCTCAATTCTTTGTATTTTGAAAAATCCTTCTAACTCCCTTGTCATTTGTTTGTTGGCTTTTTGCACCTCCATGCTTGTTTTCTGCATTACAAGTGACGTTTGTTCACTGGTCATTTTCTCTGTATCTTTTAAACGACTGTTCAAATGTCATTATTAAAATAATAATTGTTACTTAAAGCTTCTTTTCAAAATATTCGCTTGTTTTTTAGCTCATGATTCGCTGTCGATTTAGCAGAAATATGGCTGTCCATAATTAAGGCTGTTTTGTCCTGGCCATTTTTTGACTTGACTAAAAATCTTGTGACTTCAGTACTACATACTCTGTCGTAAACGACTTTGCAAAACCTTTTTCATTTTGCGCATTTATCGACGTGTATATTGTACCTATTCACTCACAAAGATTACTTAAAGTCTTTCTGACTTTATATTTACTTTGAGAGTGATTAGGTCAAATTTACACATCGATAAATACCTAATCATGATCAATTAATCACACACACAGTAGTAGAGGAAAACCAGGTTTTCAACTCACTTTGTTTTTTTACCCTCCAAACAAGTATAAATTATAGTCCTAAATTATCCCCCACCCCACCCCCTTTTTTCCAAAATAAAACAGGGTTTTGACTCACCCTCCCCCACCTCTTTTTTCCCCCTACTACTACTATGTAAACAGGTATTTTATAACCAAACAAAACAACAGGTGTTGGAATGCGATAAGCGCTTTACACAGAGGTGACTAATTTGTTAGAACAGCGCATGTGTGGAATACAATTATTCTAAAGACGGCAAACGGGTTTTTACCACAAGATAACAGGATGAAAATTAAACTGTGTATTAGAACGTTTCAGTTAACAAGGTGGAAATTAAACTAGCATTAGAATGAAAATGATATTATTTTATATCTCGTTACCAATGATTAATGTTTCAACTGTTGATATTAAAAATATTTCACTATCACGACTATAGATACTAAATTTTACTTTACCACTCACACAGCGACGGGACTCAAACAGATCTTTCATTTCTGGTTTGTTCAGAGGATATTTTTTGTTGATAAAATATACCTTTGACCGATCGAGATCAATTGTGAGTTTAGTATAGTTTTGTTGGCTAATGGGGCTGTGAAAGTTTTTAAATTCCGTTAGCAACTTTTGATACAATTGTTCGAGATAATTGAAATACATGCTGTCATCAGATCTGATGAGCGAAAGTTTTAACTTGTCACATGTTCCATTAAAACATATACCTGATGTTTCATTATTAAATTCAACTGTCAATTGTTTACCGTCCATCATTAGATATTTGATGTTACTATTGTAGCTATTTGTCATTGTCAAATTTTCAAACATTATTTTATAAGTTTAGATAAAATTTCAGTTGGAAAAGATAATGTCGAGTATAGATCTATCATCATAACAATACCCAAGGGCAAATGTATCTACCCCATTTTCACAATAGCGTTTGTCATCAAAATTATACAATCCACGTTTGATAATGACATCTGTTTCGAGTTTATGATGATTAGTTCGAATTGCCATAGCTCTCATAAAACTAACACCACCATCAAGCGCATACCTGTAGTCATCAAATTTCATAAACTTTTTAACAAAATCACGAGGTAGACCTTTGGCTTTTTTCGTTATTTTATTATTATCTAACAATACGGCATACATTTTACTACGTAATCCGATAAAGTATTTGATAGCGCTCGAGTTCATTTCATCTTTAAACTTACCAATAACCTTTTTATTTGTGTCGTCATGAAATTTACTGTCACGTGGATAATCGGAAAGATCAAACAGATGTCGATTATTATACATATCCTGATAGATGTCCTCACATTCGATTTCATATACGAGTGAATCAGTATCAGTAAACAATAATCTACTAGCCGGCCACTGATTTTTAACAAAAGTGTAATGAAAATCGTACATCATCCACTTTGATAAATCTAACACTGCAGCTCCAACATAGATCGGCTTGTTTAGTTTTAGATTTGGTTTTCTTCTTTGTATCGCAACAAGATTTTCATTAAATATTTTCATGCTCACAAAATCATCGTCTGACACAAGTTTGTTTCTGCGATTGACATCATTAACTATTTCAATATTTACGCGTTTCCTAATATTCTCCATCGTCTTACCAAAAACGGAATTGTTCATCAGTTTAAAGAAGTTTTTCTCAAACTCTGTTTTCGCTACAGCTCTTCTTGAAGTGTTCGAGTTAATGTAACCTCTCATCCACGGCGACTGATTAAATTTTAGTACACGATGAACTCTTCTCAACACAAGACCAGCATCGACTGCTTGTTTTAAAACTTTGTAATGCAAAACGTAATTTTTCTTATCAAGTAAATTTGGTACTAGTTTCTTGATCATGGAATGTTGCCTTGGTGATGCTAACGCTTGTTGTTCTTTTGATAACAAACTATAATCTATTACCATCGATTCCGCACAGAAAGGGTAATCATTATGTAATTTGTGTAGCGAATTTGGATAATCAAGATCAACTTCAACGAAATAGGAAACATCATCGGGTATCTTTTTTTCTGTCTCTGATAGAAATCGATCAACCGTGATCCAATGAAATCCGCTAAAAGGCATTGGTTTTGCCATCGAACCACCGTAAAGATTATTACAATCTAGATAAATTATGTACTTCGAAGGAAGGTCAGGGTTATACTGTTTCAGGTATTTGTTGTTTGTTTCAGCATATTTGTTTGTTATCACGCTAATACCACCTCGGATACCTTTTTCGATAAAATTGAACATATCCACATCTGTCAGTAATTCTAACCTTACCTTACTAAACTTTAGCAAAGCATCCCATGACAACCCAGGGGCAGAATAATACCAGCAAGGATCTAGTCCATAATTATTATAACTCACTTCACGAAAACTTTCAAAAACATCTGCTAATAATAACACGTCAGTTTTCAAGTACAAATCATGATAATCACCAAAAGTCTTACAATCAAACTCTTTCCAGATATCTTGTGCATACCTGTACTCGTCATCGGTTATATTTTCGTTTTTAAGTTGTGAGTAAAATTTGTCTTTGTCAGGTAAAGATATTTCATCAAATTTACTCCAATCGTCGAGGTATTCGTATGGAAAAACTCCTTTTTTTAGCTAGTAGATTAAATTTATCTCCAAAACAGTCTCTTAGGTTATCAAATTTACTACAACCTTTCACTAACTCATCTAACGAGGCTGCCATAAACTGCAGGCTGTCAATAAAACGTAATTTACCTAGCGTAACTGACATGTACTTTTCAAAATTATTTGGGATGCATTTGATGACGTTATCGAGTTTTAGATGAGCTTTTATCTCAGGATTACCAAAAGCTTCTACTATAATATGGCTATCATATCCTCGAAAATGGAGCATGAAATTTTAAATTACACTGATTATGAGCCGCTCCACGATACTGTCCAGGCAAATGACAATGGTCATGTACTTTTTTATCATCGTCAAAAGCTTTTTCACAAATATGACAAATTTCTGCTTGCTCGTGATTGGATTCTTGTTGAGGTGTTAATTTTAACATTGGCGTTACTTTTTTCAAATGAGTAAATATATTATCAACTTCATTAATCAACTGCTTGAGAAGCCAAACAGCTGGATTTTTACCAGGATATAATTTGATTGATTTAGATAATCTAGAATCAGTACAACAAACTACCTTATACGCTACTCCACACGGAACATGATTTTGAACTTTTCTTGTACTCGATTGATGAGGATTATTCTCTACACCAAGTACAGGTTGAAGTAGGCATTCGAAATCAGCGTATATGACGAAAGGAATTTTTAGTTTGTGATTATGATGGACAAACTGTAACACACTATCTTTTTTAGATGGCATTGTTATTCTTTGCACATCACTACAGTACTGCAAATGGTTTTGTAATGTTTCATTGTTTGTACAGCCATGCAAGCAGCGGTAGCAAAAGAACTTTTTGTTCTTATCCTTATTGTACTGTCTACCAACTAGTCCGTTAAAGTTTTTAATCCAAACGTAATGATTTTTATAATACAGTAAATTTATAGTTGATTGAGAAGCTTTTTCTGAAATATATCTCGGATATACGTCCTCCTTTTCATCTAGTCCGAAAACGTTAATTGAAACATTATTCTGCTTTTCAAATTTTGGTATTTGATTTTCTGCCACTGGAAAGTTAATATCTTTAAAATTTAATCTAGACACATGACTGATATACCTTTCAACACGAGTAGCGTTTTTTTCTGCTGGAAATAGTGCGGAAAGAACAGCCCATTGGAAACATTTGTTATCTACGTTTTTGATGTTTATACAACATCTTTTACTTTTTATTTTTGGTGGCAGGTCGACGTATGAACTACCTCGTAATACATTATATTTCATCGTGTGAAACAATATTCCTTTGATCATTTCAAACTTCCAACCCGAACCTAATTGACTAAATTCCTCTATTTTTTTCCAAATTTCTTGGTGTATTTCATCAGATAGTGATAACAGATCAGTCCCAAGCAAAACACGTCTTGATTTTGCGTTCATATAAGGTTCTGCAATTTCCTTGTTAGTTAATTCTTCCATTATAACTAACTTTGAAAATATAACATGATATTGCACAAATAATCTGATACTTTTGTGTTTTTCGAGCTCACGTTTTACAATTGTCTGTAATAGGTGGTAAAGATTAGTTGCAGTAAAATTTACTAAAACAATTTGATTATCAAACTGATAACTATTATCAAAACCTGCAAAAGCAGTCGCTATTTTATTAGGTTCTCCCATAAAGCTTCTCTTAGCTATATCACGCAATTTTAACATTATTATACTATAATGTAATATCTAATTGATAATTTTTTCACACTGCGCATGCGCTAAAAATCAATTAGAGATAAAAAATATCTCCTATAATATAATGACAGCAAATCTAACAAACACATGTGAGCACGAAGCATATCAAGTTCACCCAAAACATAACTTTACCTCACACTACGCATGCGCTAAAAATCAATTAGAGATAAAAAATATCACCTATAATATAATGACAGCAAATCTAACAAACACATGTGAGCAAGAAACATATCAAGTTCACCCAAAGTATAACTTTATCTCACACTGCGCATGCGCTAAAAATCAATTAGAAATAAAAAAACATTACCTATAATATAATGACAGTAAATCTGACAAGCGCACGTGAGCAAGAGATTTATCAAATTCACCCAAAGTATAACTTATACGCTGGAAATGTAATTGGTTCGGTTATTAACATTAAAACTAGAATACCTGTTGGCAAATTAACGTCAACGGGTTATAATGTTAGTGTAAAGGGAGATAATGCCGAGAGGATTACAATGTTTAGAAAAGATTTTATTTACACGTTGTTTTGCGATGATATTCCAGAGGGACAGCGTGTATATCATTATAATGGTAAAGTCACTGATGATAATATTGAAAATTTATCCTTACAAGATGAGTTTCAGCCGCACCCAGTATTTGATTTATATGAGGCTAACGATCGCGGTATTATTAGAAATAGAAAAACTAAAAAAGTTCTTAGTACTATTAGCAATATGGGATATATCAGGGTAACTGTTAGAGGAACATCAACAAATCAAGTTCGTTATCTTGGTCATAGGTTTGTTTAAGAGGTGTTCAATGGATCTATACCCAATGGTCTTGTTATTAATCACATCAATAATATACAAACTGATAATCGATTGGAAAATCTGGAAATAGTAACTCAACAGGAAAATGTGAGAAAAGGAAAAAATAGTAATGGTATTAATTTTAGATGCCCAATAAAACCTGTTATTTCAAAAAACCTCGAAACGGATGAGGAGATCGAATTCAAATCGATTTCAGCTGCGGCGAAATATTATAAGATAAATCCCGCAGTCGTAAAAATTATAGCTGATGGAGCAACAAAATCAACTTTTTCAAGAGAATACGATGTTAGGATTGGTTTTAGATATGATATTTGATAGCTCGGTTTTAGTCAAGCAATGATGAGCAAATGCTATGATATCATTGTGATTAAATTTTAACGTTGTTACTACATTTTCATTAATTTTATCTTTTTCTGCTTCTGTTAGTAATATTTTATGAGAATCACCTTGCATTACAATAACATCAACACTATAACCCAACAAACATTTTCTTACCGCTTCGGCTACTTCGTTATAATTTACTATATTAACTTTTTGGTGATATTTTATCTCATCGGTCATCTTATAATAATAAATTAGATAAAAATATATTATAATAATGGACTTGATGAAACGACTCGCTGAACTCTACGAAGAAGATACTAGTGATAAGGTCACCAGCGACAAAGTCACCAGCGATAAGGTCGTCAGTGATGAGGTCACGCATAGTATTATATTTTCCAAAGATTTCGTAGACAAATCTGTTGGTTATAGTGAAGATGATATTTTGTATAACAATGAATCTGATGATGATGGTGAAATAGTCACTGTTGCTGACATATCTAATTACAGCAGATCAACAACTAAACGGTATAATGTCAAGTATCACATTGCTAAGCAAATAATTAAATTTAATTTTATCGTTGCCGAACAATAACTGTTCTGGCAGTTAATCAAACCTTTTTTAAATATCAAGATCCCAGGCCGACAGAAAAATAACAAATTCGATTTCATATTTGTCAAGATTTTTAATCTAATGACGATCTCTAACGATCGTAAGCAGTATCTAATATCATTATGTAAACCAGTAAAATGTAAATCTGTCAAACAAAAGTATGAGTTAATTTATAATAGCATTATATCATAATCTGCTTGGTTGGGATCCAACTGTTAAATTTATCACTATACCCACGCCATTTGACTAAACTTTTATCCCCTTTTTTTCTAATCACTTTCTCGATAACAAAAACATCCTGCTCAGTTTTCTGTAGTTCTTGTTCATAAAAACTACCTACAATCGTTCCCCTGCCAGATCTTTTAAAACATATGTTACAGGTAATGTTAAAAGTACCTTATCAACCACAAATACTTCTTCTCTCCAGTTCGGAGTAAATCCTTTTGCAAATACCTTTTTCATCAAAGAAATTCTAACTTTATCACCAACCTTAAATTTATGTCTACGGTACATGTTTTCATTTGCTAATATCGGATTTTTAACAGCTTTTTTAGGTGTCATTTTGATGGTTCGATGTTTCGTGTTATTATATTCACCTACGATTTGAGAAAGGTCATCGATGTACCTGTTGGTGTTTTTAGCTGTCATATGTTTGTGTAATTTTTCGTTTAGCGTGCGATTAAATCTCTCGACAACAACGCTTTTACCCTCGTTTTCTGTAACATATTTTTTTATATTATTTTGTTCTAGAAACTGTTCAAACTTTTTGTTAAAAAACTCAGATCCGTGATCAGTCCAGATTTTGTTTGGTTTTCTTTCTGTACTCGTTATTATCTGCTTTAGCGCATCGGTCATTGAAGTCCCTGTCTTATCCGAACCAGGTACACTGAAAGCATATTTGCTAAAAACATCTATAACATTAAACAAATACCTTTTTGGAGCGCCATCAGCGCTAACATTAAACTGAGCTAGATTAGATACATCCACCAAATCTATTGCCCAGATATCATCTACACCATTAGCGACAACTTTACGTCGTGGAAACTTTTTTTTTTAGGTCTGTACAGCTCGACTGCAAGATCATCGTATACTTTTTTCCCGAGTCCGAGTTTATATTTTGCTCCTATCATTCCCTGAACAAATCTTCTATCAAAACGTTCTCGTAGATTTGTTGGCTTCATATCACGTAATTCGTCTAACATTACTTTATCACAATCTAATTTTGAGTTTTCATGATCACGATAACAGATATCATGACGCATTGCTATTGCATCCACTTGATTATAAGGCTCTTGGCCTGGCAATGGATTGTCGTTTTCATCTAGTTGTTGGTCTAGCGGATTCCACGGACCAGTATACCGATGACCTGGCAATGTCCAACCGCCTTTTGGTTTTGGCAATTTTCCAATAATTTTATGTATATCTATACCTGACCCTATTATTTCTCTGTTGTTACAACATTGACAGTATGCGAAAATTTTATTTTGTTCAAGACACAAATCTCTGTCAGAATCACAGTTGCATATCATTCTATATTTTTAATCGTCGACTAAAATAATATTAGGGTAGCCAGATCCTAGCGACGTCGCTGGAGACACTATCGCTGGGGATGTCGCTGGAGATACTATCACTGGGGACGTTTTCTTTAAAAATGTATTTTTTCTTTTTCCACAGACTACACAAAAACTTTTTAATATTATCCTGTTCTTTTTTGTTTTTTCTGTTGTTTCATTAAAATTTTCTGTTTTAGTTCTACACTTGAGACAGTATGTTGACATTATTATACTTGTAAGTTTAGATAAAATTAATTGCGATCTCATCATTAGCGTGAAAAGGTTGCTTGTCAAAATGTAAAATAAATTTTAAAAAATTAACATTTCTGCTCATCTGTTGAATAAACATTATACAATAATATCCACAAGCAGATGTTCCAACAGGTTGGAGTTGATTTGATGAATAATATATCTTTTTAAATTTTTTGTTCATATACTTTTTTATTACATCGCTTGGAGGAAGTCCAAACGAGTCAAAATAATTATTATTATAAACTGCTACCCAATGTGTGCCGGATCAGTCATTGAAATCTTGTATATTAATAACACACGAACTTACAGCTGATGGTGATTTTATTTCTGCGAGCTCATCTTTAGAATAAACTCCGTGAAATCCAGGAACCGCTTTTAACTTATCAATGATATCAAAATTATTCAACGGGGTCGACGAGTTCCTGGTAATGTTAGACCACGTCCGATTCCTAAAAGATTTGGCAGCAGACTTCCCGCTAATCCCGCCAAAAGTGGAGCGAACGGAATAATTCCTCCTTGTTTTGTTTGATTGCATATGCATTTGCATTTTGGTGTTGGTGATTTTGTTTTTATTATTTTCTTTTTTTTTGTTGTTGGTGATTTCTTTTTCTTTTGTGGCATTATAATATATTATTTACATAAAATTTACAATTTTTTTATTCCACTTCCACGAATGATACCATTAACTTTGACTGCTTTCTCCGTTGCGCCAGATATTGCTCCAGACGCTGCTGCTATTCCTAATGTGCCTAAGACTGGTAAAAGTTTAGGTATTATTGTACTAGTTAATACTGATAATGCCGAACCAAGAAAACCACCTTCTTTTGCCATCGCTGTCATTTGTGCAGCACTCAAATTTAAAACAAAAGTTTTTTTACGATCATACTTTTTTACTTGCTTTTTGTTAGCATTAATTTTGTTAAAACACCATCAGAAATATTAGGATTGATTTTTAATGATACCTGTTCTCGCTTTGCAATAGCAGCTACTAATTTTTTGACCTGACCATCAGTCAAATACACTTCTTTTACAATATACCTTGCCATTTTATATAACAACTGTAGGTTAAACTTTAACTGTCATTTTACCTCCAATAGAATCTACTGTGATAAATCTATCAATAATCACTAATGCGTATACGTACAACGGCGCTACTGGAACCGCCCCAAGTGTCCAGGTAATTTCAATATCCGCTGTGCTGTCTACAGCTCGCTCGTTATGTTTACTAACATCAAAATGAAATATAGGATAAAGCGTACGAAATTCCTCTGCTGATATTTGAGTTCCATCTTCAACATCTTGATATTTTTGCATTGCGTCAAGCAGGTACATGTACGGTCGAGAAATATTTTTATTAACGTCATCAGCAAAATTGCACTCGATAGCTCGTTCTGAATATTGCTTTGAATTTAATCTAGCGTATATTCGTCTGACATCAGCGTGGTCAAATATTGCATTATTTTGTTGTTGGTTTCCTCGTCGAGCGTGCTGTTGAAATACGACAAAGATATTTCTCGGCAGTTGTTCGCTTGATGTTGTTGTGACCCTCCATGTGCAGTCAGTAATATTTGGAACCGCTGTCTGATATACCTTATGCTGCTTAAAGTAAATTCTATTCGTATGCTTATCAAGCGTACTATTTAATTCTGACATTTTAGTGATTGATGGTGTTATAGGTGGCATCCACAAAGCGAGTTTGTTTATGATAAACTGTACATCAACCCCTCCAGATCTAAACAAGCAATCGTTTTGGTCTGCTCGATCTAAAATAAGCGTATGTTTTACTCCGCGAAATACTTTATCATAATCGCGACAAAAGCCGAAAATTGTGCTTAGCGGAAGCATCATTGTAATTTGACGTGATCCTGCTGCAAGTTTTCTTCGCCTAGCAAAGCCTTCGTTATAACGTGGATTTCTCACGTCAAGTGTGTTAAGAAGTAAATTTAACATTGCAGTACCGTCTGCAGCTGCTCCTGGTGGCGTTATATTTAGATTATTAAAAGCTGCTGTAAGAGAAACTCTTGTAGCGTTTGCATTAGCATCTGCAGCAGGTGCGACAATATCTAGTGCAGCAGCATTAGCAATGAGAAAATTGCTCACAATTACAGTATATTCATCAGCATTAGCTCCATGTACTACAGCGCCTTTCTTTAAAAATTATGTTGATTCAGCTATACCCCGTCCAGATTCTTTAAACCACATCATATTAGTTGCAGTTGATCTCGAGTAATCGTCGGAAAATGAAATAATATTTCAAATTGTACTTGCAACTTGTAGATGACTTGAAATATCTTCTACAGTTTGATTGGCCAGTTGATATCTAGCACTTTTGAATAAACACCACCCTTTATTTATAAGAGCTACTTCTGTTCCAACTGCAAATGCAGCAGGTGGATTGGCTACTGTCATAATCTGACCACGAACTTCTAACATAGCCTTATGTGGCAGTAGAAATACATCTTCGTCTCTGGTGTTAAAGGTTCTAATACCAGTTTTATTTGGTTCGTTAGAATTTTCATCAAGGTACTCAACAAACTCGAATTTTGTTACATTGTTGTCGATATCATAAGTTTCTGTTAACTCGAGATAATTTTTAACAGACATTTTATTTTATTAGATTATATAAAATTTTATTGCGGCATTGTTACTTTAGATATTAATTTTTGTATGATCTGCTCGCCCTTTGGTGATAATAATTTTTTTGTTGTTGTTATCATAGCTTTTTGAGTTTCTTTTGTTGGAGCGATTTCTGAGATAGCTTGTTTTATTTCAGATGCAGTCGGTGGATCTCCTTTTATTTTATTAGCTATTTTTTGTCCCACCGCAGTCCCAGCGGCAGATGCAGCCCCAGTTGCAAAAGCTTTACCAGCGTCAATAGCAATTGGTGCAACTTTACGCGCTAGTCCTGGAATATTTTTAATAACTTTAGTGAATATATTTCCAAAAAAATCCTCCTACTATTTTTCTTCGATAAACTTTTTTTCTTTGTTTCATTATATTTGATGTTGCATAATTTTTACTTTTGCTCGCGTAGATGTAAATAATAAGTTACAACTTCATTACTAACATGTAACTGTTTTCCTGATTGATCTGTCAACTGCATCCTTATACTTGATATTTGATCTTCAACGTTTAAAGGATAATATATAATATGTCGTGGAGTTATTTGCATGAGAGAACCTGGCGGGACTTCTGGTGAGAAACTGTAAATCGTTTGACCTTTGCTACCTTTTGATGTATAAGAGCCAGAAGCAGTAGAGCAATTTACTAATATTGTATTTACTTCTGTTATATTTGCTGGCAGTTCACTGTCATATGTAATAGGCTGATCAAGTGCAGTGTAAGTTTTTTCATTAAATCCTAACAGTTGTGCAATACTTCTTTCTCTTGGTTCAAGATTGATTGCTATATTTTTCAAAGTTATCCTAGTTCGCAATGTGTTATAATTTGCTGCTAATTCAAAATTATCAGCCACACCGTTAGCTTTTGTTATGAGCTCTTTGATTGTCTTGTTTATATCTTCAATATTATAAGCTCCTTGCGGAATTTTTATTTTTTTTGTTGTAGATATTGGAGATGTTGTAATCATAGTAAAATACATTTCATCGTTAACATCATTTTTCACGTTAGGTATAGCATTCCAGCAAGTACAAGAAATTAATCCAATTTCATATTGTTCTGCAGGATCTAGTTCTATAGGTGGAATATAATTTACTGAAACATTTGCGCTATCTTCTGCAGACTCACTAGAGTTTAGTAATAATGTTGTTTGCATTCCTTTAATATTATATCATTTTACAAAATTAAGTCGCCCCGATTAAGTCGCGGTGTAAAGTTTTGTATTCGTCAGATGTTAATAATTCACTCGATCTTAGATGATCAAGTATGTCAATAATTTCATTATCAAGTTCAACACTATCATTCCCAGCTTCCTTTGACGATATTAATAACATTAATCTACCTATCATTTCAGTAGTTGAAGTAAACACTTTTACACCAGTTCCTGTTCTTACTCTACTTTTTTGTATACGAGATTTATCAAAAGTAAAACATTTCCTTCTAAAACTCCAACCACTACCAAAAGGTTTTGCTCTACTATTTTCTGCTGTTTTTTTAAACGTGAGAGCAATGACACCGTTTCTCATTCTATTATAAAGTGGAAGCATATCATCAATTTCTGTAACCGTGTTTATTTCATCTTTAGCAGCAGCTCCGTCTTTAAATATTACATCTAATCTATCGATTAATACTTGATATTCTACATTAATCCACCTGCTTATATTATTAATATCACTTATATTTTCTTTGTTTAAAAAATCATCATATTCACTACCTTTTATCTCATCATTTGCTCTTTTTATAAAATAAAGTCTTTGATCTCCAACTTCCATAAACTTTACAGTAAGCTCACCAACTCTTTGTTGCTCCTCTTTGATATCTTTTATATCTCCTGATAAACTTGTTATAATATTTGTTATTCCTTGCGTTGTTAACTCTGCTAATCTTCGCTCAAGTTCCAGTGGATTGTTTATCAATCGATCTGTTTCAGCTTGTCTAACCGCAGGATCAGCTATATTTGCTGTAAGTGCCTCAATCAGTTTTCTTTTTTCTTCATCAGATCTAGTAACAAGTTTTGCAGCAGCTGCTTCCTGTTGTTCTCTAACAATTCCAACCAAACCTTTTTCCTGTAGTTGTTTAAGTTCTTCTTCTGACAGTGGTTTAGTTTCAGGTTGTTTACCTAATAATGCTTCAGTAACCGGCTTGAAAATTGTAGCTGTTGTTTCTGTAGCAGTTACTTGCCCACGTCGTGCTTCTTGTACTTTTTGCTTAAGTGATGCCTGAGATTGAGCAAGTTTTTTTAGGTGTTCTATGTGTTGTCTGTATCTTGCTCGTTTGTATCCATGGTGGAGTTTGGGGAGGGGGGGGGGATAGGGGGATTATAAATGTTTATATAAATTGTAAAGTTTGTGAGGGGGGGGGGGGGGGGAAACGGGTAATTACTGTTTATACAACAGGCGAAAGACATTGTGTAGGGAGTGTGTGATCATTTGTCAGTTTATCAAACCAGAAAAAGTTTAAATTTCTCTTTTGTAGCATTTAAACGTAAAAGTTTCAACTAAACTTTATCTTTATGTCACGGTCACTGCCAACCTCCATTCTTCGGCGTTGCAAAATTTCTAACGTCAACATTATCCAATTCCCCCCGGAAATAAAAAATCACAAGCAACAACCCGTATTTTTCGCCTAATAAACCTGTCAATCAAATATAATAACCTTGAGCGATAAAGAACTGAATTACACTGTTTATTACGTTTCCCCAGGCCCTCTATCATCTAATATTTTCAAGCGTCCCTGTTGTTTATAGGCTGACACAAGACCTCACACACAACTATCATAATTTACAACTGTCCTCAAGTTGATAAAGCTTGCACAATAACTTCATGCATTCCAAAAACACCCACCACAACACCAGCATTAATATCATGTACTAAAAACCCAGGCTTTTTAATCAAAGACATACTTCACTTAATCACTCAACCTTCTATCTTGCTGT
>JAEAOA010001520.1:0-2500 GCA_016746295.1 Potamilus streckersoni
TAGGATCAGTAGCTCTTCTTTTACCACCTTCAAGCTCTCCTGGTTCGTATAAATATCTCACAGTAACATCACCGAGAAGTGGCTGAGTGCTAACCCGCTGTGGTTGTTCGGGAATATATTCTTTTTTTATTGCAATATTTGGTTTCATATTAATAGTTCGAGTAATCTCGTTATTTAACGCTGCAACTACACTCGGTAACCTTTGGACCCATTCACGAGATCGTTTTTCTTGGATGAATTCTTTTGCATATTGATATCCAAATAACCGTTCTGCAAGAGTTCGATTAAATCGTTCTACAATTGCCTGATCACGATGTAACGCAGTATGTCCCCGTCGTATTGTAACATTATGAGTTTTCATTGTTGATAGAACAGCACCTTGAAACTCTTTGCCAGGATCAACTTGTAATAGATTTGGCCATCTTAGAGGACCTCGTCTATAAATCCTTTCAAATGCAGAAGCGACTTCAGAAGCTGACTTTGTTTTCAATGGTTCTGCTTGTTTAAATCGACTCGCAATATCAACTACAGTTAGCGCGTATTTGTAACCATGGTCATGTGGTAAAAACAATAAATCAGCCTGATGAACTTCATTGGGTACGGTAACATCAAAATGAGAATAATTAATTTGTTTAGGCGGTGGTAGATAAATTTGCCATATAGCTTGTTTGGATAACCAATCTTTTGCAGTGGATTTTTTCACTTTTGCAGCGTTAGCGAGTTTACTAATTGCTGCTTTACCCCTCCAGTATCCTTTCGGAGAATAATAAATAGATTCCATACTATAAAAAACACTGGTATTTTTAATTACCAGCACCTAACACTAATTTGCCTTTCATAGCTGATTTGACCAACCATGAAGCCAATTTTTCTTTGAAGGATTTATCGGGAATAGCATTTAACGCATGAATTAATTTTACATCCGCGATATGTCTTTGTTGCAAATTATTGCTTTTATATGCAACATCATGAGCATGACATGCCTTATCAATAGCATTTATCGGATACTCACCAGGCCGGGGCTGATTTTGATCATCAAGTCTGATATCTAATCTCGTTCCGGGACCACAGTAGCTATATCCTGGAAGGTGTTTTTCTCCGGGGTATTTTGCCCATGGGGTTCCGGGGAGTTTTCCAAGTTTTGCGGCAATATCACCTCCGAGTTGCTTTTTTTTAAAAATCGAAATTTTTTTGTACCACATGTTACACACTTACCAGTAAGCGCTAGTCTATTGTTTTTAGTTGTAATGGTTGTCTGATCGGTTGTATCAGTACGCTGTTTACACTTAACACAATATAGATCCATAATTTATATATAGAGTTATGAATATAATTGACTTTTCAGCGACTAAAAGAAGAGAACCGGTAAAACACCACGCAGCGCTTCCGAATTCTGTCCGTGCCATTATAATCGGACCATCTGGATCGGGTAAAACACAATTGCTGCTTAATTTGATAATGCGATTTATGAAGTGGGATAAATTATATTTAGTTGCCCCATCCGTAGATGATCAACGGTGCTATGAAGTGCTAAAAGATTATAATAAAAATGCATCAGAAATTAAAGGTGAAAGTGTAATCGACTTTATTACTGATATTAATGATGCACCATCAGTAGAAGATCTCGATGGAGACATAAACAATCTTGTAGTGTACGATGATGTAATGTTAGATAATCAAAAGAACCCTGCTAGAATATTTTCCCGAGGTAGGCATAAAAACACTGACGTGATACATGTCACTCAACGATATACTCAAATTCCAAAAGTGATTCGCGATAACTGCAATATTCTTGCTGTATTCAATGGCGTTGATACACATACGCTACGAAATATTTGGCAAACATGGTGTTCCGATATGGACTTCAATGGATTTAAAAATTACTTTGGTCATGCTCAGTCTGTCCCATATGGATTTATAACAATAAATTTACACGACCCTCGGTCACGATATCGTATTGGACTTGATCAAATATTTGGTTAAATAATTTGTATTAATCAGCAGCAGGGAGGGTGAAATGACAACATATTTGCGACGTAGATGGCAGCAATTTCCAGGGTGGTTATGACAATGTATTTGCGACAAAATCGCTAAGGCTCCATTTGTAAAATGGGGTCTTTAATTTTTTTTTGGTTAAAATATGAGATTTCGTAGGAAGGTTCCATTTGGCATTCTGAGGCTTTAATCGATTTTGTCGCAAAAATTTGTAGGATTCACCCCTCTGCTGCTTAATTATATAAAGGATCATTCAACGTTGAATTTTCATATAATAATTTGAACTATGAACTCATTCAAAGTAATATGGACTGCATCGCTGTGTTATATCGCTAGATTCGCAACTATTTCAATTCATTGAGAATATTAGATATGTTTTGAACTTGAGATGTGACATTTAGGATTATTTGGAAAGTAATGCACAAAATATTTGTGATTTGAAAATTTACTTTAAACTGTAGATAAATTAATTACTTCTTGTCTTTACTTCAAGCGCTAGTTTCTC
>JAEAOA010001520.1:5000-105935 GCA_016746295.1 Potamilus streckersoni
TACCGCTAATATCCAGTCGACCCTGAAACAATAGTCACTTACAGTTTCCATCACCTCTGATCACCATGGTCAGTTGTGATCACTTGAAAATACATCTAACACCGTGTAGTATGGATGACAAGGGAATACATACATACATAGATGCATGCATCCACGCACGCACGCACACACACACACACACATACATACATACATACATACATACATACATACATACATACATACATACATACATACATACATACATACATACATACATACATACATACATACATACATACATACATACATACATACATACATACGTACGTACGTACGTACGTACGTACGTACGTACGTGCGTGTGTGCGTGTGTGTGCAAAGACACAGGTACCATTTTCTGATATTACAACTACATTCATCGCAAGTTGTAAAACTTTTAATTTCGTTTGCTAAAATATTAAGTGCAGAGGCTGCTACTGGAAAGGGCAGGTGTTTGGAAAATCGGTTAAATCTACTTCTATACGACAAGGTTAACCTTGAGCTTATCTAACGATCAGTGCTGAGAAACGTCACTGGCAATGGCCAAGCGTGTGGTATTTTTGACCGTTGGTTGGTTGGTTGGTTGGTTGTATTTTTAAGTCGCGCCAGCACTGTAGGGCTATTTAACTCCATATAACAGGTTATATCTAGGAATATTTAGAAGAGGTAGAATGTTTCTATGGACCAGAGATGTGAAACGACACGGCTGACACTAAAACAAAAACATGGTAACGTAATAAATAAAGTATTCCGGTCAACGGAGAATATAAATGATGTATGTTAATGAAGATAGATGAAAGGTAATTAAACGAAAGGGACGATACAAACATCACATACAACTTCTCAAGGTGATAGCATAAAAGATATAGCGTGTAATAAATGTTTACGTCCTTCAGGAATTCTATAATTCAAATCACGTTGACTGTATCAAAGAGCTCCTTAATATTATGCACATTGTAATACTGGTCGGGCATAGGATAAAGATCGAAACACTCCAACAAAATGTGCTTAACGGTGAACGGTTCATTGCAATAAATGCAGTATGTTGTGGTTTTGAGTCCATTCTCCTAGGGTTGGCTTGCTGGTATGGCAATTTTTATTTACAGCATCGTTCCATGATGCCTGCCATTTCTGACGTTAAGACACTTGATACTAGGTTTAAAATCACTATACGGTATTTTGAAATCAGATAGTTCTAGGGATAGGAATATTTTAGCAGCGCTGTCTGCTCTTTCTTTACCTTTAATGCAAATATGGCTGAGAAACGAACATTATACTCTCTTGTGGGATGAACTCAGCTTTGTATTTTTGAGGAGAATATCGGTTAATAATGGTTTCTTTAGTTTTCTGTTGTGTAGGGACTGAAGTACTGACAGTGAGTCGGTGAAGATGATATTTTTTAAGGTACGTTTGTTTCGATATATTGCATAGCAAGGTCTATTGCTCTGATAACGGCTGAAAAAATTGATGTACCATCTGGCAAGCAAACATTTATGTGTTTCCACTAAAGAAGGCTGCATCAGACTTTTCCTCATCTTTTGTTCCATCTGTATAAATTCTTGTACAGATTTTAAACTGGGTGAGGAGTTCATGATTAGACTTGTGGAAGGTGGGTGGTTTTTTCTCCGATTTATTCCTTCTTGTAACGTACATAAGTGTTTCTCGTTGTTTGAGTAGCAGGCGAGATGGACGTTTTCTGAATTTGTGAAAGTTGGATGATAGTCTAATGCCAAACGATAGAATGACATTTGTTTTGTTTGCTTTTTTGTATAAGGTTTTGCATTTGGGTTGAACGACAGCTAAAATGCTTGGTTCAGATGGTTTGCTCTTAATGTGAGAGCATACTGTGCGGAAACCATGTCTCTACGAAGTGATAAAGGTAGTTAGTTTGCTTCAGCGAAAAGGCTTTCACTAGGGGATGTTTTAAATGCTCCTAGAGCGAGTCTTTGTCCTAGATGATGAATTGGGTGAAGCATATTTAAAAAGGACATCCTAGCTGAACCATAAATAATACTACCATAGTCTAGTTTCGAGCGAATAAACGTTCTATATAAACTTAGGAGGACTTTTTCTATCAGCATCCAGTCAGTGTGCTCTACAACGTTAAATAGATTTAGAGATTTCAACCGTTTAGCATTCATGTTCTTTAGCTGTGGAATGAAAGTCAAGTTTCTGTCAAATATTATACCTAAAGACTTTATTTCCTTAACAACTGGAATAGGTGTTCCGTCCAGTGTGAATTTGGTTTCATCATGATGTCTTTATAGTCGTCAGAAATGCATAGATACTGGTTTTGACTTCGTGAATTTAAAAGTTAGTATTAACCCAATTTTGAATCTTCTTGAAATGTACTGTATTTGTCTCTCAATTGTATGCATGTGATGTGATCGATATGTTATTAGGAAGTCATCAACATATTGGGACCAATCCCCATCAGGTGCCTAACACTATCTTGGATGGAATTTTCATCTTAACCAAATGACATTGATATGAGTGGGGCGATTTTTCCTTCTGATTGGCCGGAGTTTTGAAAATTTGTAAAAAATTGTGAGGAGAGGCAAGAGTTGTGTAGAGCATTTCCAATTGTCCGTAATACTGTGCACGCAAATGTAGACATTATAATGCCAAACATATAACTGATCAAATATTGATTTTATAAGATATCAAAGTCCATAAGCGGAAACTAAAATTTACAAGAAAGGCAATCATTATTAACAATTATGAATTTGAAAATTTTTTCATGCTTCTCGAATTTAATGCAATCATAATGTTACTGCAAAATCAAACCGATTAACATAATGAAATATTAATTTGTGACCTCAGTCCTGGAATGAATGAAACTGTTGTATTTCCCCTGAATTCACAACGTTGTATGGCACTATATTAATCTACTGTATTGTAAATCTACCCTGACTTCCTACATTAGTGCGCGTTTTGTCTCTTAGCACTTCCCTGACGCATCCCGTCTCTGTTTTTGAGAACTTAATTCAAACATAATTTTGAACAATATTACTTTTATTCTGTTACGATGTTTATACCAATGATATTATTAGCTATTGATGTATCAAATGGAAGTGTTCATCAGGACTTTCAATGGTAAAGGAAAACGGGAGTACCTAGAAGAAATTACTATCTCTGAAGAGGAATGACAAAGACCAAAGAAGTGTTAATTAAACATGTAACCTACTAGATTGTACGTGATTATAACCGACTGTACCTTTTACGTAGGTATCACCGTTTCATTTAGGCTGTCACAAAAGTAATCAAACGACTATTCCTAACAGTTTACCATCCGTACCTACTAAAATTATTATAGTCTAATCTTAATGAATATGCACTAAAGACAGTTTGCTACTTAATTTTCTTCTCTAATATTCAATCTATTATTTTAAGAATCGTTTATCCAAAATGATTTTTTTTAAAAATCTTTACCAGATCCGGTTAATATATCTTTCACTCTCGTAAGTCATATGCATAGATGCGCTTCGAAACGTGCGGGTTTGAATGGGAATGGTAACGTATGTATTCATATATGTAATTATGAGTAAACATCACATATAAAGAATAAGAGAATGAAGTACATTACAGTAATCACGTATGTGATTTCAACCAGCGAAAAAGCATACTGACTTATTCCGACTGAATATCGTAGATGTCGGGTTAGGAAAATAGTAGTTTCTTCACTTGTGATTTTAAACATACCCGTTATTCACTTACAACAAGCAACAACATTGTATTATCTACTATATAAATTGTCTGCATACTTTAGAGAGTTGAGTATTAGATGTCTTTTGATATATATATATATATATATATATATATATATATATATATATATATATATATATATATATATATAAAGAATACAAATCATATGGCGAATAACAACAATATATATAAAGAGAGAGAGAGAGAGAGAGAGAGAGAGAGAGAGAGAGAGAGAGAGAGAGAGAGAGAAAGTATAATTAGTTAATATGTGCGAGTCACGTGTAAAAATTAGTTTTTATACACTAATATATCAAATATCTACAGAATATATAGACGTACGAATCTGATTACAAACGATAATGACGTCTGCTTATTGTGTATGAGATCCTGTGTTATTTATATCTGCGTATAAAAGCAATTTCCTTTTAGACTGATGCAAATTAAGCAATATTTCAGTAATAAGAAGTTGTTAATTTCAAACAAAGACGTTACTGTTAAAAAGAAAATGACTTTTGGGCGTTTTCGGAGTGAAAATCTGTTTAAACATGGCGCAATAAACGTTACTTTGAGATAAATTAACGACACTCACGTAATGCTACAGTCAGTGATAAATGTTTACTATCTGAAAGCTACTTGTACTTAAAGAACAAACATATGAAAACACTTAATGAACCTTGGAATTTGTATGCAACATCTAGTAACGACTGTAGTGGAAATTTAGTTACTGTCGGTTTCACCGAAATATTTCTTCGGTGGTGCGGTAGGTAATGGAGGTAGAGGTAAAAAAATAATTTAGAATTCAAAATTTCGTGTAATTATACGTGGTTGATGAGTCGTTCGAATCAAATAGTCAACTCCTTTTTCCTTAATACAGTCTTCTCTTGTATGAGATATCTTATGATCGTATTTCCTCCCAAAGAGCAATACCACGTATAGATATTTCCCCCAAAGTTATGTATCACACAGATACACACACAAAGTTTGGAATGTCTTTGCTTCTTTATTTTCGACGCTCGCAGTAAATCGACATTTAAAAATCAGAATTTCTTGTTCAGTTTCATTCACAAAGTAAAGTTAATATTTTTCAAACCTTTCAAGAAGTTAGCATGTAAACGTCGAAAGGAATGTTATTCATATTTTCAACTGACGAAACAAGACGATTCCGATATAGAAAAATGCTAGATGAAGTAATTTTGGCGTGAAATGTTTAAACATTCTATAATAACTCATTGTGCAACATACTAAACGTACCTTCACACAGACGCGTATAATGCCGTCCATATCCTTTTATTAGTTTTATATTACATTATATAAGATCATGATCGAATGGATCGTTAGGAAGGAACTATTTAGAGATTTTTATTTGTTTTCTCCATAAACTGAATTTAATCTTTTTTAAGAGCTTTATTCAGAAGGAAATAGTTTCTTCAACTGTATTTTTTATCTTCACTAATCCATTATATATACTGCTTAACTCAATTTGCTATTAAACGTCTATCTCTAGCAAAACAATAGTTACAAAGAGTCTAACTAAACTGAAGACGAGTGACCAAGCAAATGTTAATTTAGAAATGAAAAAACGAGTAAATGAATATGTAATAAAAGCAGTTATGTGATTGTCTCTCATTTTTTCATGAACGTTCAGCCCTATCAAATAATTACTAAATTAATAAATAACTAGACGTGCTAATATAATGCATGCATAGTGATTCGTAAAAACAGGTATAGGTACTAACAATGAATCCTTAACAAATCTGCAAACAAAAGATACTTCAAGCTTCTGATTGCACAATATCAAAACTATTTTCTTCTCTGAGTTCTGGATGACTAACAACTGATGATATTTTATGCCAAGTTAATGCACATGACAATATTTCTTATATAGAATATGTACAGAAAAGGATTTTAAATCTGATCTGAAACATACTAATCTCCTTAGTTTTGTTTCAAAATACATACACGCCTGCCAATTGTACTTGTTATGCTCTTCAAGAAGTTTTTCTGAGATTTGTAGATGTACAGGTATATAAATGCACATAGCACGTATCTGCAAAAAATGATAGAGAGATGAACAATACAGCATTATACACGGACTATTGTAAATAAGGATTACAAGTAGAGAAAAGAAAGAAAAGTAAACTTAGATTACAATCATCGTGCATTAAGCTGCAGCGGAATATAAGCATCACAAAACAACACCGAAAACAATGCAATACCCATACTAAAGAGGCCATCTTTTTGTAAATGCTACATGGAGGAATTGAATCTACTTTTAGAGTACATAATGCGTCTTGGATGAAATATGGCTTGCGAAATATAGTAGTTATTTGAGGAAAAACCAAATGTTGTTTCGTGGTTACATTGATGAGACGTAATTGACACTACATCTCCGTTAATCTAAATATTTCTGTTTTGAGCGCTATCAAAGTCTACTCAAGGTTTTTGTAAGAAAAGGATTCATACAACATCCTTAAATTTCAAATTCAATCAGGGTTGAATCTGAATGAAGATATATATATAGTACGTTCTTTAAAATCTGTGTTTGGGCCTCAGTAGCGCATATTCATCGGAATTGTTTTTCTTTACATACTTGTAAGTTGAATTTAATTTTGAAACGGGAAACGATGTGGTGCTCCCATGAAGTCAGAGATAAATGTCGTTGTTATATTTGCGCCAAAGTAATTCTAATTTCAAGCTGTATGTAACATTAAGGAAACTGTACAGTTAGAGATCTGACTACAACTCTCTTCTCATTAGTACTTATTCATTATTAAAGTGTAAGTGAGGTACTTCGCGTTATTATGCATTCTGCCTTTTATCTTTTTGCATTGATAGATTGCATCAAACGTTCGTTAAACTGAACTAGAATGCCAAAACCAGCTGTTTCTATATCATATTTGTTTTAATTGTTTTTGTGTGCTCATAATCTATGTAGAAAAGAATTAAATATTCTGTAATTCTGTCGCTGAGTTCTTGGATCTAAACGTTTGTACTCGAATCAAATCTTATCTAATTTAGTCCTCTATCATTGTCGATGATTTGTTATGCATCAAACAACTAAACGTATAATGCAAAAGCTACTGCTGCCTCCTAAGCTTCCACATAAATATAAGCACGGATAAGATGCATTGGTGAGAGAGGCTTGGATTTTTCTACCAAAAACTCGCATTTACAATTAGCAGCGAGTTTTCTTAAATATTTTGAATATTAGAATTAATTTGTGTTTATATGCTTCAGTTAAATGAGTATATGGTGCAATTGTGGTGACATCAATAAATGCAAATCACCAATAAATGTCGTCATGTATACCATATATGCAGCATTGCGGAGTAATGAATGCTCCTTGACTTATACCGGAGGCGTATTTGATGACAATGTTAAATCATCGTCTATATATAAACCAGTGAATATAACAACAATAACAGTTCAAATCATTACCAATATCATTTTATTACTATACGTAGGTTTTCTTAAAACTTTGTCCGTCTGGAACTGAACATGATTGGCATACGATACAGTGTGGACAACATAATTTCGTAGAACAACAGCTCATGTCATATCAGCTACAGATAATTTGCATAATTCTTATAGAAAATGTTATTGCCTGGAGCCTACTGTTTTCGTCCGAGGTTTAATCTTCATTTTAATTTTCATTTTTAATTTTCAGCGTTTTTGAACAAGCAAAGTCTATAGTCATTGGGTTATATCATTTTTGTCCAACATGCATTAATGTCTTGGTGTCGAAATAGTATACGTCATAGAAGGTTACGTGCAGAACGAGTATTACAACCTGACCTAAATGACTGAAATGCAATTGCTTCTTCAGTCCAATATTAAAAGCTAGATTATTACCACATAATATTGTTAAATAATTGCAATCGATGACACTACATAGAAGACTGCAGCACAATGGACGAGATGTATTCCTGAGAGATATCTTAATAGATCTGGACATTATCATATTTAACAGATGCAAATCAGCTCTGAAATTGACTCATTTTATGTTTCATTTTATTAACATATGTGTGCATCATTTAATACAAATCATCTATGGTCTTAAACTTAGTGACAACAAAATAGCAAAAGCCAACAATTTTTCAAAAAATTATCAAATTATTCATTTCGATAGATTAAAAGTGAATTTTTTTAAAAATTACATGATTGTGAACTGAATCCACAATAGTCCTAAATTCCCCATCACTTGTGCTCAAGTAGTTTATTCCGAATGAATTCCAATTTTTATATGCTGAAAAACCTGGATTGTTGGTTATGATAACGATCTGTATTCTATCCAGGACATAGCTACTAGAAAAATATATAACATTCCACTTATCCATGATGTTATTTCTCGTACTAGAGGAGTACGTGATATTTATTTTAGTAATAATAAACACAGAATGGAAGTAGGTACAGACTGAAAGATGGAAGACAAGGTTGTCAATGCATAAAATAATTACAGAACATGGCTGCGGCAATAAAACAAGCACACGAAAAGAGATGATAGATAAAATTTCTTAACATGTTGACATGAATATTTGAAAGTAGTACGTTACATTATTCGATGGTTAAATTAATACATGAGAATATAAACACTTTCGCCTTCACTCTCACTAAAGATTTTTCCAAGATGAGTTGGCTCTAACAGTTGTCTCGATCAAGTGCTATTACTTGTATTTCCAAAATCAACCATTTAATCAATTAAAATAGAGGTACGATAATTGATTCGTGAAACCGAAGCTTTGGGCTACGTTTGCTTGATTCCATAATCGATAAACTATATAATTTCCATTAATTGCCTTGAAATATATTTACCAGATTCTGATGTGAGCAATATAAGCATAACTAGATGAAACCAAACAATGAAAGTAATTCAAACTTTAGTTTCCAAAGAATAAGCAGTTATGGAATATAATTGTTGCACAACGGCGCTAAAAATAGTCCTCAAATTCTATTTGCAGTGAAGTTGGATATCACTTTCTTCAAAGTCTGTGCTTGCGACATCATGGCTTGGATCATAGCGTACTGATTCCAAGCTCAACTGGTTTCCTGTTCGAAGTCCATCCAGGACAGTCAAATTCAAGAGTATCTACAGAAAAAACGACATTAGGCTGGAAAGTGTGGTGTAGGTAGTCCAAACTATGCATTGGATGTCACACTTTGTATTACTAAAGATATGATATAGTAGAGAAATTGCTCAACCTTTTGTCAGGCGAAAACAATGTACAGGAGTTTAACTTAAACACCTAATATTAATTTTACCTACAGAATAAAAACCTTACATATGATTTAGGATTTTTAATTTCAGTTTATAATTTTCAGTAAGAGTCTTAATTTCAATATATATTTGTCAATATTGATTTAAGTTTCAAAACAGACTGTGTTGTGCTAAAATAAAGCCAAATCAATATTTCCGTTGACAGCATTGTCTCAAAGTTATATGTTCAACCTGATCCTTATAATGCTGTCGCGTGGGAATATAATTAACGAAAATGTTCCATGAGATGAGAGATAAAATTTCTTAACATATGTTGACATGAATGTTTTAAAGAAGTACGTTACAAGCATTGATCGCTAAATTAATACATGAGAATATTACGACTTTCGCCTTCACGCTAACTAAAGATTTTTCCAAGATTAGTTGTTGGCTATAATACTCATTTTACTACATATTTCTTGTGAATTGGTATAAATATCCAATCATCGCAAACGAAGATGTCAAAAGTGTGATTCACATGCCAAACGTCTAAAAGGGCATTGAACGCTAATCAGTTTGCCATAGTCGCAATATTTGAACAATTATAAGAATATTGCAGTAATGCACATACAGACGTTTAACCTTTACTGTATTTCATTTACTGTAAGTAATTACTGAATATTTGGTAACTGATCAATTAGTAATTTTCTGGAATCAATCAGCACATTCATTCCATTCGTTTGATGAAAACCTGAAGTAATATATGCAAAATGCAGATAAATTCATAGTATTACTATCCTACCTGTTATTAATATCTCTATCACATATATTATTTGTATAATATACCTTTTATTTGATACATTGGGCTAATAGCAATATTATTATGATTCGCATTCTAACATTATAGTCTGCAATTTACAGATAGCGTTCCTAATAACAATATCTCTACAAACCATCTGATTTTAAATTAACATCCACTAATTTAAAACCTGGAATTTAAATATCCTTATCTAGTAAGTAATTTGTAGCATATAATAGTGACGTGAACAACAAGATCCATGTTGCAGATCCCTCCTTAGACATATAGCTCCCTTTCTAAAGAATCGTCTGTAACGAGAAAGAGGTCTTTGCAACAAATTGAAATCTGCCATATTTGCATAACCCTCTCTTACATACTAAAAAATAGTGAAGATCAACCACAGTTCATTCCTTGCAACAATCCATTGACCGCAAAGCACTTTTCTGTGCATTACTTTTATCTCCTGCATGCGATCGCTGAGACAACGTTCAACAGAATATAAATAAGTTTTTTGATACAGCAAACGTGGCTTGCATTTTAAATTTCTTTAAGGCAGTTAATATTTTTTTCTAACATATAACATTTTAGTTATCTCTGAGTATTGTTTTTTGCCCAACATTCCTATATAAATAAATCTGAAAATGATTCAAGATTGTTGAATTTCAAGTGTAGTATACATTTATGTGATGAATGAAAATGTGTCATCAAATGTGTAAACAAATCCCCCTAAAAAAACGAAATAAAAAAGACTTTAAAGTAATAACTTTAGAATAATTTGATTTGCACACAGATTATGCAAAGTGTCAGCGACTGAACCTGTATGCCCATTTATATTTATCATTATGTGAAATCTTTTTCGGTGTCCTCGGCGTCATCGATGTGTGTTTATGCTTGCACCACGGTGATCCTCATAAGGCTTGTTTGGAATCGGGCTGCGATGACTTTGACACTGACTTGCTTCCAGTTTGTGATTGCTGCCGCCGCTTCTTTGCACATAACGATGCCCACTCATCGCGCATTCCCAGGCTAAGTAGATTATGGTCGTGCCGTCGTTATTTATCCTTCCAGTTCCAGACCAACACACTTCGCTAACTACAAAGATGTAAATCCGGTAATAGCTGAATTCCTTAAGTAGCTGCATCAGTCTGCCACACTGAAATAGCGTCCTTTCATTCCAGGTTCTGATCCTAGTTAATAGCTTTGCATTGAAGATTGGACCACGCATCGTGCGAGAGACTTCCTTTAGGCTTTGTTCCACCACTGTCATAAGAAAGTGACCGTCTCTGCTTGATCTCGTTGAATTTTTCTCGTTGCTTCTGTAGCACTAGAGTTTTACGGGATAGGGTCGCTCGCCCTATGCCCAATCCTCATCCTTTCACAGCCGGGCCTAGGAACGTCCATGGGGTATTTAATTGTGTTATCAAGATCTGATACAAAATTATGGTTGAATACTGCTTCGATACTATTTGTGGCTATTATTGGATAAGTGTGGAGAAATAAGAATGCTTAATTGAGGATTCTTTAATGTGTAAATGTAATTTTCATTTACATAGTCTGTTATTAAAGCGGGAGCTTACATCAAGGTATGGTTTACGACGTAGTTCTTGTTGACTTATGTATGCTAATTGTACCGCCTGACTCCACACGTAAGCAAGTGGAAGCGTATGGAGCTAAATTAGGGATCTTGTTTATGTTCTTTACCTTACTCGACTTACATAAAGCTTATTTTCGTTCCGACTTTGCAGCTTAAATTACTCTTCTTATTTTCCAAACAGGAAAAGAATTTATATACACTAGTATACATATTCACATCTGTAGATCTCTAGTTATGTAAATATATGATATTTCATTTACATGTATGAGAAATTCGCACTCTTGTTTGGGTATATTTAAAAGGCACTGAATTAAAACATGTAGAGAGTTTATTCTCTAAAAAGCGATCTGAATGACCTGATTCTGACATATGACTGAAACAAATTAGATTTCACTCAGAAACGGGGAAACATACAGCACTCATTGTAAAAAAAGATATATTGTTCGTAGCCGTGATAAACGGGAAGTTTAAGGAGGAAAAAGGAAATGACTTGCTAGCGTCAGATGATGACAGATGTGTTGATTGAAATATATACTTATATAACGATGCTGGTCCGACTAATACATTGCCTTTTGTATGTACTGGGTAGTACACAAAATTTCATGTATCAAACTATATACGATTTATCAAATCACACAGCAATCATGACCAAAGTCAACGTATGAATTGTAAAAATAGTCGCTTTATAAAGTATGTTAATTTCCCACAATATCGGGCACTGCACAATTAATATTAGTTAGGACAAATCATCTCTGGAGTTTGTGACAATAAGAACATATAAACGCTTAAGTATAGAAAGCAATCACTAAACTTAGTTGCAATTACAAAATAAATATTATAAACGAGAATAATGAATTTCATCAATTAGTTTGATATGAATGGTTGAAGTGACTAATGAACATACCTAAATGGTTACATTAACACACTCTCTTGTTAGGACTGTTACATTAATCCTCATTCAAAATGTTATTAGGTTAGGTCATTAGTAATTGATTGCGGTCTGCGTTGGCATATTTTACATCTTCAGAATGCAATTAGATTGTCCTTTTTCTTAGATACGAGCTGAAGTGGATTTTTCAAGATAAATATCAGTTGTCTTTAACATAATTAATGAGTGTTAATTCAATATTTGGTGCATGTATATTCATTCATGTAATCAACGAGCTGACGATAAATTCATAGAAATCTTATTTCCATGCTAGATCACCTATCAGTTTTCAAGATATATACAAAGGAAGGGGGAAATACTGATTCCAAATGTTATCTCATTTATCTGTTACAAATGTTACGACATTTCTAACCCTGATAGAATGATGGAAGAATGAGTCTTTACGCAAATGCTTATGGCCTGACACAACATGGATGTAATCGAGCAATTATTCAAAAAATATTAAATATCCTGCTCTTTGTGAATAATAATGACCTTGACCTAAAAAAAAGCAACTAATTACTAGGTGTATGCTTATAAATTCAGCTAAGGTGTGTCAACTATTATTTGAATAAAAAGTTGCTTTATTGGCATGAACATATAACAAGGTAAAATATGATAAGCATGCAAACTGACAACATCTAATCTGTATGCACCATAATGGGTGGATGAAAGAATGCATGCACGGAAGTATTTTCCACTGCAGGCTGAAATATATATTTTCAAACTAATTCGAATAGTTTTTTATTAAATTATATAAAAGCACGGAACTAAAATCATTCTCTCGATCCAACAAATAAGCCAAATATATGAAATGTTGATAAAAGTAGTGCTTTTGACAATTAGCTCGGCAGCAACTGATATATTAATATAAAGACGGACTGATGGACTAACGTTAGTTTTTATGGGTTAGTGGGTGTTAAAGACCAAACAAAACTACTCCTGCTGCAATAATTGAACGGTGGTATAAATCAATAATAGTCAGAAAAATTAAACCAAATCGATTTCAGTTTCACTAAAAACACTGCTCTAAAACATAATAATCTAATACTGGATATAGATTGATTTACAATGTCACAAAAGCTATTATGGTGAAACATACTCAGAGAAAGCAAGAGTTGTTGTATTCATTAAACAATGTATGGCAAGCAAACGCAGGACACTATTAGCACGTTTTAATAAAACAAGATATTGTTGGGATGCAAAACACGTTTGTTTGATTTTATCATAAAGGATATAAAACAAAATTCCGCCCCATTGTACCTTTTGTCGTTCTTAATAAGCACTTGCGACGTTTACACGCCATTAGTACTTTATAAGCGTAAGGACAGTTCACACTCACTATGACATTTGTACTAGATGTGAAATTACATCAGATAATCAATTATGAATTACAAATTCTCATTTCCAAAGTTGAGACATAAAGATGTAATAGAATATTAAACATTTCCATGAACACGAAATATGTGACATCAATGAAGCTAATCATAACTTTGCTTGTTAATCCGAATAAATGTAGTGTGCTATATGTTTGATTCGTGTCCACCACTTGTAAGACATATACATCCATAAGCGTTTCAAACTTGTATTTTAATGAAATGTGTTAAAGTGATATAACATATCGCATATACATTGGGTTCGGATGTGAATATAATTGCGTTTGGATGTGGCTAGGGAGTAATAGGTTATGTGGAAAACCAAACTGATCTGTTGAGTAAAGTGGCTATCATCAAGCACAGTTCAAGAGAGAACGTAAGGTTTTTCCATGGTGAAGATATTCTGACTGAATTCTTACTGATCAAACAATATGTACTAGTTATGGTGGAAATAATATAGAAATATTATTAATGAAAAACTGGGGACAAACATATTTTAATAAAAGCAATTTATGATCCTAACTCTAGGTGGACAGGTGATGTATATGTAGTATAATTAATGCGACCATACACTTGAAACAGTTAAAACGCTTCTATGATCAGTGATTTCTGATCTGTAACTTGGCCGACCGATTGTAACGTCATGACAAAGACTATTAAAGTATATGCAAAATCCATCCAATGTCCTTACCGAAGGATGGCAGCAGCCTCATGAAGCCAGATTGAAGGCAGCGTCATGATAACTTTCAGGAATCCAAATTTGTTTTACACATCATTCATGTTGAAGTTGTCTACATCTCTGTAAGTTCTGACCACATTCCAGACAAATGGTTTTGCTATGTAGTTGTGGGGGGTGTTAAAGAATCCAAAGAGCCAGAGGTATCTTGTGAACATGGAGCTAACATACCTAATGACTGTGGGAAGGAATTTTAAACAGCGATAATGGTTATATAAGGTCATGTCTGAACAAACAAACATACACGAAGGATATGTGAACTAAACATTAATCTGTTTTATGAAAGAGTCATATTTCTGAAACTTTCAATGTTATATGACTTATACTGGGTGAAAGCCGAAACTGGCGGTATCTATGTTCAAACAGATGTTTAGTAGATCATACCAAGCAACAACTGAAGATCCTCTACTAACCTTTTCAGTGAGTTGGTCAAAGGTAGTTTGGTATTTGGATACTTTGACAGCGTCATGTATGTTGCATGTTTCACTGCTTAAATAAATATGAAAATGAAATCTCTGATTCTTCCCTAGTGACCAGATTGAAAACTTGCTTTGTAAAAGATATATGGAAAGCAACGCAAGCAAAAAGCGAACTAACATCATAAGATACTAAATGAAGAACAATATTTAACATAGTGTATAACTGTATCGTAACTTTAAATTAAATAAATGCTTGTATTGAAAGTTGTCCAAAGTACAAATTTGCACAATGACTTGAAATGAATATATATATATATATATATATATATATATATATATATATATATATATATATATATATATATATATATATATATATATATATATATATATATATATATATATATAAACTAGCCAAAGAAAACAAGCAATGAAAGATGAAAGCTAATACGTCAGTTTAGGAGTATTTGCACAAGAATAATAAAAAAGCATATGATGTATTTATATTAGATTTATTAGACATTAGCTACAATTCTTAAAGTAATACTAATGAAGTTTCAGCAGTTTTGAATCATTCTGTGAGATTATCCTAATGTCAATCTGAATTGATACATTGTTTGGTTTCGGACCTGAGCAACCACAATCCACTCTAAGAACTTTCAAAATAGTAACGAAGGAACCGTTTTAGTTATTTACAAATAGCACAGTCCATCAGTTATGATAGTTGATGCCCCTTTTTACTGCATGCTTAAATATTTCCCATAAATGTACGTCTTGTCAAGAACATATAGTTATGAGCGAGAGGCCGATCTTGATTTTTTTTATAATGACAGATTCAGACATCAAACAAAAATGATCGGAAATGTTTCCTCCGAATCCCCGACTGATTTAATCATATCGTCTAACTGTAATCTTATCGGAATGACTCTGTTTTAAACAATGCAAGTTATTATTTGGTTTGCAGATCATTTATATGATTCTTCCTTATTTAAAATTTTGATGCCGAATTTTGCAGAATTATGTCATTGATAGTTAATTACAAAGTTGACGTATTCGTATAAAATAATTTGTTTTAAATATATGATCAATCAATGGGACATTACTAAATAATTCTATTTTTTAAAAGTATCAGAATATTGATTATAGACATTAGTAAAAGAGCGTTAACACAAACAACCTTAATTCCAGTTAAATAACCAATATCAGTTGAGCATTACAAGGCCTAAGTGGTTCGGGTATATAAGAATTTATTTTTAGAACATTCACGATTATGCCAGCTAGAAAACGTTACTATAACATCAAACAATACAACCATTGCATGCAAATGCACGACTCGAAGAAATAATGCTATGTATTGTATGCAACATCAATTTACAAATTAAATCAAATCATACAATTGCCCGACATCCACGATCATTGGCTGGATCATGCATGCATTTACCAGTTCTTGCACCTATACCTAGATTTTCTTAAATTGTCTTATGACTTTAATCAGAAGCATTTAAATGTATGAACTAAATGCTTTTACAAAGTACAGGTTAGCAAAATTATAATTGGATTGTTCGAGTCACCTTCACAGTGCTGGATATAATGCTGTTGTGTTCGGCTGAATAGATTGTAAAAGACGCTGTAAGAGTAAAACCTAATAGGATTTAAAATTTTAGATAGGAGAAAGACATTTTACATGCCAGTTATTTGATCTGGCAAGATATCAGATATACGAATAATTCAATTTAAAACGAAACTAAATCGTGCGCTTGATGATCCGAAATATTGCTTTGATCGACATGAGAATCGTCTCTCTAAAGAATGAAACTGTAGTACTTCCGTGTATTTTACGAAACGTTGATAACGTGTGATAATGCTAGAATGAAGTATCAGAACGATGTAAGCGACCCGAAAAAAGACTTTAACATCACTTAGACATAAACAAAACAACTATAATTTTCGCCTTAAATATGATATTATAGGTATCAAGTGATTTCCTTCTTTGAAAATGATGGTCTATTTAATTGAGCTTTTATGTTTCATTTGTTACTGCATTTTCTATGAAAATAGATGGGCACTCTGCCTCAAAAGCATTGAAAGTTGTATGGAATAATATGGAATAATAATATCAGAGAAGTATTGCCTTAGTTACTCTGATAGCAGATACCTCAATCAAATGCACATAATGAAAGAAACATAATGAAGGAAAACACAAACAAATAAACAAAGAAAATAAAACCTGCTGCTAATGTAAAACAAAAATTTTAAATGGATCTACTTAATTGCTATAGACAATTTTATGGTAGTAATACATGATAGTGACATACGAGAAATATATAAATTGTCGTGAATATGAGCATATAATGACGAGAATATTTCAAGTTATGTTCTATGTACGAGTATATACACAAATAATTAAAACAATTGATGACATTACATAATCTGTAACATAACAGACGAGATGTAGCTCAATTAATTCGTAAAGTAAATAAATCCTGATGATTCATAATTGTGCAACAGGTCTAAAAACCTAAAGATGGTGAAAGTGTTTTATACTGTCGGTGTGTAAAATTATGTTCCGCCCATGGAAAGATTTAAACGAAGTGAATCTGATGAATTCCTTGAACTTGATCGGAGTGCCAAACACCCGGGTAATCATGACGATGTTTGTATAATATTTGAGGGATGTATCTACAGTAATCACAATACCAATTTTTTAAAATGAAATTGACTCCTGAGACCATACGGAAATTATGTATCGTTTGTTATCTCATACATGCGGTAATTGTTTAAAACTTTAAATTTGCTTTGTTTCTTCCAAGCAAAACATAAGGTTGTAAATATTTATTATGTTTAAATGTCCGAAGTTATTCTGCGTCCATGTCGGTCACTGTTTCGGTCACTACTGTCTCTCTGCCTCTGTATCTGTCTATCTGTTAGTTACTCTGATAGCAGATACCTCAATCAAATACACATAATGAAAAAAACATAATGAAGGAAAACACAAACAAAATCTTATCATTCATCTCAAAACACCTTAATTCCACCCGACCGTCTCTGTTTCCTGGTCGCTTTGCCAGCATATTAGTTTATTTCTACACAATCTCTCTCTCTCTCTCTCTCTCTCTCTCTCTCTCTCTCTCTCTCTCTCTCTCTCTCTCTCTCTCTCTCTCTCTCTCTCTCTCTCTCTCTCTCTCTCTCTCTCTCTCTCGCTCTCTCTCTCCCTACCTGCGTATATTAATGATTGTAATATTTACATACAAATGGAACAATGGAAAGGGTAAAGAGGACACTGCTACGGTTGGTGCCAATTTTAATAAATCTTAGCTATGTCTTGGATCAAATGTAACTAACTTTAAATGAGTAAATCACTTAATGATGTTTCATTATATGGCTTAGTTTATATCCCGGAGTTTTCAGTATCTTTCCTGGTGAATGTATGTTCAGTGTTGAAGAAACTAGTCACAAAAGTTTCAGCTCTAATGAACTAAACTGTATACATCTCGTCATATGTAATGATTCATCAAATCTTCCTTTTTGCATCTAAATTCAGCAGGTAGTTCAAAATCGAACACTATCCTTCAATCATGTGTCTGCCTTAACTTGTCTGCGATTCCTCAAAGTGTACGTTTTGGTTCTAGAGCCATATTCCGCTTTATTCCGTTTATGTCTGGAAAACAGAAGTACATTTAATTGAATACAATGTCATTTCCATAATATATGGACTGGCAGAAGAAAAATGTTTGGCATTTTAATGGAAGTGAGTAATTAAAGGCTGATATGAGATCGTACCTTTTAACACATACAGATTTGGCAATACTTATATGGCCTAATAACAGTGTTTAGTTGAGCGAATTCAGTATTGATAAAACAACTTACAAACGTCGTGAATGTCAGTTGTATTGTGAAACGTAACAGTCGATCAGGACTCTTTCAACCTGATTTCAATTTACAAGATAAAATCTCAAATTTGTATAACAAGGATATACAGCATGAAGCATTTAAATCACTATGTCTTCCTACATAACACACAGATTAGCATATCTTCATCCACTAAAGTTAACTAAAGCTGACTTGTAAATTTATTTCATATTTCGTAAAGATGGTATACACAATTATCTTTGATCAAGGATGAAAATTATGATGTGGGCTCAAATAAAAAGAACTGTCTATTCAACTTTATTTCCTATCACCATGTTCTAAATTAAATATGGATAACATGGTATTACTTTGGAGGCTTCCATCGGGAAAATCGTTATGCCCTCTTGATAATACAAATTTTTTTTATAATAGTACTGGTATCAAATGGAGCGAAATGTGTGGAGTTTTTAGAGCTTTTATGTGCATCAATGAAGCTGTGTTTTAAACCGTTCAAAATTTCCTGAATGCAGCTATCAGCCATCGGTGTACAGGATTGTACAATCAGTATACTTGTCTGCTTTAGACGATACCAAAGTCTACTCTCGGACAGCATTCCATATGTGAATGTAGTATAGGGCTATCTCAGTTCCAAATGTGTATGCTTACCATAGTTACATAGTTACCAATCTCTCCTGATTCTCTATGTATCTTGAAATATATTGCAATTATTCAGGTAAAGTTGGTTCCTGTATGTAATAACTGTTCCTTAAATGGTCCAAAAATAACATGCTCCAATTACGTTGTGAAAATACATGAATGCTTGGTAATTTTGCAACAACGAATGTAAACAAAGGAAACAGGTTGATATAAAATATAAAATTATTATTAGAAATATATTATAGAAGGAGTTCTACGTCATCAACTAGTACATGTAACAGAGTGTGGAGTGAATGGAAATAATGGCCAAGAAAGGCTTGGGTCTTGGTTTATTTTTATGTTCTTTTTTATGGAACAACTAATTTTGTAGATCTTTTCGTATACCTCAAAACTCTCTTTAGCTCTCATTGAACTGTACATATTGTTTCCTTGATTTGCATATGGATGAAGCTTTTCATAGTCGCTATTACTGGATGCGCTGAAAAGGAAATGAACATCATTCATTATGAACATCTTTTATTTTTGTCTGCCATCCTGTCTTTTTGCCAGTACAGAGTACTGAAAAGAATTTCTCGCATAACCAACAGTGCAATTTCAAATCACTAATTTAATTCTCGACATATCAGCAGTTATAACTAATTATCAATATATA
The DNA here is from genome assembly GCA_016746295.1 of Potamilus streckersoni. Taxonomy (NCBI): domain Eukaryota; kingdom Metazoa; phylum Mollusca; class Bivalvia; order Unionida; family Unionidae; genus Potamilus; species Potamilus streckersoni. The sequence goes on from JAEAOA010001520.1 coordinate 24,934, forward strand.
ACACCTATTTGAACACCAATTGTATTATTATGCACACTTGTAAAGAATCTGGAATAGCACAACACTAGATAAAGGCATATATAATTAAATACAAATACAAATACAATAAATTTGTCTTGTCATGTATGTGTCATTATAGTTAATTTCAAGTGGTTGTTTTGTGATTATCGACATTCCGTTGAAGAATGTTAAATAAACTACTATATTAGTTTCTTTATTTTTGCAGTATCATCACCTTCTTAAAGGTATGCATTAAAATACGAATAATTGTCTAAGTGTATCCATCGCTATGAATAATTTTTGTGTGCTTTTGACCATGTTTGTAAGATGTTAGTTAGCTAGTGCAAATACAATGTTCATATAGCTAATGTTGTCCGTGAGTGTAAATTGTACAAAGCTATTGTTTGTAAATCATTTGAACTCGAAACATAATAGAAACTGTTTTGCGTTCAATCCGAAATAAATTATTCTCGCCCAGGTGTGGTGAAATTGTGTATAAATAAATATTTGATTATCAGATTATTTACTCCTGTTTTGATTAATTTGTGAAAATCCGTTAAGCTTAATTTAATGTTAAGGTGGAAAACTTTTAAACAGGAATTATTTAAATTAATCATTTCAGTTTTTAAAGGATTATCACTGTTCGATTCGCACACACTAATTTGGCATATTATGAATTCATTCACAGACAATCTAGATTACATCAGTGTTTATTATCAATATATTTATTACTATTTGAATTTATTGGCTACATTCTATATTGTCAGACTTGTGATGGGACGATTCGGAACTTAATACAAAAATATGTAGCTACTGAAGTTTCACTTTGTAATGCACATATATAAATTTCTTGTTGTGTTTACTTCTATTGCTGGTTTCATATCATTCTCTTACATAAGTTAACACCTAGTTAACACGTACTTACCATCAGTTCATTAATTTATCAGTCAATTAATTAATTCAATATCAAGTTGTATATTATTAAATATAATAGTTAATTTTCTTATTATGAGTAGGTACCTGAGCTTGGCGTTATCTGCGTGCTCCGTTTGAATGCCTGAAAGTCAGTAAGTAAGTAGGTAAGTACGTAATTAAGAAAGTAAGTAAAAGTAAGTAAGTGCGTAAGTAAGGTGGCAAGTGAATTAGTAAATAATAATAATAATAATAATAATAATAATAATAATAATAATAATAATAATAATAATAATAATAATAATAATAATAATAATAATAATAATAGCAATACTACTACTAATAATAATATTGATAATAATTAGAATTCAAGCGTATTTATTTTGGCACGGTTGGAAAGATAAATATACTAAAATACGACAAGATGTTGAACTATTTGCGTGCAGTTTCTACTATCCCTAAAATGTGTTTATATACAGTTGTTGTTTTTGAAAAATGGAGAGCTTTAGGAACATATTTACAACGATTGAGGTCGTAATCTCATCATTCGTTTTATTTTTAAATATATATAATAAACTTCAAAGTACACTGCAAGGGGTCATTATGTGTCCGCGATTAAGATAAATGCAATAAACTGACTACGAACAGAGCAAGACTAGTATTTAAGAAAAGTTAGATACTAGTTTTGCACTTTTTGTCAGTTTATTATGTTTATTTACACATAGCGAGAGAGAAAGAGAGAGAGAGAAAGAGAGAGAGACAGACAGAGAGAGAGAGAGAGAGACAGACAGACAGACAGAGACAGAAACAGAGTTAGGGAGAGATTCACCAATCGGTTCTGAATATACAGTCAATTCAGGTCTATTGCAAAATGGTTCTTCATATTCCCTTTCCATTGCAACTGAATTTGGAAGAATATTCGTCGAGTCTGGCCCGATATCTATGCGTAGTTCTTGACTAATGAAAACGAAATCAAAATGTAGTCATCATTCTTGTTAATGTTTTGTTTTCTTTTATTATGAACAGTTTAGTTATATTGTCTATTAAAAAGGTGTTCGAATGTTGAGCGTTGTCAGATGATTTCATGCAAAAAGCTTGAATCCGAAAATATTAAAAATGTATTTACATAAATGATTCATAGTGATTTCTATACATATTCCTACTATAGTTGGTATCTATATTATAATCAAACTCATGGTGACAAAAAAGACTACTAATAAAAATTGTTCTGCTAACGAGTATGTGCTTCAGCCCGATCTTTATTCATAGTATTTTAATTTAGTGTTACTTGTAAGTTGGATACTATTAATTCATGCCTTCGGATATGGCATATGTATCTATTTCAAATGTGTTTAAGTTCTTTAGCCAAATTGAATGTTATTAACATGCTCTGATTTCATCTTCTTGTGTACAGATATATTGCAATTAGATGGGGAAATTATATATATAGGTGTTGTGAAATATTAAATATAGTCAACACAGTACTCATCATTGCTATAAAACGAATATCAGGATTTCGTTAGTTTGTGAGAGCAGTAAAACACCAGCAATTTTGCTTACAATAATTAAACGATCACACACTTCAAATTATGCAGATTACAAATTCTACATAAGCAACATACAAAACAATACAACATATTTAAGTAACGCATTATGAACTTATCAGGTTTATCATGCAGAATAACATGATAGTCAGGGGTTTGCTAATGTTTATACATCACATTTGGAAGCAGTAAACACAATATTTAGGGGTTGTATTTTGTCTAGTTCTTTCATGTGTTTTCAAAAATCATAAATTAATTTGAATTGATGAACGCCATTTTTATTGACTTTGTATATAACTTTAATCCAAATGGACAATGTTTTCAAAGGCTAAATCAAAGTCCTTTTGTGTTTTTCTAAAACTGTTGTATTTCTGTCCTTTGTTTCTTTTCTTCCATTAGAGAAGTATGTAGCTTAGTGAATAGTGTGCATAAACACAACTGCTTCTCTCCTTTTCAAAATTTTATTAAATTAATTCACGTTCATAATAATAGGTTTATAGCCTATCAATGATTGATTTTCCTGTCAGGAGATTAGTGTAAACATAAAGAAAGTTTGGTATGTGTGCAAACTAATATCACGATGATTAAAAACTTACGTAGTGATTGTTTCCTCTTTTGTCCCTCTTCCTGCAATATATGCAATAACACAATGATTCCTACCTCAGTGCTAATCTGCGGTTAAGGTCTTGTCCTGTAACTAAACACTATTTTATAAATGACTGGAATATTTATTTCCCCCTAAGTTTTTGAAAATCTAGTTTAGTGTTTTTAACATGTTAGATATAATGTTTTATGTTGTCTGAAGAGTTTTACCTGATGTATCGCAGGTATACCTTCATAATACTTATAAGACAAAGAAGATTGATCTAAATCGAATTACGAACATTATTGGGAGTTTCAGAATTTTGCGGGACCCCGAGTGGCCGAGTGGTCTAAAGCGCTGTCCGTTACTGGTCACTACCATCTCACCTCTGTCTGCGTGGGTTCGAGTCTAGGATTCGGCGAATGTGGATATGAGAAAGCTTGCCAGTAGCTTCTCGTGGGTCGGTGGTCCTTTCCGGTGATTTCCCGGTTTCTTCCTCCACCATTATACTGGCCGCTATGAATTGCCTATCGTGTGCTGAAAAATGGCGTTAAGCCCAACAACAAATCAGAATTTTGCAATGCAGATATGCGGCAGTTAATAAAATCCTATAATGCTCCACAAAAGTAAGAACATTTGTGCTGTAACGTCGCGACAATTGAATATCTTTAGAAATATGTTTATTTGACAAATAACACAAAATATCTTATTTTGGTTACAAACTTAAAACAACAAAAAACAGTCAAAGAATGTCGATAGCATAAATGTACTTGTTTATCTTTGATAATGTAGTTTTAATATGTTGGATGGATTAAAAACAATACAATTGTATTTCTTCTTTGAAACGGGTACTGTTTGTCTTTGATGCTTGTCAAAATTGCCTATCCACTAACTAAACGTAAAAGGCCGACACTTTCCTAGGTTCCGCTCGATATATTTAAGTCAGTGCAAGGCACAGACCATTAGCATTCGCGAATTACTCGTGCGTGCTTATTGGAAGCAAATAATATTCAAAGAACATAAATGTTATCATTAGTGGCCCTCTAACCATAGAAAGTATGTCACCATCACTCAGTCTTTGATGTTTGACAACTGATTTCCCAAATGCACTTGACATACATATTTAGATGCAAAATGGTGAAAATCCTAATGATCTGAATATCTGTACAATTTTGTAGCTAGTATAGAGATACAAGTTTATATTTAGTTTTAAAAATCCCGACAAACGATATTATTTAACAAACTTCATGGTAAAATGGTTTCTTTCTAAACTGTATTCTTCGTAAAATTACTAAGCTTACTATAGATAGTGTTCAACAGCCAATATATGAAATGCTTTCATTGTAAGCTGCAGATGTTTCGTAAAATTGATATATCAATATTTGAATGGGTATTATAATTGGGCTCAATATATATCTCATTACTGTCTTATGCTAACTGGCAGTCCACATTAAAGAGTCTTGGAGAGAGATATAGATCAATCCCGAGGGAGGATGAACTAAGTTTTTGAGTACTTTTGAAATTGTACAAAAACGTACGTTATATTAACTCATAGTTTCTTAAACTATGTCAGATCTTAAGTTGTACTGTAATTTAAATGTTGGCCATTTAGTAGAGATAGAGGAAAATCAACTATTAGTATATTCTGAAAAGTAGGATAATAATGAGTAACATGTTTATCTCTTTGAGAATGTAGTGAAAGTTTTATGTAAATATGTCTCAATATGAGCTTGATACAATTCGACAAAATTGATGAATGAAAAGTTTAAAGCAATTCTAATATAAACTGGAAATTAGGTCTCAGCAATCTAACTCCGGTAAACAACTTACAGCCAATGCTGAAATAACCTGTTTTCCAAATGTACTGGCAATATTTCAATGGATAAAGAGCCTAAACAAATCTAGAAAACTGGTTTACAGTGATCCTGTTTGGTGCATAACAAATGTTCAACCTATTTGCAGCCAAAGTGCAAATTTAAAAACATATAGAGTAATCCACAAAGACGGACATAAACATATACCTCGAAGTATATAAGGGCAATATAGTTTACCTCACATGTAACGTCGATACAAATGGTTACGATAAAAGTGGTTAGAAACACGCTTACTCAGAACAGTCAAATTTCACATACGTAACATGTGTGTTGATCATAACAGGCAGCCTAATATCTCCTCACATTATACAACTCTATTCATGGACATGACGCTAGAACCATGAGACATAATAGAAAATGTAGGCGTTGAGGTAATAAAAGTACCACGCATTTCCCTCCCTATTAACTTGACGCTTGACGTGAAAACCCTACAGATGCATGTAAATAAGAATATCATCTCTCAATATATTCAGTGATTAAAAAGAGACAGCCTTGGTAAGGTAAAAGGTAATTTAATTCATTTGGTTTTATGACTTTTATAGAGTGTAAACACAAGACACTGACAAGTTTATATATATATATATATATATATATATATATATATATATATATATATATATATATATATATATATATATATATATATATATATATATATATACATACATGCATACATATATATATATATACACATACACATACATACATACATACATACATACATACATACATACATACATACATACATACATACATACATACATACATACATACATACATACATACATACATACATACATTTAGCAAATAAAATAATTAAGTTTCCTCTTCTTTACATGTGAATGAAGTCTTGTGTCTGTTGACGTGTCCATGGTACGTGATATGTACATGATGGTTATTAACAACATTCCTTGTCGACATCTGCGCCGCCAGGAAGCTACCAAAAAAGTGTTGGTTTAAGTCCATGCCAGTGAGAAACTTTCATTGTACATGGACATCACTTCACGTCCAGCAGTACGCTTGAAATCGAGACGTCCAATCCGGTTAGATTTGTTCCCGGAGAATATAACAGCTATTTCTCCATGAGGTGTCGAGTGATCTTAAACAAATGTAGCAAACCTCTCCCTCGCAACTGAGCCCTCAGTCTGCCCTCATGGCTTCAACATTCCAGGTCATCCGTGGACTACGCTTACCTGCTTTCGGACAGGACACGGTCGTTGTGCAGTCCAACTTTTTGATAAGAACAATATACTGACTCTACCGGTTGATGTGGAGATCTGCTGACCATGAAACTTATTGTTAACAACTGTCTACTGTCAAAGGTCCAGGTGAACTGCAGGATGTTTATCTAACTGATGACTGTTCAATGGCGGAGCACCCACCACACACGACAATTCAATCAATGTACGAGATAACCACGAAAATGATACAGGACACATTTTCAGATTAAAACGGATATGACTTTATTCAACTTATGATCTCGAAATATCGATTTTCATTCCAAACCTTTGCAAGCATAATAAATGCATTGGGTTCTGAATATACATTAAGGAGAAAGAATATGAAATTCAAAATATGCTAATTTGTAAATTGTACAGTAGACGTGATGCTACGATTTTTATCTTCATGATAACTGTCTCACTAACTGTACAGTTGGATTTTGTTAATAGTACTAGACTCGAATATAATTTGTTTTCATTACTTAAACAGTTTGTGCTGTAAAACCCAACCATGAAAAATTACATTGACCCTGAGAATTGATCAAAATTATATGTTATGTGGTTTGACCTTCCGTCATATATCATGTATATTTAATTTATATTTTGTGTTGGATTTTGACCACGATTATTAATTGTATAGGTAAGTTTGTAACCAACGTATTAATACCTAGTTTTGTTTATAATATCAGACGATTATTCATTGTAAATTAACATGTTTTTTTTGCATCCGAGATTATGAAAATGGTTTTCTCTTTCAAATGTCTAGACAACCTAATATTTGCCATGAATGTTGCTAAACGTTAAGAAAACCTCTGATCATATTTACAATTTAGGATGTTCTAGAGAAGAACCTTTCCTCTCAACCTAGATCTCTTAAATTTGTTATATAATAGATGTTCACATCAGAATTATTTATTTATATCGAAATATCTGTAGTGGAGATTCCGTCATTATTTAAGGGTATACATGTTTAGTGAGTTTATTATAAATGCTCACTTTTTAATGTAAGGAAATAAATTGTTTTTAAATTGTATTAAACCTTCTGTTTTTCGGTTGCTTTATTCAAGATCACACAGTGTAACAGACATTGCATGTATATACAAAGTTTTATCTCCGTATTAATACTTTTGAGAAGATCTGAACTAAAGGTCTGATAAACATAAATCGGGCTTATCTGTGATCTTTAACTTGATAAACATAACAGGAATATAATGATAAAAGCTGTCTGCTCCATGTTTGGTAATATTGAGCATAATATGAGCATAAACGATGAGCACGTTTGTACTGTTATTCTCTAATTCACGAGGCTTCAATTCACGAGGCTTCAAGAATGTTTGATTATGGCGATTATTATATTAGAATGACAGGATTATGACATGATTTAGAACGTATTTCAGATTTTAATTGGATCGCCAGGATTTTCTTATAAGGAAATAGTGTTTGGGCGAAATCAGCAAACAAATAAATACATGGTGTTACCTCTTCTTTGCAGAAGCCTCCATATGGCAAATATAACTAACAAAGCCACAACAAGCACCACCGCCACTACTACTGCAGATAGGAGAAACCATTCTGGCTTATCTGTAAGAAAATAAATATGGGCTGGATGCACAAATAAAGCAACACAGATTGTTGAAATATATAAAGGACAATATGCGAAGTAACTAACCTTCCGCTGGCATATATATATTGATAAATATATAGTTAAAATCACCCGTAATGCTATGTAGAATATATTCATTTGCTGTAAGTGATGCAGCTAAGTTTAGTAAACAGACATATTCTGGATGTACCAGAATACCAATTCTTGATTAGTAAATTTCTTATAGACGGTATCATACACAATATGTTTTATTAGTATATACCACATCAATTTCATTATATTTTAAACAGTATAAACATGTTATGCTTTATGATGGCGGTATGAAATTTAATCTTTAATGATGAAGCAAAGAGTTATGTGTTTTTAATTTACATAACTAGGAATATATTTTTATGTACTAACAGAAATGTATCACCAATACAAAATAAATAAACTCCATCTGTTTTTAGTTTTAATATCCTACATACCATTTTCTGCATCAGAGATTGATGGGTTAGGAAAATGGATGTGGTGTTCTTATGCAAATACAGAGAATTTGTAATACAATAATTATAAATTTTGATCGATTCGAACCAGCTAAAGAATTCAATAACTCTAACAGGTATTTAAGGAGCAGGGCAATGTTTCTACATGCTACGTTATCAAGCAAGTTTCATTCGCATCGATTATAAACACGAGACTGGCTGAATAAACGAATGTCGGATGTAAAAATGGATACACGGAGTCACAAATTTGTATATGTTGTCATAGGGAAAGAACTAGTTGTTATATATATATATATATATATATATATATATATATATATATATATATATATATATATATATATATATATATATATATATATGCAGTCGAATAAAAGACTTCGAGATTAGAGAACAGCCAGTTGACACAAGAGGTAAGGGGTGTTTTGCCCAATAGGAACAAAGGTGAAATAACCCGTTGACCTTTCTCAATGGCTGAATAATTAATGTAGAGTCTACTTCTTGTGAAATTTAGGAGTAGCCCGTTTCTTGTAAGCGCAAAACGATTTAGCCAAACTGGATTTTAAAAAGTGTCTCAATAATTAGGTTTGTGCACAATTAGGTTCCGCTTCAACAATAAATGCTCTTACGCAAAATGTTAATAAATAATCTAGCCAAAATATTAGAACATTTGCGAACGTAATGTGAGATAAACATACGCTCATCTATATATGCATGCGAATACGAGTTCCATATTATTATTTATACAAACATACACTGCTAAATGTGTGCTAAAGCATATATGAATAAATCAAGATACTAAGATGCTCCTAATTGGGCACACCTAGCTGCAAATGAAACAGAATCTCATTCAATTCCAATATTCACAATTTGCACTGACAAACGTTCTGCACAATAAATGTATTACACAACGACAATCAGAACGATCCAATAACTAAGATATATAGCTATCGTGATGACGCTATTATAAAAAAGTGAATATTACCTACATCGAAAGATAACTCTTACACAAAAGCAAGAAATGTTAAGATATATATATATATATATATATATATATATATATATATATATATATATATATATATATATATATATATATATATATATATATATATATATATAATGAGTGTTCAAAAGTGGGAATATTTTTATATCCTTAACATCTTTGGTAATCGTTATTTGTTTCATTTAATGGCAGCTATAGAAGAAAATGTAATATTCAAACTGCCTCATTACTTCTTCGTTTCCTTACTTACCGTTCTCTTTATCAAACATTGATGAATCAGTAGACCCTTTTGTCGTAGATGACAATGTTGCACTGTCTAAAAGAAATTCAAATAAACTAATTAAACTAAAGGGTTGCGTGTTATAACTAATGTGGTGTTCATTGATCAGATGCAGCAAAGTAATGAAAGTAACTATATTATTAAGTTTGCTATTAATTTTACTTCTGAATAGCAAGCAATTTATCGTTAGTCTATTTTAACTTACAGTTGTTCTTTTTAATGAATATTTTTTAAAATTTATTTAATTTAGGTGGAAAAGAAAAAGAAAACAAGAGACAAAATATTGCACGCAAACTTGTTTACAATAAATTTCTTCAAGGTATCCCGCATCATTTTAAAAGCCCTGAACAGAAAAAACAGCTAATTCTAAAGATAATTGCAAAGTGTTTTTTTTCTAACTACATATACTGTTATAAATATAATTTACGGGACTCACTCTACTTAAAAGTGTGGATCATATCTAATGCAAATACATGAGCAAGTAAAAACAAATTTAAACGATATACACACAGACAGGATGGAAACAACATACTTCGATATATTAATTGTGGATTGGTATAACATGGATCAATTTATAAAACGTTAATATAAACGCATTCTCATGGATCCAATCATGTCTGTATTTATAAGGAGAAATAATACCGTTGTACCCTTTTGAAATATAGATTGGCAATTCATTTGCAAAGTGCTATCTAACAATCTTGCGAAAGGTCCAAGAGAGAACCCGACATGAGAGAGAGAGAGAGATGAGAGAGAGAGAGAGAGAGAGAGAGAGAGAGAGAGAGAGAGAGAGAGAGAGAGGGAGGGAGAGAGAGAACATGACTAGCCAAAGAAATTTAACAAATAGAAACATTGTGATTTCTCCAATTTGAAATAATTTTTTATTCACTCTGGCAGCATGATAATATCCAGATTCAGACAAAGAAGTCTGACAACCAAGAACAATAATAGTATATAATAATACCTTAATAATACCTTCCATGGTTTTGATTTCATTACCTAATTTGAAATAATTTGATTTGGGGACGTTTTGTTTTACAAACAAAATGTAAAGCTATAAAACAAAACGGTAAGATTCCTACCACCCTCCATATCAATCCTACCAGAGGCTTATGTCTGCAAAATGTGTTGATTTGCTCTCATTTTTTACTTCGTAGTTTCAGTGTGAGATGATCGTTGAATACACTTCAGGTTATATATATATATATATATATATATATATATATATATATATATATATATATATATATATATATATATATATATACAATAAACTGACGACGAACAGTACGAAACTATAAACTGACGACGAACAGTACGAAACTAGTAACTAACTAGCCTAAGCGCTTTCGACTCATAATGAGTCTTTTTCAAAGGCAAATACAAAACATATATACGATAAACAAATAAACACAAAAACGTTGTGTTTGTAAACCTCTACATGGCTGTCTTCACATGTGCTAAAACTATAAATACAACCAGCTTGTATAGACTAGATGCGGAAACTGAAAACGTTGCATAATTCCCTAAAGGTTTACAAGGTAAAGCGACATCTATTTTTACTTTTTGTACATATGTAACGCAGATTATATCCCGGATATTTGATTCTATACCGGTTATTCTTATAGTAAAAATTGAAGGATAATAAGAAGATTTAGAAAATGTTAAATTTTAATAGTGCATAGTTTTCATTTTCTAGTCTTCTTGGTTTAGACCGCTTGGTTTCAATGTTCTAAGGCGGCGTATCCAGTATGATTCCTTTTCCTTCCTGGTTTCCGAACTCCAGCTGTGGTTGTTAGCAATAGCGATAAGTATTATATCACTGAAAGTGTGGCCAGGGGAGGAGAAGTGTTCTGCGACCGGGCTTCTGTACAGACTTTTTGTCATCCAATCAGATCTATGAATGTTTATCCTTTTGTGTAGCTTTTCAGTTTCTCCGACGTACTGAAGGCCACAGATCTTACATGTGATGAGATAAATCACATTCTCTGTTTTGCACGTTTTGTTTGGACCATGTATGTTTAGTTTTTCTTTAGTCACTGTGCTAGAGAATGTCTTGGTCTCTATCATATGTTGACAGGTTTTGCATCTTTTATCGCCACAGGGTCCAGATTGACTAGGTTGGTTTTGACTGGCTATTGGCGTTAGCTTTGCCCTGACTAAGATGTCCTTTAGGTTTTTTGGTCTCCGGTAAGCTACTACAGGTTTGTTCGGAAGTATTAGGTTTAGTATGTCTGACGATTGCACGGTTGGCCAGTGGTTTGCGATGATTTTACCTACTTTGGGATTGTCTGGGTGATAAGTCAGAATAAATGGTATCCTATCAACCTTTTCTTTCTGTCCATATCTGAGTAGGTAATCACGGTTTGTTTGTTTGGCCCTTTGGTTTGCCTCCGCAATCAGGTCTTTGTCGTAGCCTCGGTAAATTAAATGTTTAGCCAGCTCTTCAGACCTTTCTAGGAATCTTTCATCGTCGGAGCAAATTCTGCGTATCCTCAGTGCCTGGCTATATGGAATGTTCTTAATGCAGTGTTTTGGATGACAGCTGGTTGGGAGGAGATACTGGTGTTTGTCGGTTGGTTTCGAGTAGATGTCTGTGTGTAATTTGTTTTCCACCAGTCTGGTTGTTGTGTCCAGGAAAACATGGTTTGAGTTGGAAATTTCTGCCGTGAATTTTATTGAAGGATGGAAGTTGTTTGCCTTTGATATGAAGTCATCCAGACTTTCTCTTCCATACTGCCACTTCATTTCTATATCATCGATAAAGCGTACCCATTGGTATGGTGTACGCTCAACCGATGCTAAGAGTTGACCCTCAAGTTTTCCCATGAAAATGTTAGCATACGAAGGGGCCATTTTAGTACCCATTGCAGTTTCATTGATTTGTAGGTAGTTTACTTCATTAAATTCAATATATATATATATATATATATATATATATATATATATATATATATATATATATATATATAGAGAGAGAGAGAGAGAGAGAGAGAGAGAGAGAGAGAGAGAGAGTTCTATGTTTATATTTGTTTAATTATTTGTTTTAAGTCGTAATTTTATTTAATTTAAATGCAGTTAGATAAACAGTCGTTCAAGGTAATAATTTCTTTTTTAATTTCATTACTTACCATTTTGTTTTGTTTTTTTGCGATAGACGGAATAGATTTAACTAAAATGGTATATTATTTTTTTATAACTAGTAAAAAAAAACAACATTATGCCGATTGTTTGTCCAAATGATTGCTAGTGCTTTCATCTCTAAAAATATATTATCGGTCATGAATATCAGAGCTTGTTTCGACACTCTACAGTTAATACGAAGAAACGGTTTTATTTTGGATTTTTTACGTTATTCTTAGCCAGTAGTGCGTCAAAGGATTCTTGATACGTACAGGAGAAGTATGCTATGGCAAGTTTAAGACAGGTTATGTGTTTGAGATCAATAAAAGGAAATAAATAATTAGCCGTTATCTTAATACTACTAACAAATAATTTCTTTATTGCGGAAAGAATGCTAATTCTTTACCGCTTCTAATATCATCCTTAAGTTAGTGTACAAAACTAAAATAGCTAATCGAAGACTTTATTTTTTTTAGTATAGATTGACTCTCAAACGGAAGATTTGAAAACAATATAGTTAGCTGATGCGCGCTTACCAATGAAATTTCAGTTTTCCCGAAAACTGAAATTGGTCAAAATATATCAGCATAAATTTATATCTTGATGTAAGAACTAGGAATTAAACTGTAAAAAGACGTAATTGAGGGTAAGACTATATTTAATCCAAATAACGTTTAGATCCAAAGGGTCATATAGCCACTGTGTCCATAATGACAATAGTTTTTTTGGCTTTCCATTCTATGTTTCATTTTAACGGACTTAAGAATTATTAGATAGATATGGGTGTGGGTGTGTAAGAATGTGAAAGCTGTAAATATTGTTGAACCCTATCAAAATTGCTCCATTCACGAATCACTCATAGGATTGCGAAGTCATGCTGATTTGCTCTTATTCAGAGTTGTAAAAGTAGGTTACCTAATCAGATATGTTGGTAATGTTTGTATATATATATATATATATATATATATATATATATATATATATATATATATATATATATATATATATATATATATATATATATATATATATACACCTCTGCCATTTGCTGCTAAAAATAAAACTTACATGCAACACAAATACTGGCTTACATCTATCTTCATGGAATTATGTTCTTGTTGTTAAAGCAATGAACCACAAATACTTTAGTTAGACTAAAATACTTGCGTTTGTATTCTGGCAGGAATTTTCTACACTTGTAATGTCGCTGTTCTGAAAACTTAAATTGTCCTTGTTTATTACAATCATTTGGATCTTACCAATGAAATGTATGTTAACGGATTCTCTGCTGTGTTGGTTCTTCTTTGTGCCAATCAACATAACATTTATGACATGTAGCACACTGCTGTAACCAGAGACGTTTACTTACAAACTTGAACTTTCATGTCATGCTTGTAGACATCCTTGAAGCTTAGATGTGGTCGTCCGATTAATATTGTGCCAGAGGCAAGCTTAGAGTAGAAGAGGTCTCTGGGGATCCGTCCGTCATCCATCCGACGAACACGGCCCAGCCACGTGATGCAATGTTGGCGAAGTGTGCCCATGCTAAGAATTTTGATATGTTAATGCACCTAGTTGTTTATCACACAATCGCTCCAGGTGATACCCAGTATGCGTCCGAAACAATGCATGTGAAAGGCGCTGTCTTTTTCTCCTGAAAGGCATACATGGTCCAGGTATCGAGCACGGTACACGGAGATCTTAGTGTTCAGGCTCAGCATGCTGTTGTTCCACATTATCTGCGACAACCTAGAGAAAGTTGTCGACGCATTTCCAATCGGCTTGTTGAGTGGGACTTTGAATGAGAGGTTGATGGTGATGGTATTGCCAAGGTAAGTGAACTGACTGACTACATCTAGTTTGTAGTTGATGAGGATGATGTTGGGATGATCCGCGTCCTGAAAACTCGTATTGGTTTTCTTTGGGCTGATGGTCAACCCTAATTCTTTGCATGCTTTAGCAAAGTGGTCGTTCAGGCGTTATAGTTCAGATTCTGTGTGAGGGACTATAGCAGCCTCATCAAAGAGCATGATCCTAATGGTTGCTTTCCTTACTTTGCTCATTGCCTTCAGTCGTACGAGGTTGAACAGTGTGCCGTCTGAATGCGTGTTCAGGTAGATCCCTTCCATGGACGTCCCTAAGTCTTACTTAAACAGACAGCGAAGAAGATGCCGATGTGGGTAGAAGCAAGGACACAGCCTTGGATCACATCGCTGTGAATTTTTAATGGGTCGGATGATGAGCCATCATACTGCATTGTACCTTTCAATGTCGTCATGAATGGACTTGACCATGTTTAACAACTTTGGAGAGCATCCAATCTTCGTCAGGATTTTGAAGAGTCCATCTCTGCAGACCAGATGCTTTGGTGAGGTCTGTAAAAGCCAGGAAGAGGGGTCTAAGTTGTTATCTGCACTTTTCCTGCAGCTGTCTGAGGCAGAAGATCATATCGATTGTGGACCTCTCTGCGCGGAACCCGCACTGAAACTCTGGATACACTCTGTGAGCAAGCATCTGCAATTTGTTCAGGATAACTCTTGCGAAGACTTTACCACCGATGCTGAGAAGTGATGTGCCCCTGTAGTTGTTGCAGTCATTTCTGTCGCCCTTGTTCTCGTACAGGGTTTTAATGCTGGCGTCTCTCATGTCCTGAGGCACTTCACCTTCATCACAGCACTGGAAGAGAAATTAGTAACGTTGTGTGAACAACACACTGCCGCCGCACTTGATAACTTCTACTGGGATGTCATCCTTCCCTGGAGATTTACCTTTAGTCAGTTTCACTAAGACCATCTTAAGTTTCTCATCCAGTTTGGTCATACAAGGAAGGTTTTCAATGGCACTGAGGGTTTCGTTGATCACGTAGTTCTCTCTGGAATACATTTCGGAGTAGCACTCCACCCATCGCTCCATCGGCTTGCCCTTGTCATGAATGGTATCGCCTGTAGAAGACTTCAGTGGTGCTATCACTTTCTTCATTGGACCCATTGCTTTTTTATGCCATTGTACATGCCTCTTATGTTTCTGTTGTCTACTGCTGACGGGTTGCTCAGACAGAGCTTTAGCCAGTATTCATTGGCGCACTGCCGTGCTAACCTCTGCACTTTGCTTCTAGCAGACATGTATGTCTGTAGTGACCTCGGGGGGTGAACGCCTGTATTCCAGGTGGGCACTTCGACGCTGTTCAATGGCTGCCATGAATATGCCGGAGTTGGTGTCAAACCAGTCGTCGTTTTATTTTCTGCTTCTTACCAAAGATTCTTGTTGTTGTGCTGTACACAGTATATTTGATGTTGTACCATCTCTCTTTGTCACTGCCGTAGGTAGGCTCTGAACTGAACGCCCTCGAGAGGGCGTAAGTAAGTTTCTCAGCTTTGTCTTGATATGACGTCTTACTCACATCAATCTGTGGTTTACTCACTTGCCTAGAGTGATGGATATTTTTCGGTTGAAGCTTAAATTTACAGCAAACTAGCGCGTTATCGGTATCACATTCAGCGATGTGGAATGTACAAGCAAGCAGCACACCTTTCATGACAGACCGTCTCGTAATAATCAAGTCCTCCTGATACCAGTGTTTGAAACGGGGATGCCTCCAAGACACTTTGTGCTGCGGTTTTGTCTGAAAAAAAAATGAATTGGTAACCACATCTCTAATAGTCGTTCCCCGTTTTTATTCATCTTCCCAAAGCCAAACTTGCCGAGACACAAAGACCATGAGTCTTGATCGGCACCTACCCTAGCGTTGAAACCGCCCAATAATTTCAAGTTCTCTTCCTTTGGAAGTTTGTCATAGACCGAGTCGAGCTCATTGTAAAAACGCATCCTTGGTATATATGGTGGCACTGAGAGTGGGAGCGTACAAACTGATCAGGTTAACTAACCCGGTTGTGGTGTAGAGGCGAAGAAATAGCGGTCTTTCGTTTCCTTACTGGCAGGGTTCTATCATCGACAAGTAATATCAACGACATGTTTGAAATCTACTTAAAATGTAGAATTCATATACATTTCTTGAAATTCAAAGCAATCAAACTTTTTTTATGCCAACGTATTTGTAAACCGTTGGTAGGTAGGTACTGGGAAATGATATCAACGTTTAATTTCAAAATTGTTTATAATGATTGTACTTCTTCCAAATTTTCTTTCATTCGATTCAAACAATATAAAATTTATATTTGAAAACAAGCAACACTCTCTCTTTCTCTGTCTCTGTCTCTGTCTGTCTGTCTGTCTGTCTGTCTGTCTGTCTGTCTGTCTCTCTCTCTCTCTCTCTCTCTCTCTCTCTCTCTCTCTCTCTCTCTCTCTCTCTCTCTCTCTCTCTCTCTCTGCAATAATAAAAGGAGGTGATTTGCTGACTGTAGAGATCTGTTCTTTCGCACTGTGGTATATTTTTGTTATGAGGGTATTAAGCTTACATTCAAACACTTCCTCGATGTTCATAACCTCAATAGAGTGAATTCTATAAAGCGTTTAGAAACAATACATTGTGTATTAAATTTCTAGAAAATATCGTTTCATTATTTGTAAAGTATATAGACTTTTTGGCGGAATAATTTCATTTTTTTAATTTGACAAATATATCTTAATATTTTCGCATCTGAAAATATATGACTTTCTGTCATGTTATTTAACGAGTGATTTTGTATGACTACAAGGGTTTAATTGCAGAAACAAAAATAAGTACCTCGTGAGCTAAAAGAACATAACAACAAATACAATGGAACACAAATTTAAACTAAATAAATAATTTAAGGTATTTAGCTTTAACTAAACATATTCAGCTGTATGACATCAAGCACATTCTCTCTCTCTCTCTCTCTCTCTCTCTCTCTCTCTCTCTCTCTCTCTCTCTCTCTCTCTCTCTCTCTCTCTCTCTCTCTCTCTCTCTCTCTCTCTCTGTGAATTCAGTCCACAAGTCAGCAATGATAGGGATCTTTTCATATTAAAATATTTTGAACATTAATTTTATAATGACCTTATCATTCTACCTTGATATGCCAATCTTTGTTTTAGTGCCCACAATACTGAATTCATCTTTCCCCATATAATTCTTCCCAAGGGCAAGACAGTATTTGATAATTACAAATAATAGTATGTGTTATATTGCAGTCGCATAAAAATGTTTTAAATCATAGAAAGGAAAACCACAAACACACACACACACACACACACACACACACACACACACACACATATATATATATATATATATATATATATATATATATATATATATATATATATATATATATATATATATATGTGTGTGTGTGTGTGTGTGTGTGTGTGTGTGGAAGTTTTTCAAGAATTGTTTGTTTTCTTAATTCTTTTTGCTTTTTTTTCAGTTGCTTCAGCGGTTTTCTTTAACACTGGTTGAATACCTTTTGTGGTCTCAGTGATAGCTTTAAATAATTGTTTTGTACCCTCCTCAAAATCAACTTGAGATTCCTGACGCGATTGTAGTTGTTGTTTAACAGAATCACGAACACGTAGATATTTTTTAGTTGCCTCTAATCGCTCTCGAGCTAATTTAGCTGAGTGTGGTTCTCCAATACTCATTATTGATAATATTTATACTGGCTGTTTAATTCAAAAGCAGCAAAGAGGCTGAAGGACATACGCGTAGTGACCACATCGTAAATAAATCGTGCAAAAAATCTGGTCAATTAGAGAAGTTTTCATTATTAAGGCAAAAACGTTTTTTTCTCAGCCTTCGTAGGAACCCTTAAATTTGAAAAATAAGGTTCTCTAGAAAGTTGTAGGGTTCAGCCTCTCTGCTGCTTGCTGTAATTGAGCGATTTATTAACAATTTAATGTATATCAATCTAAGACTTCATCTTTTCAATTTTTATTTTCATTTTGAAACTTTTTAAATTTGGGTTTATTTCTCATAGAAAAAAATTTGCTATTAAACTTGATGTATAAGATAAATGTTTCTTCATATAATTCTAACCAAATTTTAATATTTTCGTGGTGTACGCCACCATTACAGAAAATGTAGAATAAGTTTAAAGTCATAGGAATAGCGTCTGAACAAAATAAATCATGTGCACTGTACTCATGCAATGCAGCGAGTGTAAGAAAGTAAACTATGTTAACATTGCTTGCCTTTGCTGTAGCAGAATACTGCAGTGATTTTCATGCAATCTATGTAAATTAACTATGTTGGATGTACTAAAGGAAATAGTCTAATTTTTCTAAGTAATCCGGAAAATAAAAATAAACAAAATTTTCCATCTCAAGCATGTGTATCGCTGAATCAAGCAATTCATATATTTGATTAAAACTGGTCAATTTTATTGTTTATAAAGACTGTATGTGCTAATAAATCTGTTGCCAAATCTGACGGGCAGTAATCAAAACACATACAAAATGACATGTACCGAATTATGTTTCATGTTTACTTTATATATATATATATATATATATATATATATATATATATATATATATATATATATATATATATATATATATATTATTTTTTTTTGACCGGACATTGTACATTTCTCAAAGTTGAGATTTTTGCTATTATGATTTTAGAGATTATCATAATACAAAGAATAATCATATAGATAAGAAAAATAGTGTCTGTTAAAAATTAAACATTTCTAGCAATAATGATGAAGAGATAAATGATAATGTTTGAAACATTTTCAATAAAGGGCTTTGTTATATTTTAAATTAATTGTACCCGTTCTTATTTTTTATCTTTATATTTGTTTTGTTATTTATTTTAAGTCGTAATTTTATTTTATTTAAATGCAGAGTTACAAACACAGATGTTCAAGACAATAATTTCCTTTTCAATTTCATACTTACCATTTTGTTTTGTAGTTGCCGTAGACGCAATAGTGGCATGCCCTTTTGTTGTTTCTAGGATTGATGTGCTGCTGCCTTCTAAACGAAAATAAAATGAAAGAATTATACGGATGTACAATAACGATTTCGTGAAAGATTCACTCTAACATGGGTCATGATCGCTTTTATCACGTTCAGAAAAGCGTTGAAATAAATTCTTTTTTTTTTTTTGCTGTTTATTCAAAATTATTGGTACCTTTATATTTTTCTTTATTTATGTTTTTATATATCTGAAACGATCTCACTTTATTCCAAATATCTTGGTTAATAGGCAGTCAAGTGTAAATCACATAAAGATCATAATCCTTGAAAAGAGTAGTAAAAACTCGTTCATGTATTTTCTTGCAAATCAAATTTTTTGTTTCAGCAGCTGCGATATAATTGTAGAAAAAATACATAATCAAACAAAACATAAATGGACCGCTATACTCGAATTTAAAATTAAAGCTAGATATTATATATATCAATTGGGTATGAACCGAACACTAATAAATTTAAAGAATGTTAGACAATGTCTCTATATCTTCTTCCTCTGCATGACATTGATTTAACATCTTTCTTATCTCTTAGGTTTAAACAATAGATTTTAAATTATTTATGTACATATTTATTCTATAAAAATCAAATACTCATCAAACTTTAAAATACTGTTACAATGTAGTTTATTTCTTACAATAATTCCCATTTTATACAATTTACCACTATACTTGTCATGTAAAATGTATTAAATGATCTTGTACTACGTGGTATTCTTCGAGCATAGAGTTAATAAATGATTCATTTAATTTGCAAGACAAATTTACCTTCAATGTCGATAATTGCTGAATCCAAAAGGAAGCTCTTGTCATCCCAGGCAACATATGTGCCAACGTCATACCATGATAGTTTTTGGAAAGTGATAAAGAAAACGTTTCCACTCAATGCACAGCTTTCTATTTCACTCGTATACAGATACACTGAACAGCCTGCCTGTTCCACATCATAGATTGCAATAAGATGATATGTAGGACTAACCATCTCAATTTTAATCGAAGATGTATTCGTTTTGTTACACATAAACTGAACAATCAATGATCCACGGTCTTGCCCACGAATTACTGTCCCTACAACATAAAATTAAATATATTATAACAAATAATATCTAAACCCGAATATTTGTTTTGAAAGTAATAAACGTCTCAGATATCTGCTGACTTTAACATTATCGTATTCTGAATCTTGTCTCTCGCTATCTGGTTGAGTGACCATTACGATACTCTGATTTGGAGGTGGTTGTAAACATATTAAATTATTCTTTAATGAAGCAATAACTAACTTATCGAGGTCCTTTTCTTAAATGACAACAAAATGTAACGCTATATCACAATTACAAAAATTTGAGCGCACAATATAACACGAACAATTTAAATGCAAAACAAAATAAACATATATTTGCATAATTAAGCGAATTATCATTATTATAAATGAGAAAGAATGGGGACGGACAAGACATTTCACTACTTATAGCCACTACTGTCATTGCGCATAATTGATAAATTTAGTAAAAAATATATATTTAATTCGGAACATTTAGGAATATTGCACAAGTTTGTGGAGCATCAATCAAAATTATTCACAAGATAGTCGTAAAAGAGTTGGTGCCCCTGTTCTGGCTGCATTGCATGCAACATAGGAAGAAAACTTACGTGGAACAAGAATGCTTTTCTTTCCATTCTCCACAAAATCTTCAAATGTAAAGACTGTATAATTTCCACTGTCCATAAAATTGACATTTAATAGGAGGAAACTGAGAATACCATTTCTCATTTCGATCCATGTTATACGGCCAGTGTAATTTCTGTTAATAAATATGAGATTATGCCTTGAGATATAGACCATTACATTAGTGGTATGCTGCTTACTGGTGAAGCCAGAGAAGGTTATCTCTACATTTTGTGTTCTGTTGATTTGAAGTATGGTCACATTTTCTCCCTTAGAATATATCTCAGGTTTCCATGCTGCAAAACAAGCATCATTGGAAAAAAAAATCATTACAAAGTGATTGCTTTATTGTAAATCCGAAGTGATACGTTTAAAAAGCACGATCATTTGTGTCCATTCATCCATTTCTTAATATGTGCTGGAAATGTTATGAATCTACAATTATTAATTCATTCTTTTCAGTTTCGTATCTCCTTAAATTTACTTAAGTTCTTTTCTAAAAATATATTCCATGCTTCTTCTATATTAAATGTTTTTATATTTAACTGCAGTCTATCTGTGTCAGATTAGTCACACAGTAGTTGCATTACATACATCAAAAATACTATGGCTAATAAAGTGTTGGTATAAAGCAATTTGTTATACTAATAATATTGTTATATCAAATTGTGATCCGCCATTGGTGCATATATACGCAGTTAGAAACATTGTCTCAGAATTAGGTTATATTTCAACAGCAACCAATTGCTTACATATTCTATTCATCTCCAATGGATCTCCACTTATTAGTCATTAGCGTGTTACTTGACTACCGATAATATATATATATATATATATATATATATATATATATATATATATATATATATATATATATATATATATATATATATAATACTAATAATAAAAGTAGAAGTTAAAACGAACGAAGTAACTTTTCAATTTACAAAGAAATTGCGATTCCTCGCAACAAGTAAAGAATTACATTTTGTAGCGGACAAACTCAACAGGGCTGTGACAAGTTCATCTATTCGGTAAACATGCAGTTGCTTGTAGTTAATCTTAACTAGTGGAAAATGCAAGTATGTGTATTTGCATATATCAATGAAATCGATGAATAGTTTTAAATATGTATCTTTGACAAATGCTAGTTGTATGGTATCTTTGACAAATGCAAGTTGTATGGATGTTTCATTGAAAAGAAAGTTCGTGGTATATCACTGATACGGTATCGACTATAATGTGTATGTGTGTGTGTGTGTGCATTCGTCATGTGCTACCTTTCCTTTCAAAATTTCGTTGGAAAACTCATAGTAAAGAAAACTCAGCCTATATCACTGCAATTCGTAAAGAACTGTTGATGTCTTATTTATTGTATACCATTACATTTGTCAGCACATTTATCAAGTTTTATTTTCGGTTCATTATGAAATGCGTAGTTGTTTGTATTCTACATTGGAAAACACTATATCGATTAATTGCTTACCCATTGTATCATATATTCCAAACAGCATAAGAACAATGCATATCCTGACTAGAATTGTCATGAGTCTGCAAAATAAGTCTGTGGTTCTGAACATTTTAGCAATGTATTCAAAATCTCAAAAACATGTATATTCTGTTAGATTGCATTCAAGAAACGTAATTCTCTAAGGCAATCATATCTGGTTCCTTGTCCGTGATGCAAAGCAGAATGACGGATGATACATTCCGGATAGCTGGAATAAGCTAGAACGTCTTTAATTCTACAACAAAATCATAGTCTGCAGAGATATGATGACAAATCTAATTGCAACATCTTTTAAAATTTAGAGATGACGCACAAATGGTGGAGATAAATAATGTGCATATAGCCCAATTAAACGACATATTTTGGAACAGTGTCAGAATGAACAGACGTAAATTGTTAAGTTCGGCAGTATAAAGAGTGATAACAGAACCGTTGATGGCGATATCCATTATCCGGTATATATTTACAACAAGACGTGGTTAGGTCTCGTAGTTATCTCTTTCTCTCTCTCTCTAAATATATATATATATATATATATATATATATATATATATATATATATATATATATATATATATATATATATATATATCTTCACATTGTGAAGGAAATAATGACTCAGTCAACTTATGCATCATCAAATCAATGTCCAATCAAAGCCTTAGCTCTAGACGGGAATCTCACATATTATCAGTTTCATAATGATATTATTGTCTCGCAAATGAGTAATCCCTGTAGTTTGTTTTAATAACAATAACAATTCACAGAGAGAGAGAGAGAGAGAGAGAGAGAGAGAGAGAGAGAGAGAGAGAGAGAGAGAGAGAGAGAGAGAGAGAGAGAGAGAGAGAGAGAGAGAGAGAGAGAGAGAGAGAGAGAGAGAGAGAGAGAGAGAGAGAGAGAGAGAGAGAGAGAGAGAGAGAGAAGCAATTATATATTTTGGCTGCAACAATACAATAAGCATAAAAAACGATATAATTGTTAAAATTGTTTGTATATTTTCATGGTTCTGTGCAAGAGTAGGAATAATGCTAAGAATGTTAACATAACAAGGAATAATTTTAATTGTCTTTTTCGCCAAAACGGGCGATTTTGATTTTCAAACGCACTTCTGCTATGAAATTCGTGCAAATTGTGATTTGTTTCGTATTTATAGAAGATACATGTACAAAAATTAATTTGATATTTTTGTCTTGTTTTCCTTTGATAATTCTTCCTAAAATGAAGAAATTAATTAACAAATAAATGACTCTTCTAAAAGTGGTATATATAAGACTAAAGATAATTTCGCAGAAATCTGTTCCTTGCCCTTAAATCTACTTTTTAACAAATATATAATGTATCTCTCCATCCTTGTGTCCTATATACACATTTTTATGTTGATGGTACCTAAATTAATATGTTACATAAGTTAATCAATTAAAAGATTGATAATTTAATCAAAGTAATCACTTCTTCTAATCTCGAGGGATTACGGACAAAATGATGTGGGTTTTTTTGTAAATAACGAGAAATCGCAATAGACTAATAGTGTAATCCGAACCCATATTATCCAAATCATGTTATTTTCTTGAGTCACGAAATTACTTTTTGTTTGTTTCCTTTGTATTATCTCACTGTAACTAATGAATGATAGCTATCCGCCATGAATCAGTGTTATATTAAACTTAGAAGTAAATGCTGACTGAATCTTTGAAATAGTTTCTCCTTATGAGTGTTGAGTAAACAATGCACACGATTTAAGCGCATGCTTAGGTAAAGATAATATTTTGCCCATTGTTAATGCAGACCATAAAAACAAAAAGATTATCTGCGAGATCGAGATTGTGTCATGTTATATAATTAGATTCAGATCACGATTAATATTTTCTTTCCTATACCAGCAATGGAATCTCATATCATTTTTAGCGTTTTGTCTGTTTTTATTTCTTGATGATCCTTGACCTACATTATGTATTTTTGGTATTTATTTTACAGACATTAGTCATCCAAAAACTGTCAGAATTATAAAGTGATTATCGGTACGTATGTTAGCGACATTGAGGCACTGAGTAACAAAAGGACTAACATTCTGTCGCGATGTAAACCTTATATCCCTTATCACATTGCTCGACTCATACTTTCACCTGCCAATCATATTTGGTTCTAATAACCTATTTCATGGCGAACTTATCTTGAAAAGTGTTTACATACATACATACATACATACATACATACATACATACATACATACATACATACATACATACATACATACATACATACATACATACATACATACATACATACATACATACATACATACATACATACATACATACATACATACATACATACATACGTATGTACGTACATTACGTACATTACGTACCTACAGACATACAAGTAGACTGTGTAAAGTCATGAGTTGAGTAAATTCAGTATCTCTCCCTGTTGCAAATTTGCTGCTCACTAACACCTAATTGTTTGTAAATAACAGATAAATATTGCCTGTATAAAACCTTGAACAGAAAAGGAGATAATCCTCTACTGTTCAGCAGAGAGGAGGATCAGAGTTAAACGCACATTTTTAAGCATTTTACTTGCGAACCGGAACTCAATTCAGTTAAACATCTATTATAAATGATATTAATAATTAATATTGGAGAACCTCATTCAGCTACTTTTAGCTCCAGAGCGACTAGATACAATTGAAAAATATTTACCTGTTCGTGAATCTGTTAAACAGCAACTGCAATCACGTCAGGAATCTCAAGTTAAATTTGAAGAGGCTACAAAATAATTATTTAAACCTATCAGTGAGACCACTAAAGATATTCAACCTGTGTTAGGGAAAACCGCTGAAGCAACTGGAAAAATAGCAGAAAGACTTGAAGCCCCTAAAAAGAGTATTGCAATGAGTAGTACTGCTGAACTGTTAAATAAATTTAATGAGGATACTGTTAGAGCAAGTTATAACCTTAAATAATTAGATCAATTAGCTGAGGTTGCTGTGGATGGTTTTAGTCGAAGAGATAAATTAACGAAACCTGAACACACTAAAGATATTAAAACTCGTGAACAATGGCAGAAAGTATTATATCGCATACGTATGAATGGTAGAACAAGTTAAAAATGATGCTCCATTATATCAGAATTATGTTAGGGCAATTAATGAATTAATCAAATAAAAAAAGAAGTAGCAGCAACACCAAAATCAAAATATACAAAAAGAACACAGGAAGTTCCTAAAACAACATCGGAATCGGAATCACAACTAGATTATCAAACAATATGGGAAATACCACCACCATTATCATCACCACAACAATTGCCACGATATTGAGAGCCACGATCACCAGTGCAACCACCACTACCACAACAATCACCTATTCCAAAACAATTACCTCAATTATTATTACCACCACTACCACAACAATCGCTACAATCTACAAAACAAGAACAACCAGCACAAACAAAAAGTGGGGAAGAAGAATATTGGACGTCAGACACCTCTTTTGGAAGTGTCCTTACTACTCAATGATGTGGTCTCGTTACTCACTGTTCTAACAATATCCTTGCTTATGTTGAACGGTTAGAAACTCTGATTGGAGGAAAACGAGACAGTAATAATTCTACATAAATCATTAATGAAGCAGCAGATGTTTGTAAATGATTATTTACAGGCGGTATCATGAATATTAATGTGTATCAGTCTCTCATTAATGAAATCGTTGATGATTATTATAGCAACTGAGTGTGTAATTAAATATAATGACTATAATAAAATGATTGTACATAGTACTCCACGTGAACCAACCATGGTCAGGGTTATAAATTATCGAACACCGGTATATAAAATAACCCACGGAGATGGATTAGGTGATGTAGTTTAGGGTCTATTTAGAAGAATAGCCCCAAAAGCAATACGAATTGCAAAGTAACTGGATATGAAAGCTATTGATGTTGTTCGTTACAAAGGTATAGGGGCTGTTGGTAATCTTGCTGGTAAAGCATTCTTAGCAATCAATTAGCACGATTAATTTGCAGACCTCAAGCTGTCCGATCTCAGCATGTGAAATTACCTAGCACTGAAATAATGCTTGCAAATATTAGTACAAAAAAGTAAATCAGGTTGCTAATCAAAATTAGCAGAGTTATCTGTTGTACCGTTATCAGAAAAGGAAACAATATAACCTCTAGTCTCATAGCAGGAAGTAGTCTCACTTCCCGAAGTGGTCTTCGTTTTAGACGATAATAATTATAATAAATATGTTCAAACGTATAAGTGATCCCGCATTCGATATGGACGCACCGGTACTCAAAGATGAGTATGTGCGTGATTATCGGTATTATTCTTATAATGCACGAATTCCAGATCAGCGTGGAGGGATTTAACTTCATGATACAAGCAGATATTTCTTACCCGCAGAAGCATTTATTGAAGTAGAGGGCGAAATATTAAAAGCAAATAATACTGAATATAACGTTGATGTTAGTGCTGGTTTTGTTAATAATGGTATTATGACGTTAATTGATAGCGCTAAGTACATGATCGACGGAAAGATATTGAATCAATTCAGAAAGACGTTGACGTTGCTACAACAATAATTAGCCTTGCATTATACAACGACGATTATTCAAGATCATCTGGTCCATCAATGATGTTTGCAAAAGATACTTCTAATTCTGCAGAATACCAACAATATGAAATTGGACGATCAATAAATTTTGCCGGAAATGCCGATGTGGATATGCCAAGTATGATTATTAATATAGATCTAGCTTTCAATTTAGGATTTAGATCATGTCGAGCGATGTTAAAAAGAAATAAAAGAGTGTTTTCATGTGCAACTCCACTGTAGTATATCTTTGTATTCTGTAGAAATGTCAGAAAGGTTATTTTTAGAGCCAAACATACTGTTATACTAGCACTAAAGGCTACAGACCATGATGCAGAATGATGACCCGCCGGTGATACTGGTAGAGTAATTCTTACGAAGCTTTCACTGTGGATGGCGATGATGACTCTATCAATATCTAAAGAAAATAGTTTACTATCATTTATGAGTCAAGGTGGTAAATCGATGCTATCATGGCTGACAATGACCACAGATGCTATCCAGAGTAATATAAACGGTTTATTTACATGGCAAATAGCCTCTCAGCAAGGCGTTTCCGCACCGTGACATATATGTATTGCATTACAAGATGCTGCACGAGTAAATGGTCAAACGCGTAGTATTATGATATTTGACAATTTCGAAGTTTCTGAGGTTTCATTAAGGATAAATGGACATCAAGAACCATCCTAGGATATATTACTTAATTTCCATCAAAAATATGTAGCACGTGCATATCATCATCTTATGATGTTTATGGGTCGTCATCAAAACATTGATACTGGTTTACAAATATCACAGTTAGATTTTGCAACTTTATATCTGATTTATTACTTTTCGCTCGAACATTTAGACCTGACACTCGGTAGTCGATATAAATTTTCGA
This sequence comes from Potamilus streckersoni, assembly GCA_016746295.1. Classification (NCBI taxonomy): domain Eukaryota; kingdom Metazoa; phylum Mollusca; class Bivalvia; order Unionida; family Unionidae; genus Potamilus; species Potamilus streckersoni. The sequence continues at coordinate 53,120 of JAEAOA010001520.1, forward strand.
GCTAGTGTTACAATAAGAGCTAATGGTAATTACAGAGCAATCGCTGTTATACGTAGCGATAAATCAATGCTCCTTGAAGGTGCTGGTGGATGAATGAAAGTCTTTGATGCCTCAGTAGAAAATATGTAACATGTAATTAGATCATTTATGAATCTTATAATGTCATATAATCAAGATAGTGTTACTCTGACTCCTGTTCTGATCAAAAGACTGCAATCAGCATCAAACAATAACTAAGGAATAAAATAATATCGCTAAAGAAGGAACAGATGAGCGGTTCAAATAAATTAACGTTGACCTATCATTAATTCTAAAACTTCAATGAAACAAAAAACATAAATAATGGCGTCAAACTTAGTCTTTCTGCGGGTGCTATCGAAGATGCTTTTAAAACGGGTGGTATGTATGTATATATATATATATATATATATATATATATATATATATATATATATATATATATATATATATATATATATATATATATAATAAACAGTGACAATATTAATGCTATTATTTCTGTTATTTAAAAAAGTCAAAGCATGACAGAATAAAATTATATTATGATCTTGATCCTAAAAAAATTATGTAATTTTGAATTATTATACCAGAGAAAATTTCAAAATAAATTCACATTACCTTCCAATTACCGATTCGTGAAATCTATCTATAATTATATGTTAGAATCTTTATCAATGGCAAACGACACACAGGTGAATCTATTTGCACCTCTTGAGCGTTCAGTCGAAAAGATAAAAAGTGCATTGTCTCACGAATACGAAATAATAAAAGCATAGACAATCGTGTAATGCAATTGAGAAAGATCATGTTTTTTTGATTATGTAAAAATGACAGTGAGACTGAGGACAGAGATAGTAAGGGCAGGCCCAAAACTGTAGTTGTGGCTAAACAAAACTCTTGGCAAGATTGACAGAGGAGTCGAACTAAATGCAGTAAAATAATATTGTTCTGAGTTAAGACTGCGCACTTATTTGACGTATTCAAATATTACCTGCTGATCATATTTTATTGAATATGTAGATTTTCGTATATGATCAGCCACACGTTTTACTGAAGCAGAGTTGATATCGAAATATTTTGCAGCTTTATTTGTCGAACTGAATATTATTTTTGGCCTGTCTGTATATTTAAAGATTTTATAACTTTTGCTCTCTTGCAATGATTATTAACGCCATTATTTCCAGACTTGCAATTCCGACTTTGTGTATTAAGTCGTAAATTTTCTAAATAATTATCTTTTGGGTTTGAATTTACGTGATCAACTAAACGTCCATCTGCGATGCCCCATGAAAACACTCGAACACGAACCTGTGATATATATCTTTTTTAATTACTAAATCTAAAATATCCAGCATTATCAAGACTATAGACTGGTTTTTTAAATATGCAGTTTCTAATCACACCATCTTGAGATGCCTTGTAATTTATATATATTGGATGTCTCACAAATTTGTTTTGCTCCATGTATATAATAATATAATTTGTCTAAATCATTTTTATTAAAATCTGGTCAGATAATCCTTTTATGTCCTTAAAGGTGATTTACCTGTCGAGGTATTTTTTTTTCATAACAACGTTTCAGTTCTCTATATTTTTACTACCACATTTTGCACATAATTGTGTCTTTCCTCTAACTCCAATACCACACTGAACACATGGTGTTGTCCCGGAATTTCCATGTTTGATGCTCAGCATCTGATTTTCGCAGTATTTGTTTACTCATGGTTTATTACAATAAGAGATATATCCAATTTGCAACCAAATACACTTATTTTCTGTTTCAATCATTATATATACATATACAGAATATAAATTTAGTGTTTTACTGCAAGATCTATCTTTAACGAATACGTATATAACTAAACGTTTCTGTGAAGACAAAAAGGAATTTCGTGAGGATGGTGCTACTCTAGTATTTTGATGCGAGATCTAGCTTTAGCAAATGCGGATATAGCTAAACGTATCCGTTATGCCAAAAGGAAATTTTGTTATGATGGCGCTGCTCATGTGTGATTAACATTCAGAGTTGGAACTACTGTTAATATGATGAATGACGGACGAGGAAAAGTAATTATTAACCACCTTGATCTAATCAAAAAATATTTTATTTTAATAAAATTTATTTTAGAGACAGATGATGATATTTGGATAATTCGTGATAAAAGAAATCCCGTTCATATACAGTCGGGAAATAATATGGTTTTATTAAATAATTAATCCAAACCAGAAATACTGACTGGTATTGATAGGCCATGGGAATTTTCTTGAATATGGTGAATGTTCTAAATACTTTGACAGATGCTGGCACCCTACACATGGGATGACCAGAGTTTCGATAAACGGACCCTTACCAGATTTTGACTTAACAGGATTTGACTGTATAGAATTATTCGAGTTCGCAGATCTCCATCTGATTATTTATGTCTGGCTTGAAAAACATTTTTAAGAAATATATTGGACTTCAACACTGTTATTAAGATATATGCATGCTGCTGAAATTTTAATATCATTGAGGGTAAATGATGCAATTATATCATATAGTCCACAAAAGCAATTTTGGTTACCAGAACCGGATAGATTTAATATCGATGATACTAGGAAAGAATTTCCTGATCTTACCGAAGATGACATTATTAAAATTACTAATAATATACGTAAATGCACGATGGAAAAAGATCTTGGTAGAAAGATAATCGGTAAGTTTACTCAAGGCAGTTCATGCGGTTATAAAGACACTATACAAAATTGATTATGGACGATGATGAGCTAGATTTTACAATCTCTGATACAACGGAGAGAAACACATTTAGAAACCGATATAATGTTTATTTATCGTATGGGACCAAACTAGGCACCATTGTGAGCTATTTTGAGGGAGACTCACCACAGTTTACTCATTTAAGATCTTAGATGTTATGCTATGTTTCTATATATCTACTGTCGATGATAAATAGATTTCCTCGTTACGCTGTTAGAGTTGCTACGGATTCATTTTATATAAACAAAAAATATAAGGATTTATTAAAGCCGCTACTCGGTATTGTTGAGAGGGGGAACAAGGAGGATTACCAAGAAAATATATTCAGTTATTCTGAATCTGCTGGCGTTGAAATTAAGGAAATATATTACAGAAATATTAATCAAATATCAAAATCATCTACACCATCTGTGTACGATCCTGTGGCTAGACATAAGGCTGTTTATCTTAATGGGTGTGGAGGGTCAGGTAAAACAATTCGTGCCATTAACTTATTAATGAACAACCATTCAGAATATTGATGTTGAAATTCCTGGTGAAAGTGTCCGAATACAAAATCTGGTATTGAATGATATTGTTTTGATAGATATAAATTCTGTCGAGAGCGCATTGAGTATGGATAAATCACCGTGGATCTTAGGATACGCTATAACTATTCACTCGTCACAGGGATTAACTATTTCTGATACAAATATATGGATTGTAGATGATCGGATCGAGTGGTCAAACTTAGTTTATCTTGCAGTATCTCGCGTCAGACGAATAACTCAACTACATAGGGTTATTATAGATCACGTGATAACTGAAGAAATTACTAATGACGATGCTTTAATAAAGAAAAAAAATAGCGTCTTATAAGCAATGTGACAAAAAAAACGTGTCTGTGATATTAATATTGAATTCATTATAACACTAAAACAACTACAAAAGAACCACTGTGCAAGTTGTAACAATAATGTTATGGCAATATTCGAATAATAATCCAAGACAATTTACCGTTGATAGAATTATTAGTTATCTTGGTCATACATGTGAAAAAGTGATGGTGACCTGTCTTGAATGTAATCGACGCAGAGGAGATAATTTACATAAGTGAACGCGGTGGTAATTGTATGACTTTAGGAATTACCTGCAATTGTTCAGGTACAAATCCACGTCGAGGGACAGTATAATCTAGTCTGTATATGGCAGGTCTTCCAGTGGATCTAACCACGATAGAAATTGTATGTGTTGTCACGCTCCAGATAGGGTCAGTGGCTCTTTTTCCCCTTTTCCAAGCTCCCCTGGTTCGTATAAATATCTCACAGTTACATTACCTAATACTGGTTGTTCACGTCCTTGTCCGTATCCATCGCTACTTGGTATATATGTTTTTGTTATTGCATTAGAAGTCTTCATGAAAGTTCCACGAGTAATTTAATTATTTAATGCAGATATTACACTTGGTATCCTTGCAACCCATTCACGAGATTTCTCACCGGACTTAAAGTCAGTAGATATTTCCTTTGCGTATTGATATCTAAATAACATCTCAGCAAGTGTTCGAATAAATCGTTCAACGATTCCTTGATCACTATGAATTTCAGTATGTCCTTGTCTGCTTTTAACGTTATGTTGTTTCATCAACGATAATACTGCACCAAGAAATTATATGCCAGGATTAACTTGTAATAGCTGTGGCCATCGTAGACCACCACGTTGATAAATTCGTTCAAACGCAGACACAACGTCAGATGCTGTCTTTGTCGATAATGGTTTTGCTTCTTTATATCTACTTGTAACGTCAACAAAAGTCAATGCGTATTTGTATGTGTGTGACTTTCATCCACGTGTTTTAATAGTATCGTGTGGTTAAAACAAAATACCTGATTGATGAACTTTGTTAGGAACGCTGACATCAAAATGAGCGTATTGAATATTTTTGGGATGTGGTAGATAAATTTGCCATATTGCCTGACGTGCTAACCAACTTCAGTAACAGAACGTGAAAATTTTGCTGCTTTAGCAAGTATAGTGATCGCTTCTTTGCCACTCCAATACTCTCTTGGGCTATAATAAATATATTTCATTATAATAATTATATATTTAATTACCAGCCCCTAGCATTAGTTTACTTTTCATAGCGGATTTTATCAGAAAACTAACGAGTTTTTCTCCGAGAGATTTATTAGGTATAGAATTTAAAGCATGAATCATTTCACACCTGCAAGATGCCGATGCTGAAAATGTTTACTTTTATAAGCAACGTCATGAACATCAGATAGAACGATTACTGAGTAATTGTTTTACTGTTCTATCTGTGGTCTCTCATTTTGATAAGAAGAAAACTTCATGAAGACCAACGTCGAAGGAATTTCTCGAGTATGGGTATGGAGGGTTGTGGAACACCAAATAAGATTTCAACGACGTTATCTTCTTTGATATGATTGCATGTTACCCTATAAGTTTTTTGAGAAGCTGAGTGTGCAACGTATTTCAAACGATTTGGGCATCGTACCCATAAAATACTAGGGTATCGATAAATGGACCCTTGCTCAACTTCGACTTGACAGGATTTGCATTGGTTAAGTCATTTTAATTTGCTAAGGGGATTCATCCTGTTATTGTACCTTGATTTGACCTACATTTTAATAAATCAGATCTAGATATTAAAAAATATCCCAAAGATTACCGTGCGAAAAATGAACGTGGTTGGGTTCCAATAGTATTGTTACGATACATGTTTGACGCAGAGATATTGTTGTTTTTAACTGTGAGCGAGAAAATAATTTCGTATCGGCCACAAAAACAAGTTTGGATTCCAGACAACTGCCAGACGTCAATTAGAAAGGATATGGGAAGATAAATCATTGGTAAATGTACACAAGGAGCATCATCGTATCATATACGAAGTTCTACTCAATTAATTATCGACAAGGCTGAACTTGATTTTATAATCAAAAACACAGTGAGCAAAGGCACGCTTGTATATACAGAGTGTATTCTTCAATGTTAGAACTAAGCTGGGTACTATTGTATGTTATTATGATGGGAATTAACCGCAATATACTCATTTAAGATCTTTGATGTTTGCTTAAGTTTCCATAAATCTGACATCATAAACAGATCTCTTGATACAGCGATCCGTGTCGCCACATATTCGTTTTATATCGATTAAACAAATATTAGGTTCTTAGATGAGTGTGATATAAGGGCAGGAGATGCCCCCGAGAACGCTGGCGTTCCATTAGGTAGTTGGCGGGACAAGAATGAGAGGATTCTTGATTATTTGGAATCTGCAGATTATAAGGCGCTACTTATATATTACATGAAATCACAATTGTCACAACCGTCCTCGGTTCCACCTGTACATGACCCTGTTGCTAGGCACTAAACTGTTTATCTAAATGGGCCAGGCGGTTCCGTGAAAACGACACGTGCAATACATCAGTTCGTGAACAATGATATGGTTGTACTGACTCCGAGTCACCGCTCGCCAGAGAGATGAAATACATGTAACGAGGTGATAAGTCACATACATATCACAGTTTCTTTCGATGTAAGAGAAACGCATGGACCTAAGAACGGAATATATCCTTAACATTATTATCTGGAATGAGATATGCACTGTAACGATGGACGTGTTAAAAATGTTTCTTATATGGGTGTTGACAAAAAATACTACTATTACACCACGACCCCCTTTCTTTTATTGTCAACAAATCCGCACACTACTAGTTAAAGAATCTGTCGATTATGAGAAAATGCTCGAGGATCACAGGTGTTACGTATTGGCTCTTTTAATGTAACACAAAGAAAGAAATAGTACAACAAGCTTTTCAAATTTTAACAAAAATAATTTAAAACAATGTGAAAAGGTAAATATATGAAACAAGACTTACGATTTACGAAGATCCAAAAATTTGTTCTACAGTTGTGAAACACACAAGTCCTGTGAATAAACAGTTCTAAATTGATGTAGTCATAATATCAGTACCGTTCCAAGATGGCGGATGATGACGTCAGACGAAGGTTAACACAACATATTCAGAATTTTCACTGTAAATCACAATTTGTATCGTTCTGTTTCGATTTAGAAATAATTTCAGCAAATGTCTTTGTCCACAGCCAGTTGTGTAGTTCTCCAGAGAAAATAATTAATATTTAGAAAGTAGATGAAGTACATCTATCGCCACTAACAATACACATGTTGTTCCTCATACATACGAATGAACAACTCTTTCCAGCACATGAATACCTTTATAAGGTATTAGAAACTCTATAAGATGTTAAGAGTTGACTCTCGACTATGACTGACTGACTGTTTCTTACAGGTAACTGAGCATTTAAAGCAAATAGGTCACCACATTTACACATGCACGAAGGACACGTGTTATTTAGAAATCATACCTGGACATTACAAAACTTAAACAAGTATAATTTGGAAATCATGGTAACAGCCAATCATTTACATATCTGTTCCAGACTGTTTACTTGCAACAACAAAATCTCCATGCGAAAATCATGCTTAATAATCGTGCTGAATAACTTAGGGAGTAAATTAGATAAGTTTTATGGAAATAATTTTAATTTTAAAATGTATAAAGACTTTAAAATAACAAATGTAAAAATTTCGGACCACAAATTAATAAATTTAAATATCAAGATTGTTAATAGAAGTAGATGGGAGGGAGAATTTGGAAATTAAACAAAAAATTTTAGAAAATGAGGAATTTATAAATGAAATTAAAGTAAAAATAAATAATTATTCAAATATGAAACATGAAAATATTATAGTAATGTGGGATCTTTTAAAGAAAAGTTTTTAATAAATATAGCATTGCGGTATTCTAATAAATAAAAGAACTAAGGAATATGGAAGAAATAGAAACTAAATTGCAAATAAATAGGAATAACTCTGATGAGTCACAAAAAGAATTAGAAGAAAAACTTAAACAAATTTATTTGGATAAAAAAAGGAAATGATATAAGAGCAGGAAAATTTTAAAATTTATACACAGTAGCTAAAGGATTAAATAAAAGGGAAGAGTTAAGGAAAGGGGGACTGAAAATCATAGAAGAAATCTGTGATAAGAGAGGGAAAGTTTTAAATGATAAAAAAGATATTTTTAAAGAGGATTAAAGACTATTACCAAGAACTTTACACAAAACAAAGCGTAACAATAGGCCAAATAAATAACTATTTAAAAGACGTTAGATGTGACTTATGTGATGATTTCATGTCTATAAATGAAATTAGAGATTAAATAAAACAATTAGCGATAGAGAAATCCACGAGAAGAGATGGACTCACTGCGGAATTCTACCATAAATTCCAAAGTGAGTTAACGCCGATTCTAGAACTCCTATACAATAACATATGTTTATCAAATAATAGAATGACAGATTCAATGAGGGAAGGGATTATATCACTAATATATAAGGGGTAAGAGGAAAGAAAAGATTTAAAAAATTGGAGGCCCATCTCCCTCCTAAATATTGACTATAAAATATTAAGTAAAATATTAGCTAATAGGGTTAAAATCTGTATGAATAATATTATAAATGGAAATCAAAATTGTGGGTCAAAAGGAATGGATATTCAAAACAATATTTTAAATATAAAAACCATAATTGAATACATTATGATGAACAATAAGATTTGCACCATGGTGCTAATCGATCAAGAAAAAGCATTTGACAGAATTGAACGGAACTATATGGAGAAAGTACTCGAAAAATTTGGTTTCGGAGAAAACTTCCGAAGTTGGACTAAAATCCTGTACAATGATATAACTGCGAGAGTACAGGTAAATGGAGCTATTACGGAAAAATTCGACATACAAAGATCAGTGAGGCAAGGATGCCCACTATCTATGCTATTTTAAGTAATAGCAATAGAAATTATAAGTATAAAATTAAGAAATAATAATAATATAGAAGGAACACATATACCAAATTTGAAAAGTGAAATTAAAATGCTACAACATGCTGATGATTGCACAAACTTTATAAGAAACCCGAATTCTTTCAAACACTTAATGAAAGAATATGAAAATTTTGGCAATGCATCGGGGTCCAAGATAAATCATGACAAAACAGAAATATTAAAAAAAGGAAACTGGAGAAGGAATCACCCAGGATTGCCCCTCCCCAATATATAAAGAGAACGGTAAAAGCTCTAGGTATATACTTTGGGCAAAACGAACACAAGCAAAACTTTAAGCAAGTAATAGAAAAAAATTAAAAAATCACTAGAAACCTAGGCACAAACGCCACTAAGTATTATGGAATGAGCCCAAGTGGCAAAAACATATCTATATTCCAACATAAATTATAGTATGAAGTCCATTGATTTTAATAATAAAGACCTTGATAAGACTCTATAACGAAATTATTAAATATATATGGAATTTCAAAACACTTTACATACGAAAAGAAACTTTATATACATCAATAGATAATGGGGGATTAAATTTAACAAGTCCTGTACTAATGAAAATTTCAAATATCATAAATCGTTTTAAAATAATCAAATCAACAACAACAATACCGTGGGAGGGAATATATTTATATTGGTTTGGTTTTGTTCTAAAAAATAATCAGGAAATATATAGGAATAATAAAGTGATTAAATTACTAGAAGTACCTAGAAAATTTCAATATGTAAAAGATATTATTTTTAAATACAGGGATGTAAATATTTTATGGGAGGGGGATAAAGATAAAACTTACAAAATACTCAGAAAACTATTGTTAAAAAATAAGAGATGCAAGATAGAAACAGAATTATGGGGTATTAATTAGGGAATTATATGGAAATCATGGGGGAGAATAAAGTCGTTAAAAATTTAAAGTATAATTTTTAAATTTCTACATAACGCCTGGTTAACAGGAGACATTGCCAAAAGAAGGCACATGATTAAAGTTATACCGAAATGCCTATTATGTAAGAATTATGAATTTTCCAAAAGACATGTTATTATATACTGTCAAGCGATTAAGAATGAAAGGGAAGAAATTATTAATATTATAAAAATATTGGGTTTAAAAATAGGGAAATTACTGTACTTAGATGGGGAATACAACAAATTGGACTATATGAAAATAATAAGATTTATTTTAACAACTATGAAAAGATGTGGGCAAATAATTAGCATAAGGAAATAAACTTAACTTAAATGAAATCCTTTTAACTTATAGAGTATAATACTATTTATGTATTAATAAGGATTTTATGTCTTTACAGATAACTCCACACATAGAAGAAGTGCGGGACAAGGACGTCGTAGGGCTTTATCACATGGCGTTACGCGAAGTGAGCAGGCCTGCGGAAGAGCCTCAGAAAACACCATGTGTGGACTTACCAAAAAAAAAACATATCTTTCGGACTATTTATTAGGAATTTGGGAAAACTGCAGGAACGTGGGGTCCGAATTTTAAAAAAAATTGAGACCCTTTTTCCCCAGCAACAAAATTGAAAGAGTAAAGGTAGACGGAACATCATAGACATACATATAATAAACTCTATGTTTTATTTTTTATAATTCAATTAGTGCACCGTCTTACCTCAAAATTCAAAAATTTTAAAAATAAAATAATTTATTGAAATTAAATAAAAATAGAATAAATTATATGCATCAATAGAATAAATAAATGAATGAGTGTAAGAAGGGGAGAAGAAGAAAGAAAGAATGAGATGCATATAATGGAATAGACAACTGGAAGGATATGATATCGAAAGCTGTCCTAACAAGAAAACAAATTATAGCAACATACAAAAGCACCAAACATATAGCACACACAGGACATAAGGGACCTCTAGCCAAGGTCACTTAATAAAATAAGGGGAATGATCCCGATAAGGAAAATGAAGCCTTATCGAAGAAATGAATTGTTAGAAAACACTAGGAAAAACAATACCCCTAAAAAATTTAAAAATTTAAATTTTTTGATCGAATTGTTGAAATAAAACATAGCTACACATCGGGGGGATTACAAAAATACTTAAACATTTTAATTATTTTTTTCGCTTAAGTAGTGGGGGCATCTGTCTGGTGCCCCTTCTCCCCAAAAAATAAAATTAAAATAAAATAAAATCGTGCTTAGACGAGTCACATTTAAGTTTTAAATAAATACAATGTTTCTATCAAAATATCAGACCCATGCAAACATAATCTTCATCACAACAATAATTATATTTAATGATATAAAATGAAGCAAAATTAAAATAGAAATCAAATAGAAAAATTCAAATCTTAACACACATGTAATTTAACTACAGGGTCGTAACACGGGGTCGATGAGTCGTTGAAACAAATAAAAACCTTAATATGACTGCAGCTGGATAACGTCCAGTGCTCGATAATCAGTATAGCTATTCCAAAAACAACAAACGAGGATTTTTGGATGTCATGGCATCTTAGTGACCTTATAGTTGCATTGAAATCTGCTTCCTCAAGAGAAATATCAAGGTCTGGGTGTCCTATTGTGTTATCGCCCAGCAGATATACGTTAAAAAATTATTGATGTATCTATTCCTGGAAGAAATGAGAAACAACAAATGGTACTGAATGATATTATTGTCATCGATATGGATGTGGTTGAGACATCACACCCGGCTACGTCATCGTAATGGACCCTAGGACGAAAATGTCTGAACTACTAAGGGTTATCCCTGAATTTATTAGGGTAACTGCACCACTGTGGACAAGGATCATGCTCAGGGCAATGGTGATAATGTAATAATAAGAACTAAGTTAGCTGGATATCAAGAAAGTGACCAAAAATCCCCCATCCCAAAAAAAACAAACGCGAGTTTGATCTTGATATGTCGACGATTATGACTTTATACAACAACAAAATAATCACTGTGCGAGCTGTAACGCAGCTGTAACGCAGTAAGAATATGGCAGCAATATCCTAATATTAATATCAGACAATTTACCGTGGATAGAATTAATAGTAGTCGTTGCCATACACGTTAAAATATGATGCTGACCTGTCCGAAGTGTAATCGACGTCAGTACACTGCCTCCCTTAGGATGAGGGGAGCGCCAGTAATTCTTCACTTTGGGGAAGGAGGTGGTAATTAAGTATCTTCAGGAATTACTTGTAATTGTTCATCGACAAGTCCACATTGAGGAGCAGTTGAATCCAACATGTGGATTACATGTCTACCCATGAATGTTACCACCCTGGAAATTTTATGTGTCTACCCATGAATGTTACCACCCTGGAAATTTTATGTGCGTTTACACTCCAAACTAGATCAGTCTCTCTATTTTAATCTCCTCCTCCTTCAAGCTCCCTAGACTCATATAATTATCTGACAGTGACATTATTACCTAGTACTATTTGTTTTGAGAGAGAGAGAGAGAGAGAGAGAGAGAGAGAGAGAGAGAGTCATGTCGTTTTACTGATACGCGTTTGGTTGTAATTACAAAGATGGGTTTCCTAGAAAATCCAAGTGTAATTTAATTATTTAATACGGCTATCACACTTGGGAATTTTGCAACCGTTCACAAGATCTTGTGTTTGTGGAAATTTCTTGAACGTATTGATATCCAATTAATCGCTCAGCAAGTGTTCGATTAAATTGATCAAGATGTGTGTCCTTGTCTGATTTTGACGTTATATTGTTTCATCATCGACGTTGCTGCACTAAGAAATTCTTTGCCAAGATCAACCTGCAAAAACTGTGACCAATGCAATGGCCCTTGTCGATAAATTCGTTCAAAAGCAGATGCAACTACGCTGGCTGTTTTTATCGGATAACGGTTTTGCTTATTGGTATCTACTTGCATCGTCAACAACAGGTAATCCATATTTGTGTGTGCTTGACTGCCAGTTTTAATATGGTATCATGCGGCATAAACTAAATATCGGCATGATGAATTTTATTTGATGTATTAACATCAAGATGCCCATATTGAATTTGTTTAAGGGGTGGTAGATAAATTTGCCTATTGCCTGTCGTCCTAATCAGTATTCAGCTGCAGTACGTTTGACCCTTGCAGCGTCGGCAAGTTTACTAATAGCTACCCTACCCCTTCAGTATCCCTTTGGGCTATAATAAATGGATTCCATCAGTTTTATTTTTTTTCACCGACTTTAGCATGTGTATCAACTTCACGTCTGTTATATGTTGTTGCTGTATATCTGGACTTTTATACGCGACATCATATACATGACACGCCTAATCAAACGCATTCACTGGGACTCTTTGGGTTGATTTCGCTCATCAAGTCTAATAGTAGTAATAGGGGGCGATATAGAGACAATGGGAGTTATCATTAAAATAGGCTGTTTTGTACTTTGGCGACAAATGGCACAGCCGAAGGAATATAGCTACAATGGGAATTTTGTATTAGGACTCCCTGGGTCTGTATAGCGACAAGAGAAATAGACCAGGTGGCTTGACATCACGGTACTGAACACTTGGTAACAGTGTAGTTGTCCTAAATACGCGCAGCTAGCACTACGACTCTAGGGAGGGACATATAAAATAGACACATAGAGACAGACATATATATTACTATAAAACCTAGAGTTATATATAAAGCATTACATAGACTTGAAATATGTTGATGGTGTTCATAAATTTGCATACTTATAATGATGATATAAATAGTTTTAATCAAGGAAAAGAATATCACCAAAATGGTTGTGACTAAAAGTAACGCTAAAATGACGAAATTGTCCTAGAACTTAACCGAGACTAAACATGTCCCTGAACATTAATTTACATTGGTTTAGACCAAAATTAATACTAAAATTACGACATTGTCCAATACTACAGTGGAAATTAAGAAAATCTGGAACATTAATATTCAAGTGACTGTGACTAAAAGTAACGCTAAACATATAAAATTGTTCCAGAATATGACGGAGACTAAACGTATCGCAGTAGATTAAGTTATATCAGGGTTCCTGCAGGTCATGGAATCCTGGAAAAGTTTTAGAATTTAATAAAAAAAAATTCATGGGCCTTGAAAAGTTATGGAATTTGTCAAAACCTTGAAAAGTTTTGGAAAAGTCATGGAATTTGTGACAATGGAGTTAAAGAAATTGATTACTTTAAATTTTATAGACCACTGAGAACCGATTAAATAAAATGATAAAATTACATTCGATATATGGTTTCAATTCATCTAATAAGAGTAAGTTCTCCTAATGGAAGTATCACATGATTTCCGGTGTAGTTTACTAAATAAAAGAAAGCAACTGGAAAGTAATGTGTTTTGTTAATATTGTAAGTAGGAACACATACAAAGACTACTAAGAATTGTTTCCTTTTTTCTTTTCAATACAAATTACAATGATCATTGGATTATGACATGAATTGCTACATAAATTCAAAGTGTGATAGCCCATGTAAATTTAAAAAGTACATATTAAATATATTTGTTGTTAACTTTTTTCTTATTTTAAATTGAAAGATGTCATTCTTTATGTTCATTTACTTGACAATGCAAGATAGCGCGGTCCTTGAGTTTTATGAAATGGCCCTGGAAAAGGTTTGGGAAAGTCATAGAATTTGTTTTTGTTAAGTCTGCAGGAAACCTCTTATATTTGCTTAGTCTAAAAGTAGAACTAAGATTACCAAAATCTCCCAAACCATAGTAGAGACTGAGAAAAACTCTGGAGGATTGTATTCAGATTGCCTTGACTTAAAATATTCCACTAAATTTCAGAAAAAATAGCGGACTTGAATGGAAACTGGTAACTAGTCAGATGAATTGGTTGTTAGAAATAGTTAAAGACGAAATGTAGCACTAATTTTTTGAAATTGCACCTGGCTTTAGCGGAGACTGAAAATAATCCATAGATAAATTTTTAAAATGTTACCAAGACTTAAAATAGTACTGAAATTATTTAAACTCATACCGACCTTTGAAGAAACTGAAAAATTGTAAATAAAAAATAAACTAAGCGATAATATTGCATCCATGGTAATTAGCATTATGGGTCCCTACTTTTTTAAATAGAGTGTCAAAATTTATAGCGTTAATATTAGCCTTAACTGACCCTACTTTGTACTATAGAGTCAGGATTTATAGCGTTAAATGGCACACCCTGAATCACTAACGGGAAGTTTGTATGGGAACAATAGGAATGGAACAGATAAGGTAACGTCTCAGTAATGGACACATGCAACCGAGAATAATTTGTTTGTGAGTTAAGCATAAATTATACAGCTACTAAAAAAGCTTTTCAGGCAAGAAAGAATAAGTCTTTTCGAGACAGTGGACTGGCCTTCTAAAATGTTTTTATCGCGAATGCATGCTATACTCACCACCGAAACGAGCAGCATTAAACACAACATATACTATCGCATCAACGAAATGAGAAACACAAAACACATCATATACCATCTCATCAACGAAACGAGCAGCATAAAGCCCAAAATATACCATCTCATCAACGAAACAGAAGCACAAAACACACCATATACCATGTCATCAACGAAAGAAGAAGCATAAAACCCAAAATATATCATCTCATCAACGAAAGAGAAGCACAATACACACCATATACCATCTCATCAACGAAAGAGAAGCATAAAACACACCCTATACCATCTCATCAACGAAAGAAAAGAATAAAACATACCATATACCATCTCATCAACGAAACGAGCAGCATAAAACCCAAAATATACCATCTCATAAACGAAAGAGAAGAATAAAACACACCCTATACCATCTCATCAACGAAAGAGAAGCACAAATTGCACCATATACCGTCTCATCAACGAAACTAGTAGCATAAAACCCAAACATATACCATCTCATCAACGAAAGAGAAGCATAAAACACACCCTATACCATCTCTTCAACGAAAGGAGAAGCACAAAATACACCATATACCATCTTATCAACGAAATGAGCAGCATAAAATCCAAAATAAACCATCTCATCAATGAAAGAGAAGAATAAAACACACCCTATACCATCTCATCAACGAAAGAGAAGCACAAAACAGACCCTATACCATCTCATCAACGAAAGAAGAAGAATAAAACATACCATATACCATCTCATCAACGAAACGAGCAGCATAAAACCCAAAATATACCATCTCATTAACGAAAGAGAAGAATAAAACACACCTCATACCATCTCAACCACGAAAGAGAAGAATAAAACTCACCCTATACCATCTCATCAACGAAAGAAAAGCACAAAATACACCTTATATCATCTCATCAACGAAAAAGAAGCACAAAATACACCATATACCATCTCATCAACGAAATGAGCAGCATAAAACCCAAAATATACCATCTCGTCAACGAAAGAGAAGCACAAAACACACCCAATATCATCTCATCAACCAAAGAGAAGCATAAAACACACCCTATACCATTTCATCAAAGAAAGAAGAAGCATAAAACCCAAAATTTACCATCTCATCAACGAAAGAGAAGCACAAAACACACCCTATACCATCTCATAAACGAAAGAGAAGCATAAAACACATCCTATACCATCTCATCAACGAAACTGGCAGCACAAATCATACCATATACCATCTCATCAACGAACGCGCATGCACCAAAATATATCATCTCATCAATGAAAGAGAAGAATAAAACTCACCCTATACCATCTCGTCAACGAAAGATAAGCACAAAACACACCCTATGCCATCTCATCAACGAAAGAAGAAGCATAAAACTCAAAATATACCATCTCATCAACGAAAGAGAAGCACAAAACACACCATATACCATCTCATCAACGAAAGAGAAGCATAAAACACACCCTATACCATGTCATCAACGAAATGAGAAGAACAAAACATACCATATACCATCTCAGCAACGAAACGAGCAGCATAAAACACAAAATATACCATCTCATAAACGAAAGAGAAGACCAAAACACACCATATACCATCTCATGAACGAAAGAGAAGCATAATATACACCCTATACCATCTCATCAACGAAACGAACAGCACAATTCATACCATATACCATCTTATCAACGAACGCGCATGCAGACACACTCACACACACACACATCTTTATTGAAGTGAGTATTTATAGTTACACTTCACTATATTCACACAAGTTGGCAAAATGGCAAATTGAATAGTATTTATTTTCTAGAGATTTGGTTAGCCCTGAAAAGGGCTGGGTTTTTTTTAACTCCAAAGACAACTAGCTAATGCTGACATCTTCCAGGACGAGCACCGCACACACATCGTCGGCTCCAATCAGTCTCCCAATTTATTCCTCTGACTTGCAGAGCAAACGGAGCTTGAGTGGCTTCACTATTTCACTCCTCCGTTTGTGGAATAGTGAAGACCTGCTGTACCTCTTGTCTTCGAGGCCAGAGTCGGGGATGAATAACTGGTCTCATTTCCTGAGGCCCTGGTCTCTGCGGTGCAACTGCTGCTGCTGCTACTACTGGAGGTGTCCTCACCTCAGGTAGCACCTCACACACAAGTTTTACCATGGGTGCAGCAGGATCCCTCGCTGGTTCTCTATATCCTCTTCTTTCTTCTTTGTATCCTCCTCTTCCTTCTGTCTGGCTTCTTCTTTAAAGCTTCCATAGTCAGTTCTTCCAGGAGACGTCTGGCACACTCCAGGTGTCTTTGGAGTTCAAGAAGTTTTGAAATTCTTTCGCTCATCTTTAATGTGAACAGTTCCACAATGGTAGCTAGATTGACGTGTGCTCGCGTTTATATCCTTGGAGGATGGACGTAATGGAAAACATCCCTAATTCCCATTTGTTTTACCATGATATGAAACGCACGGACTTAAAAGAAGTTCTCACGTTAACTTTTTTGACTTACAAACACAGTCAGAATTTTTTTGTATGTTGTTGTACAAGACAGAGAAAAGGGTGGGTTTTGTTTGTTTTGCTTTTTACTAACTAAAAAAAATGAAATGTTTATAGTCACACTTCTAAAATTTTTAATTTTTTTGGCAAATGAAAGAAGTATATCTTTTCGAGAGTCTTGAGTAGTCCTGAAAATGGCTGATTGTTTTTTTTACGGAGAGTAATGGCAATCTTTGTTGAAATTTACTTTCTAAGATTGCAACCCCGTCTGACAGCAGGTTTTCCTACACGATAAGGTCTGCTTCTGCGAAAAGAGAAAGAGAAGTCTTTGGTGTCTATTCGACAGTCCACAAATCCTTTGTCTAGTTCTTGTTGCTGATATTGTTGTTATTGCTGCTGCTATTGCTGCTCTTCTCTTTGCCTCATCTGAAGTCTGTATTTCTCAGTCCATTCTTCTTTTTCTTTCTCAATTTCCTCTCTAAAGACATTCTCTATGAAATCTTGGGCTAAAGAAAGCATACTGACAATTTCTATCTCTTCAGGCTTCGGTATCCGGTTTAGCCTGATATGATGTAATTGAACGTAAGCTTCGTTGAGTTTAGTTAGTCTGGAAGGGATCTTCGTAGGTTGACGAGTCAACAGTGAATGGTCAGACTGGAGACCCACTCGCGTTATATGATACTAGCGTGAACGGGATAGAAAACATCCCTACTGGGTTTTAGTTATTGAAACGTGAGAATAGAACATGTCATAAGGAGGGATAGAGAGAAAGTCAAAGAGCATATATTCAAACTGTGGGGTTTTTTTTATAACTAAACAAACGACAGACACGTTTTTTCTTCAAAATACAACATTTTTTATTTAACTAACTTTGAACAGAATTAACAGGGAACAAGGAACAATGAACATTTCAATTTAAAATACAAGTTCTTTTTGCCAAGGTTGAAAATGTTGTGAAATCATGTGAGATTTCCATTGATTAATATCATGAGGTCATTGATGTACACTACGTTTTCTAGTTAAAGACAAAAGATAACCATAACGGACACAAAACCATCGATCTACTTTTTCATCGTTTCTAGAAGAGTCACGATCAAAGAAAGTGACTAAATGTTCTAAAGAATGTCCCAGACTGCGATGATGAAGAAAATACACACAATATTGTCCACATACCATGGGATCGTTGCTTTGTAACTTTACGTTTTTGAATCGTGTCGTCTGGGCATTTCTTCTCATAAAGTCCATGATATCGTCTTCAAAAGGTGGTAATCCATACGAATCAAAATACTCTACACAATATACTTGAGGAAAGTACACGGCTACCCAGTGAGTTCCTGGAAGGTGACTGTCGTCTGTGTTGATGACATAAGCTTGGTGGTCTTGAGTTTTGCGATGTGGTAGTTCATCTTTAGCACACACCACAAGATTCCAAGAAGCAGTATACGAACTGTTATTCAAAAGGTAATAAAGTTCCCAGGTATCCATTTTTTCTGGTTGTTTTGTTTCTCTTGTTTTTTTTTTCTTCACAGGTGATGATAAGTCATGAATTCAATTCTGACTTTTTGCTTGAAAAGTTCTGACAAGTAACCGTTTCTTCGCCTGGTTTCCAAACTCTGGGCTAAGAGAGCTTCGGTGTGATAGATCTCTCGAGTAGTCAGTGGAGGACAGGAATGATCACGCAAGAATATATACCACTCATTCAACACGGTTTCTTCTGCGATGAGACTCCAAGCTTCGCCAAGATACTCGTCCAATTTTTCTTCTTGACTCATCATGAAACATTAATCGTGTTGAATTTGACTGGGATGTCGTTTTGACATCCATAGCAATCTTTCTTGACCAATTCCGTAATTTTATCTGCCAAGTGTTTAACAAAACAGGAGACTAAATAGTGTTCTTGTTCTGGCCATCTTGACTTCACGACCTTGTTTTCTTTGTCTTCGTCTTTGAATTTGGTTTTCACGGTCTCCTCCCATTCCATTGATTCTTCCACTTTCAAAGAAGGATAAGTGTCTACCATAGTGTCTAATAGTCTAGAATAACTTCTCTCAAACTGTTGATTTCTAATGTATTATCGAATTCAGCATACAGGATGACGTTCACCGTGTGGGGTAGAGGTTCTGCAAACTGAAGTTCCTCTCGCAGTTGACCGGATTTTATAGGGTGGAAATGTCCCTCGTCACTGCCTTGGTCTGGAGTGAAATCAAAAGCCCACACAGTGTATCCTCCAGCATAATCGTCGTACGAAAATGCCGTGACTGGTGTTGGTTCCTAGTTGACCGGTAGTTTCGTACAGGGACAAGTACGATCTCAAGTAATTCTTCTGATCAAAGTTAGGTTCAAAGGGTCTGGTACACAGAGTCTTGCCATCGCGACTGACTTCAATTTTGGATACTTTGTAGTGGTTAAACTCAAAAGGATTTTCATTGTTGGCTCCGTTGAAGGCTGCATTGCTAACGATGCCAACGATTAAACGTTTGGGTAACTGGTCTTGGATCGGAGTCAAGTAGCAATAGTGAATGTTTTCACTTCTACACGTTGTATCGGACACTTAGCAGTGGTTCTGCTCAAGGTGTGACTGATGTCTTTTCCCGCTTTAGGTAACACTACTACGCGACGTACGTAAAGTCTGGCTTCTTGAATTATGGTTTTGTAGTTTACATTATCTTCAGCCATCAAATGGAAAGCCGTACTGCTACGATTCAATCTCAGGGGAATATCTACTCCGTTCAGCAAATACTTCTCCTGCAACCACATGGCCAAATGCAAACGATCCATCAGTTCTAAACTTTGGGCTCCCACGATTTTTTTTGACGAGCAACAAATCCTTTATTATCTTCATCTAGTTCGTCGAACTTTTCTGGTGTGTCAGGATTCCAAATCACGCAAGCATCCAGATGAGTGTTCTTGGCCTTTTTTCCGAACGTCAAGAGATTTCCTAGGTACGCTCGGTAAGGGTAAGTATCCATGCTACTGCTGATCAGTTTGTTATTCAAGTACAAATCCACTTCGCTAAACAAGGAATGCATGAAATTGTTGACGGAAGCTACTTTGGCATCATCTGCTAGAATGGTACCATCGGATTTTTGCACCTTGACATTCAGATATAAGTAACTGCTATTCAGATCGATGTAATCTTCCGGTTGTCCTTTGATTTCAAACTCGATGAGAGCGGAATCCGTCAAAGAGGAAACGGGATGAAATTCGACCCATTGGGATTCTTGCATGGTTATCATAGTGGGTGGCATGGTAAACAGATCCAGTTCCGACTTGGAACAGGCATAAGACTCGGTGCATCATTTTCTGTTGTTGTTTTTTTTTGCAATTTAATAATCAAAAACGTCTAAGTCTCGAACAGTTTTGCTTTTCTTAGTCTTTCTAGCTTTGAGAGTTTGAAGTCCTTTGAAAGGGTGTTTTCGTCGTCTTTTTCTGCCTTGTCCTTGTTGGAACCTCAGAGAAGCAGGAATGCCTGACTCCTCAGCAAATGGGGGATTTATAGGATTTTCTCGTCGACCCAAAATATCTTTGCCTGTTTGAAGCAAAACATTTTTACCTGCTCGTAAGAAAGCTTCTT
The DNA here is from genome assembly GCA_016746295.1 of Potamilus streckersoni. NCBI lineage: Eukaryota > Metazoa > Mollusca > Bivalvia > Unionida > Unionidae > Potamilus > Potamilus streckersoni. The sequence continues at coordinate 74,247 of JAEAOA010001520.1, forward strand.
TGAGGTTTTGTTTGTCAATGATGACGTTTTGGAGAAATTCTTTACCGTGTGTCAACGCAGCATGCAATCCCCGTATCACCATTGGTTTTAACAGGAGAACCAAAGTACGAAAGGCCGATTTGAGCATATTCCCTAAACCATGTCCTCGTTGTCGAGTGACTCCTTGGTACACAGGACACATGACTGACAAGAAGTTTTTTAGAGTACTCTTTTTCGAAAATAGAGTTTCACAGTGACTTTCCCTTTGGTGAATGGAATATTTTGTCCCAGATCTCATTTTATAGTTATGTTGACAGTCAAAATACGACTTACTGACAGGCAAATAGTGAGGATGTACAAATTCGCGGTGAACGTGATAGGTATTTCCAACTTCTTCGTCAGCAGCCGTGGCAGAATCCACTTTGAAAGGAATGACACGCAGTAACGGTACAGTGGTATGTCCCACTACATTGTACTCCACTACATCGGAGTACACAAAAATCATATTCAGTTCTTGGTTCATTACTACATGGAAATGACAATGTTTGGCAAAATCCAAATTGTTACCTATGGGTGGCATTTTGGTTGGATGATTCTTGATCATTTCGGGGTTTCCACCTAAAATGTGATATAATTCAGGACAAAATGTAATGGCTAAGACTCTGTTATGTGAAAATTTCATCAGGAGGCGACGAGCTATTTTGTGGTATTCAATCTTGACACTCTTTTAGTTTTCTCAAAGGCTTTTTCAAACATGGCATTGAACCTGTCAGCAACTATGTTCACCAAATGTCGACCGCTAATATAATAACCTGAAGGAATTTTCAGCATATAAGTGGTTCGATTAGTGGCAGGATTCTTTGTTTTTGGAAAGTCAACTTTATCACTGCGTTCATCCATGACTTGTTGCACATGATCGTCTTCAACTTTAACGGACATAGTGTTTTGAGATTCATCGATTATTTTATTTGTGTTGGGTGAATCATTTCTACCAAAGCCACTTCCCAATAGGCTTCGTCATCAAATTGAATGGCCTGAGGTAATTTGGCCGTGTAACAGCACAAAGTGTTTTTGGGAAACACCTCCATGGAACTGTCACTGGGTAAGGTTAAGTAAAATTGGTTGTTCATAATTCCACAGTTATAGTGTCCGAGGAGTCACTGGAGACCAGAGGAGTGTCTAAAAGAGAATGGTTAGGATGAATGTTGGAACTGATGTTGGACACCAGACTCCCGTTGTTGTTTCCGTTAGAGGAATATTTTAGGGACGGATTGGGAAGAAGTTAACCAATGCAACTGCTGAGTAAAATGTCTCCTTGTCTCCTTGTTGCTGCACCGATGACACAATACACCACAAAGATTTGGCAGAAAAAGACGATTTGCGTTTTAGGCACACGTTCTCCACACCACACCCACAAGAGTTGCTTTTGTAGATCTTGCAGAGAAAAACTGGGGGAAGGAGCGTTCACAGTAGGAACTGAGGCTGTGTTGAAGACCATGATGGTCACGTCTTTTTATAGTCAATTATTTGAGAAGCGTCAATCCAAGAGTCAAAACTTGATGGATATCCTTTCCAATGTACTTTGACTTCTTTGACACGTCTTTTTCCCACTTTTCGTGTTCTTCTATCGAGAATGCTTTCGATTTCGTACACATCGTCTTCTTTTTTGGTCGCACGTTGTAACTCGGGTAAGTAAAACGTTCCTTTTAACACTTCTCCGTTCATGTCTTCCAATTTATAGACGGGAGGATAACGACCAGGCACTCGTTCAGTGACACGAAACAATTCAGTGGTCCAGTTGGGCAAGTAACCTTTGTCGAAAGTACATTGGTTTTGCCAATGCGTACCCAATCTCCTGCGGCTAACAGTCTCTCTTTCTTCGCCCCAATGACTGACGGAGACGTACCAAACAGACGCTCGAAGACGGTCACTTCGTTGTCTGGAGTAACTTCTTGAGGGGCACGTCCAATGCTCCGATGGTAAGATTGGTTGTACGATTGAACGAGGTATGGCAAGACTAAGATGTACTTGAGAGTTTGTTGATGCGTAAAATATATCCACATGCGTTCTTTCAAAGTGCATTGAAAACGTTTCACGATACTGGCTTTAGTTTTGGGATTTTTGGTGGTAAAAAAATGAATGTCACGTTTCTTCAATTTTTTTTGGAAAGCATGGTTTAGAAATTCGATACCTTTGTCGGTTTGCCATTGAAGAGGGTGACGACCACTTTGTTTCAACACCAGTTTCAAGGCTCGCACTAATTTACTGCTCGATTTGGAAGTCAAAGGCACAACCCGAGCAAATTTGGAAAAGACGTCGATGACACAAAACAAATATTTGTAGCCACGATTGTAGGTGGCCAAATGATAGACATCGGCTAAATCCGCCTGCCATTGATGATCGATACCTTCCACTTGGGTGCGACTTCTTGAAAATTTTCGTCGAATGGGTTTGTGTAAGGTGTACGTAGCTTGTTCTTGTAACCATCTTTGCACTTGAGGTAAACGGACACTTTTTAGTTTTATTTTGGCAGCACGATGCAATTTTTGAACACCTCCGTAGCCAGCTGCATGAGATGCATCGTAGTAAATACTAGCTAAGACCTTCTCCATTTTTCTTTTTTTTTTCTTTTTTTTTAATAAGTGATCCAATCTTCGCTGATGCTTTTCGCTATGGAGCGAGAGGGTGGTTTAGAAACGGCTTTACGTGTTCGATGTGCCCAAGGAGTCGAAGTGGAAGGTAGTTTTGGTAATGGTGTTGGAGGTGGTAGTGGTGGTAATGGAATTTCTTTGGTTTTCTTGTCTTTTTTCACTTCTGGTTTCCCTTCTTTCTCTTTTGCTTTTGTCGAAGAAGGAGTGGACATCATCTTTTTAACCCAAGCTTTAAGTTATTCTCGTTGAGGTGTAGGAGAAGAGGTCAATAAGGACGCTGAAATTTTACTAGGAAGGGGAGCTGCTGATGGTGTTTGAAAGACTACTCGTACCTCTTCTTCTTCAGGTATCCGTGAGGTTGCTTCTGTTTTAACCACTGAGGTTAGTGGTAGTGGTGGTGGTGATGGATGCTTCATCAAGGCTTTCAAATCTTTCAAAGAAGGTACAGCTGTTTCGTCTGAAGCTTTTTGGTGAAAGAGTTGCAGTCTTTGCAACAATTGACCGTACCGTTGAGATTTTTCCGTTTCGGACAAATCGCTACTATTCATCAACGATTACAATTCGTATTGTAATTGGGACATTTCGGTCAAATGACGTTTGGGAGGTAATTGTGGGGTCCGTTGTTCTTGCCAACGATAGTATTCCATCCATCGTTTGTAAGGGACTAAAGTCAGTTTTCGTCCTTCCATTAGATTTCAAGAATCACGTCTGGGATCTTTTGACTCCAGTGTTCTCCTTTTATCTTTATCCTCCCAGGATACTTCCAATTGTTCCCAATACTCCTTTCAGCAAGGGTTTTCCTATGGTTCCCAGCAAGGGTGCTAACAGGGGAAAAATAGCAATTCCTCCACGTTGTACCAGCATCTTTTTCTTTTGACGAATATGAATTTTCTTTTGGACCATTTGGCGAAGAATGTGTCGATGTTTGGATAAGCATTTTTTCTGATGTGCAGACAAAGGAATCGTGCCTTTCAAAACATTCAGACAACATTCACACACGGTATCGATGACTTCCTTCGAGGCAGTTTGAATGAGTTTTTTTCGCATGAGTGGAGGAGCTTTAGACATGACAGACAACATGTCCCAATGTTTGACTAAACGAGGAGGCAGTCCTTTTCTTTTCTTTCCTTTAGGAGTAGAAGAGGAATGGGCTTTGGAAGGTGACACTTTTTGTGGATTGTTTCCAGGGCAGAAACCAAAAAGTACACTAACGTCAATCACTTAGTTACATGACCTTTTATCCTTTTTTAGCACAACGAAACTGTCTTTTTTTCCTTTTGGAACAGGAGAACGAAAACGAGGATACATCTTTGGGTGCACGTCAGACACTTAACTTCATAGTTCGTCCCTTCCTAGTCCCTTATCACACTGGACTTCATGGTTTGTCCCATGTTTGTCCCTGATCAATGTTTTTTGTCTGTCTTTTAGAAATTGATCAGTCTTTCTGAACATGTTTTCAAAAAAATTTTTGAATACCAGTAGGATAGAAGAAACCTCCTCTTTGGTGACTTCTTTTTTTCTTGGAACGACTGTGTCTTTTCTGTAGGTGTCGTCGATGCTGAAATAAACGTTTCTTAGGATAATGTGACTGACGTTTTCGTTTTCCTTTTCCTTTTTGCACAGAAGGACGACAATGGTGACGGTGTGCACTTTTTGATCGGGTCATCTTGGGGTGTTCAGGAGCACAAAAAAACACTAATGTTAAAATTGACCTCAGGTCTTTCTTATACTGGAATGCGACGCTAATGATTGTCTTTACGTCGTATCAACTTGATGACAGGCAACACACGTCGTGGAGGAGTTCGCAAAGGGCTAAATCGAGCCAATTCTTGGTTGGACAAATCCAGTAAACTTTGTAACACGCCTGATCTCTCTTGGACTTTGATTTTGGGGGCAGGTACTTTGTGAGCAGCAGCCACTGCTGCTAAAGAGGAAGAGGGTATTACTGCTGGAGAAGACGTTTTTGGAGACGCTCTCTTGTAGGTTGAAACTGTTTTCGGTGGACTTTTCTTTTTCGTTTTCTGAGGTGGTGACTTGGTTTTGGTACCGTGGCTCTTTTTCTCTTTCTGAGGTGGTGACTTAGCTTTGCTACCGTGGTTCTTTTTCTTTTTCTTCTGGGTTTGTTGGGAAGTGACTTGTTTCTTGAGGACAAGTTTGGGTACATTGGGATACCTATTTTAAGAGGGAACGAATGATAGCACCTCCTAGTGAACCACTACCTCCAGGTTTCAAAATGATTTGCTTTTTGCTTTGAGTGTCAATGCGAGGATCGGCTAGTTGCGTCAAGGCTACTTTGGTTCTGTCAAACAAAAACGTTTGGTTTGATGTGGAATCTGAATGATGATTTGCAGTAATTGACGTGCTCTCACCATAAACCATCGTAAGACTTCTTTGAGACTGGCTTCTAAGACACGAGCACATATTTGTGGATTTTTCTCGCGACTAATACCATACAAGGAACGAATCAATTTATCGAGAAGATGAGACTGTAGTGACGTCATGTTGACGATGTGTGAGACAGGATCCAAGTAACCAAGGTTTGTATACATTTTTTCTTTGGTGTTCATGGTTAAGTCGACGACGGGGATGTGTACACAACAGGTCCTCCGTCTTGACACCAGTGGTGAAACAGATGGGTACGAAATCGCAAATAATCGGGGGTAGTGGGTTTCAAATCCACGAGTAAATAGGCGTGTGGAGTGTTTAAATGGCATCTTCGTACGCATGAGTTAGCCAAGGTGTTCCTAACTGTTTGGCTAACACTTGCACTTGCGATTTATCTCTAGGACTTTTAAACAAGACCACGTAATGAGCATTGAGACTGATGGTACGATGGGCTTTACTTTGTTGAAACAAATGTTGAGTAATGTAAATGACACTGGCATTACGATGATGCCCTTTGCGTGTAAACCAGTTTAATTTCTTCTTCGTCTTCTCCTAACATGTCATCAAAAATAACCAAATGGGTTTGACTGGAGTCAGACACGATACCGTCGTCTTCGACAGGAATGCCTTCCACAAACACAATGGATTCACCTTGACTTTCTCGTAGAAGGCTGTACGAGGATTGCCACTCTTTGTAACACCACACGATACGTTGAGTTAGACGATCGAACAAATGATGTTTATGTTCGATCAAACGTTTGACAAATTCGGTGTTGCCTGAACCGCTAGGTCCAGCAATGAGCATGTTAAAAGGATGTCGAAGATACAAGGCATCTCAACTAGCACTGTCGAAATGTTCGTCAATGTCTTTGAAAGTGTAGGAAGAAGAAGCAGAGACAGGAGACGTAGTCATTGTAGTGTCAGGAATGTCACCTTTCGTGTAACACGAAGATAAACAAGACAAGATTTTTAATACTTTTTCAGGACACGTTTATTGTAAACTTTGAAATGAAATAATACGAAATACATAAATACATAATAGCCAAATGGTTAAGTACATGGATAAAAGACACATCAACACAACTATCGTGGAATATAAACAAGTTTCTACTTTACAACATTTTTTGTCATTCAAATGTAGTGTCCTAGGGAAAGTGTGTAATGTTCTAAACGTTTGTACATGGTTTGGTACTGTCACACAAAGGTTCTCCTGGAATGGTCTTTCGGAAAGATCAAGGACTGTCCTGTCCTGAAGAGAATGGGTTTCCTCCGCGACAGACAGTTCTTCTTTTTCTTCTGGTATTGTCACTAACACAGAATGGAAAGTGACTTTTTTCACAGAACGTATTAATGTTTCAGGATTACAAATCTCGGGCATAGTTAGACACTTCTTTAGTCCAAGCCTCAAAGCCCACACTTTTCCAGTCACATACATTTGTCCAGTGAGGGTGTAAGTCACAAGCTACACACACATCCTCATACACCTCTTCGGTACCTAAAAGTTGACGAATCTTGTTTTCCCATAAAGGTCGAGAAGTATTCAAATGAAAGCGTAAAGCTTTCAGGAGAATGAGTTTCTCGTGAGCATTTAAAGGAATGACTTTTATACTTTTTTTTGGAGTGGTACGTACTGTTCGTAAAGTGTCCAAAATCATCGGACGGTAAGCGAAATCCCAGAAAGCAAGTCACTAAGGCACACACGATACGTGGTCCCCAATTCAATGGACACAGTTCTCGTAAAAGGCAATCCTCCACTGTTTGAATATTCTCATGGATCTCCTTCCAAGGAATCTGTTGTATCACCAACGATAAAGGTTTTGGCATGGTAGAACGATTTTATAGTCACTTTTGTCGACAGCTATAACCGTAATCTCGTGTTTGTGTGCGCTCATAGGTTTGGGTATGTGTTTGTATGTGCGTTCATTGGTGTGAATTGTATATAAGTGTGGTGAATTGTATATAAGTGTGTTTTATGCAAGCTCATTCATTGATGAAATAGTATATTGTGCGATTTATGATTCCTCGTTTTGTTGGTGTGATAGTATATTGGTGTGGTTTATGCTTGCTCGTTGCATTGGTGTAAATGGTATATTTTCTTTTTCTTCTCATCCGTTGGTGTGGATAGTATATTTGTGTGTTTTCTTCTCTTCCGTTGAAGCGGATATTATATTTGTGGGTTTTATGCTTGCTCTTTCGTTGGTGTGGATGGTATTTTTCTTTTGTTTTTATGATTCTAGTTTCGTTGGCGTGAATAGTATATTTTTGTTTCATGCTTCTCGTTTCGTTGCTGAGGATATTAATTTTTGTGTTTATGTTTCTCGTTTCGTTAGTGTGGATAGTATATTTTTGTGCTTTATGCGTCTCCTTTCGTTGGTGTGGATAGTGTTTTTTGTTTTTATGCTTCTCGTTTCGTTGGTGTGAATAGTATATTTTTGTTTGTTTTATGCTGCTCGTCTCGTTGATGAGAAGGTATATGGTGTGTTTTGTGGTTCTCTTTCGTTGATGAGATGGAATATTTTGGGTTTTATGCTTCTTCTTTCATTGATGAGATGGTATATGGTGTGTTTTGTGCTTCTCTTTCGTTGATGGGATGGTATAGGGTGTGTTGTATTCTTCCCTTTCGTTGATGAGATGGTATATTTTGGGTTTTATGCTGCTCGTTTCATTGATGAGATGGTATATGGTGTATTTTGTGCTTCTCTTTCGTTGATGAGATGGTATAGGGTGTGTTTTATTCTTCTCTTTCGTTGATGAGATGGTATATTTTGGGTTTTATGTTGCTCGTTTCGTTGATGAGATGGTATATGGTATGTTTTATTCTTCTCTTTCGTTGATGAGATGGTATAGGGTGTGTTTTATGCTTGTCTTTCGTTGATGAGATGGTATATTTTGGGTTTTATGCTTCTCCTTTCGTTGATGAGATGGTATAGGGTGTATTTTGTGCTTCTCTTTCGTTGAAGAGATGGTATAGGGTGAGTTGCATTCTTCCCTTTCGTTGATGAAATGGTATATTTTGGATTTTATGCTGCTCGTTTCGTTGATGAGATGGTATATGGTGTATTTTGTGCTTCTCTTTCGTTGATGAGATGGTATAGGGTGTGTTTTATTCTTCCCTTTCATTGAGGAGATGGTATATTTTGGGTTTTATCCTGCTCGTTTCGTTGAAGAGATGGTATATGGTGTATTTTGTGCTTCTCTTTCGTTGAAGAGATGTTATAGAGTGTGTTTTATTCTTCTCTTTCGTTGATGAGATGGTATATTTTGGGTCTTATGCTGCTCGTTTCGTTGATGAGATGGTATATGGTATGTTTTGTTCTTCTCTTTCGTTGATGAGATGGTATACGGTGTGTTTTATGCTTCTCTTTCGTTGATGAAATGGTATATTTTGGGTTTTATGCTGCTCGTTTCGTTGATGAGATGGTATATGGTGTATTTTGTGCTTCTCTTTCGTGATTAGATGGTATAGGGTGTGCTTGTTATTCTTCTCTTTCGTCGATAAGATGGTATATTTTGGGTTTTGTGCTGCTCGTTCCGTTGATGAGATGGTATATGGTATGTTTTATTCTTCTATTTCGTTGATGAGATGGTATATGTTGTGTTTTATGCTGCTCGTTTCGGTGGTGAGGATAACATGCATTCGCGATAAAAACCTTTTAGAGGGTCAGTCCACTGTCTCGAAAAGTCTTATTCTTTCTTGCCTGAAAAGCTTTTTTAGTTGTTGTATAATTTATGTTTAACTCACAAAAACATTATTCTCGGTTGCATGTGTCCATTACTGAGACGTTACCTTATCTGTACCATTCCTATTGTTCCCATACAAACTTCCCGTTAGTGTCCCAGGGTGTGCCATTTAACGCTATAAATCTTGACTCTATAGTACAAAGTAGGGTCAGTTAAGGCTAATATTAACGCTATAAATTTTGACACTCTATTTAAAAAAGCAGGGTCCCATAACGCTAATTAGCATGGATGCAATATTATCGCTTAGTTTATTTTTTATTTACAATTTTTCAGTTTCCACGAAGTTCGGTATGAGTTTAAATAATTTCAGTACTACTTTAAGTATTGGTAACATTTTTAAAATTTTTCCATGGATTATTTTCAGTCTCCGCTAACGCCAGGTGCAATTTCAAAAAATTAGTGCTACATTTCGTCTTTAACAATTTCTGACAGCCAATACATCTGACTAGTTACCAGTTTCCATTCAAGTCCACTATTTTTTCTGAAATTTAGTGGAATATTTTAAGTCAAGGCAATCTGAATACAATCTTCCAGAGTTTTTCTCAGTCTCTACTATGGTTTGGGAGATTTTGGTAATCTTAGTTCTACTTTTAGACTAAGCAAATATAAGAGGTTTCCTGCAGACTTAACAAAAACAAATTCTATGACTTTCCCAAACCTTTTCCAGGGCCATTTCATAAAACTCAAGGACCGCGCTATCTTACATTGTCAAGTAAATGAACATAAAGAATAACATCTTTCAATTTAAAATAAGAAAAAAGTTAACAACAAATATATTTAATATGTACTTTTTAAATTTACATGGGCTATCACACTTTGAATTTATGTAGCAATTCATGTCATAATCCAATGATCAATGTAATTTGTATTGAAAAGAAAAAAGGAAACAATTCTTAGTTGTCTTTGTATGTGTTCCTATTTACAATATTAACAAAACACATTACTTTCCAGTTGCTTTCTTTTATTTAGTGAACTACACCGGAAATCATGTGATACTTCCATTAGGAGAACTTACTCTTATTAGATGAATTGAAATCATATATCGATTGTAATTTTATCATTTTATTTAATCGGTTCTCGGTGCTCTATAAAATTTAAAGTAGTCAATTTCTTTAACTCCATTGTCACAAATTCCATGACTTTTCCAAAACTTTTCAAGGTTTTGACAAATTCCATAACTTTTCAAGGCCCTTGAAATTTATTTTTTAAATTCCAAAACTTTTCCAGGATTCTATGACCTGCAGGAAACCTGATATAACTTAATCTACTGCGATAAGTTCAGTCTCCGTCATATTCTGGAACAATTTTGTATGTTTAGCGTTACTTTTAGTCACATTCACTTGAATATTAATGTTCCAGATTTTCTTAATTTCCACTGTAGTATTGGACAATGTCGTAATTTTAGTATTAATTTTAGTCTAAACCAATGCAAATTAATGTTCAGGGACATGTTTAGTCTCGGTTAAGTTCTAGGAATTTCGTCATTTTAGCGTTACTTTTAGTCACATCCATTTTGGTGATAGTCTTTTCCTTAATTAAAACTATTTATAGCATCATTATAAATATGCAAATTTATGAAGACCATTAACATTTTTCAAGTCTATGTAATGCTTTATTTATGCGCATATTTAGGACAACTAGGTCAGCTCCTTGCTACACTGTTACCAAGTGTTCAGTACCACCACCTGGTCCATTACTCTTGTCGCTATACAGACCTAGGGTGTGCTAATACAAAATTGTCATTGTCGCTATATTCTTTCGGCTGTGCCATTTGTCGCCAAAGTACAAAACAGCCTATTTTAATGATAACTCCCATTGTCGCTAGATCGCCCCCTATTACTACTTCTAATATCAAGTCGTGTTCTAGGGGCACAATAATTATACCAGAAAAATATTTTTCGCCAGGATATATAGCCTATGGAGTCCCTGGTAATTTTCCAAGTGAAGCAGCAATATCAGCGCCTAACTTCTTCTCACGAGAAGAAATAACTTGTATTTTTGTGCAATATTTCACGCAATTGCCTGTTAGTGCATGCATTTTATTACTCGTCGTTTTTGCTACAAATTCACTGGTACCAGTAAAATCCCTACCACCGAATGCAATATAAATTCATAGTATTCGTTATAGTTGTTATTAATATGGATGTCATTGACTTCTCAGTGACGCGTTAAATAGAATCCATCAAGCACCATCCAGCATTGCCAGAGGCTATTTGACCAATTATTATAAGGCGATCTGGGACTGGAAAGACTCAGTGGTTACTCAGCTTGATACTGAGATGATTTAAGTGGGATACGTTATATTTAGTGGCGCAATCAGTGAATGCTACAGTGTGTTGAGGGATTTTTATGATAATGCAAGGAGATTGCAACCGATAAATCGGCTTGATATACTATTGACTTTAAATCTGATATCGATGAGACTCCGTCGGTCGATGATCTTGACGGGGATATGAACAATTGCGTAGTGTACGCCGACATGATGTTAGGTAAACAAACAAATCCAGCGCGGATATTTTCTCGAAGCAGACATAAAAACACCGATATTATATATGTTACTCGGCGATATACTCAGAGATAAATGCAATCTTCTGGCGGTATTTAATGGGGTTGATACCCACACGCTGCATAATATTCATCTGCTTGGAGCTCCGATGATATGGATATAAACAAATTTAAAAACTTTAAAACCCCATATAGATTTGTCACGATATATTTACATAACCCCATATCAAGTTATTGCATTGCTCTATACAATTCTTGGTTGAGACAGCAACCCATGTTTTATCCTCCGCTCAATCACTTACAACAATCAAAACAATCAAAAAAAATCACTTTAATGCCGGATTAATTGTCGCCTCTTGCTTTGACACAATTAAACAATAACAAACAAGCGCGTAGGCAACTACACTTTTAACTAACCAGTATGTCAACGGTTTGGAACCAATGGACGTACTCTGCGTGGGAAACTTATGCCACGTAAACAATACCGCAGTGCTGCAAGGGATCGCCACGTTTATAGCTTGCTCACTGTACACAGCATTTTGATTTCACTGACGGTTGTAGGATTTGGGTTTCTGTTGTGTTATTGCGTTAAAACATAATATGAGACGCCGTGTTCTAACTATCAATAACTTTAATATATACAAGTGACTACTGTGAAGTCTTAACACCGAGAGCTATCAGAGAGGCATTGCCTGTAGATAGTACCAGTGGAACTATGACTCATACACAGAGAGTACTGATTGGTCAGTCACACATGTATACTCCTCTCTCTTCTTACAAAGAAAAAGTTTTAATAAAACTTTTAACGAACTAAATGAATCATAAGCCATTAGTATTAACATATCAGAATTAAGCGCCTCTTTGATATCAATGATTACAATTAACTACGTACACATGTCTGATACAGACTGAGAAGGCATTATACAATTTTAAGAAATCGTATTGCTTGTTTGATAGATATTTAATGTAAACTGATGGTCCTTATCTTGAATCACCGTCAGTGTTTATCAACAAAACCATACAATGTGCTACACTAATGAGTGTTCTATTAGCTGAGTCTCTTTTAACTGCGAGTGCCGAATTTCACAGTTGTTTCATATCCAGGTTATGTCCAGGTGTTTGGAACTGATATTATACTGACACTCTTATCTTTGGTTTCACTAGCCTCCCAGAACGTGTGTAAAATCCGTCTTGCGGACGAACCCATGAGAACGTTGCGTCAGGCTCAGGCGTACTTTGGCTGAAGCATTTAGATTCCATTGACTTTGAAATTGATTTACTGGCATTTGCGGGGAGTGGTGATACAACTGTACAAGATGTGTGTTCAATCTGAGGGGAGGGCGGTTTGTGGTATTTCATTAGTTTTCAGGATTAAACGTCTATTGCGACGATAAATGGTACCATCTTTGGTGCGAACTGTATATGACCTTTCGCTGTGTTTTCTTACTATTACGGCAGGTTCCCATTTTTGACCTTTCAATTGAACTCGGGCTGATTCCCCTTCCTTAAGTGGTTTTAGTGGTTTTGCGTTTTTGACATAATAATTCTTAGTTTTCCTCTTACAAAGTGTAATTTTCTTTTTGACCTCAGCGGTGATAGGTGTTTTTGGAATTAATTTTTCGCGGGTTGTTGGGAGAATTGATCTAAGCTGTCTCCCCATCAACAATTCTGCTGGTGAGAACCCGATATCAAGAGCAGTGCCTCGGTACTCTAATATGCCTATAAGTGGTTCTCTGCCGTCGGCTTTTGCTTTTGAGAGAATTCTCTTTACAGTTTGAACTGTTTTCTCTGCTAGGCCGTTTGACTGAGGGTATGTGGGACTCGATGTCACGTGTTTAAAGTCCCATTCTTTCGGGAAGCTTGCGAACTCGCGAGAAGAATAGCATGTTTGATTGTCGCTGACAACGACTTCCGGTATTCCAAAGCGCGCGAAAATGCTTTTCATGTGATTGATAATAGTGCAACTTTTTGAGCTAACGAGTGCCTTAACTTCGAAATAGCGACTGAAATAATCTACTACAACAATGTACTCTTTATTATCCCATGTAAATAGGTCTGTGGCGACTTTTTGCCATGGATATTCAGGGACGTCATGATTAATGAGAGGTTCCTTTTGGTTAGAGCTTTTGCGCTCTAAGCAGATAGTGCTTTTAATGTAGATTTAAGAGGATGTTTTATGCCTAGCTTTTGGAATATATGCGAAGGTATGATGTTAACTTGGGAGCCAGTATCCAATTTAAAATCAATAGAAAATAAATTAGGTCCTACCTCTATCGCCGCATACGCCTGTCCATTGGCAACTATATCCCTTTTTACACTGTCAATAAATAAATCCTGGCTTTGAGATTCATTGTTAATCACACTAACCGTTTTTGATCTACAGACTTTCTCAAAGTGATTGAGTTTATGACACTTATTGCAAGTCTTTCCTTTCGCAGGGCACTTGTCCTGGCTTGAATGTGTTTTGTATCCGCAGTGTCCACATGTCGCGTTCACGCTTTGTCTGGAAGACGTGGTCAATTTCTTCTTCGGCTGTAGTTCTTTTGTCTTGGCCTGTCTTTGAATTGTCGCATGTACTTCTGGTCTGGCTGATGCAGACATGGTCTGTAACTGCTCCTGGGCATATTCATGGCTTTGACCAATGTTAATAGCCCTTTCCAAGGTCAACTTTTCACCTTCGTTGATCAGTTTTTCTCGTATCTTTAATGACGATACCCCGAAAACGATTCTATCACGAATCATGTCGTCTTCGTCTTTGAAGAGACAGTCCTTGGCTAAGAGTTTCAATGAAGTCACATACTGGTCTATTGTCCTGGAGCCTTGAATTTCATTGTTAAATTTAAATCTTGCAAAGACCGGATTTAATTTTGGTTGCAAGTGATGTTTGAATTTTGTAAATAGCGTTGGTGGGTCCTTTTTTTCTTCCTCCGTCAGAGTCCATGTGTTAAAAATATATCTACCTTTGTCGCCTACCCAAAGTAGAATGTAGTTGGCTTTGACCGCATCACTTCTTCTACTCATAGGTCCGTTAAATATTATTTCACAGTGTTGTTGGAATTTAGCCCATGATGCGTTAAGGTTAGAATTGTCCCAGTCCATGGTAGGGGTTGGTACGCCGGAAAGATCCATTTCGGTGGTATTAAATTCGTATGGAGAATTTTCAACGTTTTTATGGTTTTAAATTCGTGCAATATCTTCCGTGGATTGTAAAGTTATTGTTTCAGGATATCCATTTACGTTCCATGTGCTATTCCAACCATGATAGGCTATTCCAACCATGATATCCTATTCCAACCATGATATCTCACTTCTGACACCATGTTGTGTTATTGTGTTAAAACATAATATGAGACGCCGTGTTCTAACTATCAATAACTTTAATATATACAAGTGACTACTGTGAAGTCTTAACACCGAGTGCTATCAGAGAGGCAGTGCCTGTAGATAGTACCAGTGGAACTATGACTCATACACAGAGAGTGCTGATTGGTCAGTCACATATGTATAATGTTACAGGTTTCCATGGCATCGGAGATTGGGGATTGACGGAATAACTGTCCCGAATTCCATAAACAAACAGTCTCTAGAAATTTATGTACTATTAGTGCAGGACAATAGCGGACAAATACGTGTAGAAGCAGTGATTTTATCAAAATAAATATCAAAACGAGGCTGTGAACCCTCCCCACCCTCTACTACGTTTGTAGACGACAAAAAATAGGTAAACAAACCTATAACAAGTCTTTCCAAAAGTTAGTACACGGCCAACTTTCGAATATACACTTCCGTGATGAAATGTTAAGACAGAGTGATAATTTTAAGATCAATATGAAGTCTACGGCAGAAAACCAATTAAAATGCGAATTTTGTGGTAAAGTGTTCAGTTATAGTGCTGATTTGAAAAAGCATACCAGGATACACACTGGAGAAAAACCTTTCAAATGTAAAGTTTGTGATAAAATGTTTAATCAGAGTGGTGTTCTACGGAGGCACACGAGGATACATACTGGAGAAAAACCATTCAAATGTGATGTTTGTAATAAAATGTTTAGCCATAATAGTTATCTGAAGATCCACATGAGAATGCATACTGGAGAAAAACCATTCAAATGTGAAGTTTGTAATAAAATGTTTAGTCGTAGCGTTCATTTAAAAAATCACATAAGTATGCATACTGGAGAAAAGGCATTCAACTGTGTAATTTGTGATAAAATGTTCAGCAATAGTGGTGATTTGAGAAAGCATACCAGGATACACACTGGAGAAAAACCATTCAAATGTGAATTTTGTAATAAAATGTTTAGTCAAAATGATGTTTTGCGGAAGCACATCAGGATACATACTGGAGAAAAGTTATTTAAATGCGAATTTTGTTATAAAATGTTTAATCAGAATAGTAATTTGAAGACCCACATGAGAGTGCATACTGGAGAAAAACCATTCAAATGTGAAGTTTGCAAAACCCTGTTTAGTCAGAATGTTCATTTACAGAACCACATGAGTATGCATACTGGAGAAAAGCCATTCAAATGTGAAGTTTGTAATAAAATGTTCAGGCACAGCGCTAATTTGAAAAAGCACATGAGAATACATATTGGAGAAAAACCATTCAAATGTGAAGTTTGTAATAAACTGTTCATACATAATAGTAATTTAAAAAGCCACATGAGAATACATATTGGAGAAAAACCATTCAAGTGTGCAGTATGTGATAAAATGTTTAGTTGGAAAACATCTTTTGATAACCATATGAATTATCATCTGGGACAAAAACCATTCATATGTGCAGTTTGTGATAAAATGTTTAGTAGTAGTGTTGCAGTCAGGAACCACATGAGAATGCATACTGGAGAAAAACAATTCAAACATGAAATTTGTGATGGCATCTTCAGCCTAAGTAGTGACGTGTAGACCCATCTGAGAATGCATATTGGAGAAAAACAATTCAAACATGAAATTTGTGATAGCATCTTCGGCCTAAGTAGTGACGTGTAGACCCATCTGAGAAAAATGCATATTGGAGAAAAAAATTTTTTAAAATATGAGTATTGTAAAGCATGACAGGTCACAGTTGTAGTTTGACAATGCATGACAGGTCACAGTTGTAGTTTGACAAAGCATGCACAGATTCACACTGGAATAAAACCATTTAAATTTGAAGTAGGTAACAAAATATTTTGCTTGTGTTGCCTTGAACAGTCACATAACAGAAGACAATGGAGGTGACACATTTATTTATTTTATGATAAATGTACGGGTATGATGGTAATTGTAAAGTGCAGATGAGGATGCACACTGGAGATTACATTCAAATGCAAAGTTTTGATAAGTCTTTAACCATGGGGGGAGATATTGCAAAGCACAAGATAATACATACTAAAGAAAAACCATTTTAATTATGAACTGGTTGATAAAATATTTAGTCTTGTTGATTATTGAAATAGGCATATAAATAGGGCATAACCTACTTTTAATACAGAAATCGGATTCCACCGGAGAGTATGAACTTCTGATTAATCGGAGTCAGACAAGGCAGGAACGACTCAGTCGGATAATAAAAATAATAATGTTGAATTTATATAGGGCATTTCATGGTTGCAACGGAGTTACTGATCATAGCGCTTAAAACTACCTCCCTTAGTTCCAATGCGCATGCCCACAAAAAATTTCCAGTTCCGGAGAGTTTAGAATCTTAACTGTACCACAGATCATTATGGTTAAACCAATGAATAAATGATATCTAACATATTTTGCATTTTGCTATAGTCATGCCAATTCTTTCCCCTTGTGACATTGGTATTATGTGCAAAACGTGTAACACAGTTTAAAAAGTTAATTTTGAAAAACCTTTTAATTTATCATTTCTGATTAATCAAATCGTATCTGGAATTGGAAAAATTTCATGCCAAAAATCCGGAAGCAGAAATCTGTAGAAAAATGCTAATAGGTTATGCCCTACATATAATACATACTGGAGAAAAAATTATTCAGATATTTGGAGTGATCAATATAAATTATGTATATTTCATTTGCGTTGTTTGTTAGTTAGTTTTAAGTATTTTTTTATTTCGATATATGCTATTGTAATATAACAATGTGTATTGGACTTAATCTTGTCCAAATATTGAGCTTATTTTCTACTAGAGCTGAATTGTTGATTTTCTTAAAAATATTCTTTAAAGAACTAATATATAGCTAAAATATTCTCTGTATGGGTTTGATATTAAGATTATTAATAAAAGTAAACATGTTTATTTGGGTCTTGGTCTAAATTATTAGGATTCCCCTGGCATATCTGACATATTCCATGTCCTATATTATAATTTTAGTAAAAGACCTTCAGCAGCAGGGAGGGTGAACCCTACAAATTTTTGCGACAAAATTGATTAAAGCCTCAGAATGCCAAATGGAGCCTTCCTACGAAATCTCTCATTTTAACCAAAAAAAAAATTAAAGACTCCATTTTACAAATGGAGCCTTAGCGATTTTGTCGCAAATACATTGTCATAACCACCCTCAAATTGCTGCCATCTACGTCAGGGAGGGTGAACCCTACAAATTTTTGCGACAAAATCGATTAAAGCCTCAGAATGCCAAATGGAGCCTTCCTACGAAATCTCATATTTTAACCAAAAAAAAATTAAAGGCCCCATTTTACAAATGGAGCCTTAGCGATTTTGTCGCAAATACATTGTCATAACCACCCTCAAATTGCTGCCATCTACGTCAGAGAGGGTGAACCCTACAAATTTTTGCGACAAAATCGATTAAAGCCTCAGAATGCCAAATGGAGCCTTCCTACGAAATCTCATATTTTAACCAAAAAAAAATTAAAGGCCCCATTTTACAAATGGAGCCTTAGCGATTTTGTCGCAAATACATTGTCATAACCACCCTCAAATTGCTGCCATCTACGGTCGCAAATATGTTGTCATCTCACCCTCCCTGCTGCTGATTAATACAAATTATTTAACCAAATATTTGATCAAGTCCAATACGATATCGTGACCGAGGGTCGTGTAAATTTATTGTTATAAATCCATATGGGACTGACTGAGCATGACCGAAGTAATTTTTAAATCCATTGAAGTCCATATCGGAACACCATGTCTGCCAAATATTTCGTAGCGTATGTGTATCAACGCCATTGAATACAGCAAGAATATTGCAGTTATCGCGAATCACTTTTGGAATTTGAGTATATCGTTGAGTGACATATATCACGTCAGTGTTTTTATGCCTACCTCGGGAAAATATTCTAGCAGGGTTCTTTTGATTATCTAACATTACATCATCGTACACTACAAGATTGTTTATGTCTCCATCGAGGTCATCTACGCATGGTGCATCATTAATATCAGTAATAAAGTCAATTACACTTTCACCTTTAATTTCTGATGCATTTTCATTATAATCTTTTAGCACTTCATAGCACCGTTGATCATCTACGGATGGGGCAACTAAATATAATTTATCCCACTTCATAAATCGCATTATCAAATTAAGCAGCAATTGTGTTTTGCCTGATCCAGATGGTCCGATTATAATGGCACGGACAGAATTCGGAAGCGCTGCGTGGTGTTTTACCGGTTCTCTTCTTTTAGTCGCTGAAAAGTCAATTATATTCATAACTCTATATATAAATTATGGATCTATATTGTGTTAAGTGTAAACAGCGTACTGATACAACCGATCAGACAACCATTACAACTAAAAACAATAGACTAGCGCTTACTGGTAAGTGTGTAACATGTGGTACAAAAAAATTTCGATTTTTAAAAAAAAGCAACTCGGAGGTGATATTGCCGCAAAACTTGGAAAACTCCCCGGAACCCCATGGGCAAAATACCCCGGAGAAAAACACCTTCCAGGATATAGCTACTGTGGTCCCGGAACGAGATTAGATATCAGACTTGATGATCAAAATCAGCCCCGGCCTGGTGAGTATCCGATAAATGCTATTGATAAGGCATGTCATGCTCATGATGTTGCATATAAAAGCAATAATTTGCAACAAAGACATATCGCGGATATAAAATTAATTCATGCGTTAAATGCTATTCCCGATAAATCCTTCAAAGAAAAATTGGCTTCATGGTTGGTCAAATCAGCTATGAAAGGCAAATTGGTGTTAGGTGCTGGTAATTAAAAACACTAGTGTTTTTTATAGTATGGAATCTTTTTATTATTCTCCGAAAGGATACTGGAGGGGTAAAGCAGCAATTAGTAAACTCGCTAACGCTGCAAAAGTGAAAAAATCCACTGCAAAAGATTGGTTATCCAAACAAGCTATATGGCAAATTTATCTACCACCGCCTAAACAAATTAATTATTCTCATTTTGATGTTACCGTACCCAATGAAGTTCATCAGGCTGATTTATTGTTTTTACCACATGACCATGGTTACAAATACGCGCTAACTGTAGTTGATATTGCGAGTCGATTTAAACAAGCAGAACCATTGAAAACAAAGTCAGCTTCTGAAATCGCTTCTGCATTTGAAAGGATTTATCGACGAGGTCCTCTAAGATGGCCAAATCTATTGCAAGTTGATCCTGGCAAAGAGTTTCAAGGTGCTGTTCTATCAACAATGAAAACTCATAGTGTTACAATACGACGGGGACATACTGCGCTACATCGTGATCAGGCAATTGTAGAACGATTTAATCGAACTCTTGCAGAACGGTTATTTGGATATCAATATGCAAAAGAATTCATCCAAGAAAAACGATCTCGTGAATGGGTCCAAAGGTTACCGAGTGTAGTTGCAGCGTTAAATAACGAGATTACTCGAACTATTAATATGAAACCAAATATTGCAATAAAAAAAGAATATATTCCCGAACAACCACAGCGGGTTAGCACTCAGCCACTTCTCGGTGATGTTACTGTGAGATATTTATACGAACCAGGAGAGCTTGAAGGTGGTAAAAGAAGAGCTACTGATCCTATATGGAGTGTTACTACGCATAAAATTTCAACCATAACGCGATCAACTGGTAGACCTCCAATCTACAGATTGGATTCAACTGCACCTCAGCGTGGTTTTACACGCGAACAACTACAAGTCATTCCGGACGATAATCAATTACCGCCACATGGTCTTAACTAGCTCCGTTACGTCTATTACACTCAAGACAGGTCAACATCACATTGTTTCTGACATGACCAAGACTGTTATTTTTTCTGTCTACGGTGAATTGTCGAGGGTCTTTATCCGAATACTGCCAGTGCATTATACAATTGCAACTGGCGCAGTGATTATTCTGTTGTTCTTTTAATGCGATTATTACTTCAGCATCAATATCAAATCCTCGTTGGTTTTTTTTGTCCTGCTGTTTGTAACCAGAGAGTTTTTTTATTAATGATGCTAATATCAGTGTTATCATCGTTTGCATTAAAATCATCATCGAAAACAATCCTTCGTAGTTGATTTATTCGTCGTACTCTGGACACTGCGAGATAGACCAAATTTGACCATTCAATGCGATTATCAACTATCCAGACAATTGTATCCGTGATGGTCAATCCTTGTGACGAGTGTATTGTTGTTACATAACCAAGCGTCCATGGTGATTTATCAGCGCATAATGCATCTTCTACAGTATTGATATCAACTAGCACAATATCATTTAACACTAGAATCTGTTTCTCCGTCTGGCCTGGAATTCAACTTCAATATTCTGCTTTCGTGTATCCAATGGTCTATAACACAACGGTACTGGAAACGTTGGGAATTTTTTCTTGTGTAGCTCAAACAACTTTTTCTGAAGTGCGTCTCTGACTATCTTTCTACTTGCTACTACAAAATCATTTGGTTTCCATGTTTCCCAAAAATCATTCATAGGCGTTTCAGAAATTATTTCACGCGCTACTTCACATTGAATTCTATCGGGTTGTAATCTAATTAGTTTTTTAAACTCACGTAACTGCTCATCGAGTGCTCTATAGTCAGTATCAATTTCTTCGTAATAATCAACAAATCCTTTTAACCAATTATGTGGACTTCTACCAACAAATGGTGGTGGTTGACCATGATCGCCGCACAATATAACTTTTGTATTATTTTGCAATAACCAATCAAGAAACATTTTTAATACATCTTCTGAAACAGTACATGCTTCATCCCAAATAATAACCGCTGGAATAAATTTCTCGCCCATTCGCTCAGGAGTCCAAGCATCGCCCTTGTATCGAAAAAAACTATGATACGTGCAAGCTTCAACATTTCGTTGTTTGATCTCTCTCGCTAGTCTATGAGTTGGTGTGAGTACAATCATGGACGTTCTCTCTCGATATAATTCTATCGCACGTGTTGTCTTTCCAGATCCACCACAACCGTTTAAATAAACTGTTTTATATCTACAAATTGGATCTGATATCGGTGGTGCTTTAGACATAGAAAATCCTTCGGATTTTTCACTGATAGAATTATCGTTCTTCAGGTAACTGCTTTTAATCTCAAGGTCTGCTGATTCAGAATAATCGCGTTGTATTTCATGTTTAATTCGCCATGTTCCCCAAGTCTCTTCGTTATTAGTAAATTTAGTTATCTCTTTGATATATTTTTTATCGACATACATTGAATCAATTGCAACTCTGACTGCTATACTAGGAAATCTATTTATCATTGCAAATAAATTGATAGATGCATAACCCAGCATAGAAGCTCTCAAATGTAGATATGCAGAGCTTTCTCCATCACTGTAAGTAACAATTCTACCTAACTTTGTTTTATTGGACAAAAAGGCTGTTTTACAATTTGCGTATCTATTTTTCTCTACTGCATCTTTAATAACGAAGTCGTATTCGGCATCATCTATAATCAATCGTGAGGATTGTCTTTTAAAGTTGAATTTTTTTCCACCTTGTGTAAATTTACCGATTATTCTTCGGCCAAGATCCTTTGCTTCACTATTTCGTTGATTAAATATCTTTTTTGACCATTCAATGATGTACTCCTCGTCAGCATCAATATGTTTTCTAGACTTATCGATTATACTATCAAGACATTCTGGTTCTGGTAACCAGACATTGGTTTGTTTTTGATATGAGATAATCGCTTCGCTGACAATCAACGAAACTAACATTTTACAATCAATCATATATCGCAATAACACTATTGGTAACCACATCCTTTCAGCCATGTGTCTACCAATCCAAACATAACAACACGGATGAAGTCCTTCAGCGAATTCAAATGATACTACGCAAGCAAAACCGGTCAAATCAAAATCAGGCAGTGGTCCATTAATAGCAACGCGAGTCATTTCATGTGTGGGATGTCCAAACCGTTTAAAATACTCACCAGCGAATCCATATCCTAGAAAACTTCCTGGATAACAGGCAACGATATCAACTGATATCATACTTTCACGATTGTATTTAACGTTCCATAGACCGCCATGATAATATTCCAAACAGCTGGATTGAACATCCTGTAAAAACTCTTTTCGTGTTGGTTTCCAATTATTTTTCTTTCTTGCAAAATGAGCTGCAACCGATGGAATTGTAAAACAATTTGTAAGTAACTGTTCGTAATCTTCGGATTTTTCATTAAAAACGCTAGCATTTTCACTGAGACTTATTGCTAGATTTTTCATCCTATTATGTAGACTTTCAGTACGATATAATTCACCGTTAGGTTCCACAAATTGATTGAATTGACATTCTTCATCTTCAAAACTATGAAGTAGCCATACTGATACAGGGTCGTTTTTGCACAAACTAGCAATAGCATCGAATAATCTTTCTTCAGTGAGAATGCCATCCTTGGTGAATTCTTCTGGGATATACTTCACTGTTCTGTCTCGCGGGAATATTGTAACCGCGGATGTCCATGCGTGCTTGTTATGATCAATAATTTTGATTGGAGCTCCGTTTTTATTGTATTTCGATTTGTATAATACTTCGCCAGTTATCGTTAAAACGGTTATCGGAAATCTCAACGACTTTTCCAATCTAGCTATATCGAAAATAGTTGCTCCGTTCTCTTTCACTGTTAGCTCCCATTGATCTATTTTTTTATGTCTTAGATCGGTTAATTTATTCCCACGGAGTGCATTTGTAAAGTGTTCTAAGACTCTTTGTGCCACACAGTTGAGTGGCTTTTCCACTGACGTTGACTGTTTCATTGGTGCTAGTTTTCCAATGTCAGGTTTCTTATTTAACGGATACATCCCATAAACGATTGCTGTTTCTGGATACGCTTTTTCATAGTATGGTTTATCAATTCCAGTTAACAGCCCTGGTCTGGAATCACGGCTAACAATGACTGTTGTCCTATCTTTGAGAATTGGTTCAAACTTGTCTCTTATAACCCATTCGCCCGATTCTAAATTGATAATGAATTTCACTCTGAGAAAATACCGTTTATTGCCAAGTTGTGATAGTATCATAGCTGCTGTTTCATCATTCATTCTAGCATCAACAACACCATCAATTCTAAATGTTGACCAGGTGTGTGATGTGCCGTCCTGTTTAAACTCTTGAACACAATCTCGTATTTTTCTAATCAGACTTCTATTATTTATTCTCTCTTTTGGTACGTCTTCGAGAGTTCTATCAAGATTGAATTTAATATTTTTCCAAGGCTTGATTGCCGATAATCTCTTGAATTCTTCATTCATATAAATAAGACAAGTATTTAAATAGAAAAGTTTGTTTATATATAATGAATCACTGCAAATGGCTTATGATCGGATCAGTAACCCCATGCAATAAATCGTGTAGAGGTGAATTCTGTGGATATCACTTACAGAGTGTCAGAAATAATTCGACAGGCCCGTCCCCATGCATAAATTGTGGGGTGGGTGTGAGAGGAAAATCACAATTATGTATCAATTGTGGGGGTAAGCGGTTTAGAGAATTAAAACGTTATTATGATAAACGAATAAAAAACGCTATCATTGACCCTAACCATGACTCTGTCAAAGACAAAATCATAAAAACCCCTCAAGACTACATTAATAGATTTATAATTAAAGCAAATGATGAATTAGACAAATAGTATTATTATATATAAATGGAGCAAGAATTCAGACCACATCCAATACTTGTTAATTATGAAATATCTCGTAATGGTGTTGTTAGACACTGTAGACTGAAAAAAACCAATTGGTTTTGTTAATAATCAGGGATACTTGAAATTTACTGCTGGAGGAAAGGGATATCTCTGTCATAGGGCAGTCTTTGAGTGTTATATGGGACCGATTAAAGATGGCTGTGTTATTGATCACATTGATTCTAATATTCAAAATAATTCTCTTGAAAATTTACAGTGTATTTCTCAAAGAGAGAATACAAAAAGAGGAAAGACAGGGAAATACTCAAAACGACGCAGGGGAGTTAAATCATTTGATACAACGACGAATGAAGAAAGAGTTTTTCATTCAATGAATGCTGCGGGAAAATATTTTGGAATATGTATTTCTTCAGTACAAAGAGTTGCTGAAGGGATTTATCAAACAGCTATCTCAAAGAAAAATGGACATAGAATAAAGTTTTCCTATTTCAAAGATAACTCTCAATAGTGAGTTATGCTATTTTAGTCATTTTTGCATGATTTTACCATTCAGATCAATTACCATAGGGCAAAACACTAAAAACGTTTCGCGCGTTAATATCATTGTGTACATATTTTTTTCAATATTTATTCGCAATATCTACGTATATATGCATTAAAAGAGTAAATGACAATAACTGGAACAGCCGGAACAGCCACATATTGTACCGGCACGCGCGCGTGTAACACAAGACACTGGGCCAGGGTTCTATTAACAGATTTTTTAAAAATCCCAATTACAAGGACAGCGTTAACAGCGCTGTTTAGATTTTGTATGAAAATGAAATTACTTTATAATCACAAATTAAAATAGATTCTATGTGAGGTCGAGGTAGTAAAACGCGCTACATGTAGTTTAGTTTTTTTTAGTGTGGCTACGTGTAATAAAATTCAGAAAAATATCATTCTCGATTCAAGAAATAGCAGGTCCTGAATTGACAGGGATCCCCATGACAGAGTTATCTCGTCATGTAATCCATTATTACTACGATTATATAATCGTAATATTATAGAAATTAATAAAAAAAATTGCTTTTATTTAACAGTTGTATTTCTTGTTTTAATGTTTTATTTAAATGCTTAGCTTCCATTGAAATTACTACACAATATTCATTATGAAATGCTAGGAAAATAAATACACACCTACACATTGACACTGCAGTATTAGTCACCTTATATATAATATGAGCCGTAATAAGTTTGGGGCTTTAAAACGAAGCCCAATTTACCAATCAAACCTCCCACGCCATTGACATGGTGTGGTTGAATTTTTTCAACTGCAACCAGGGTTAATTTCTTGGGTTGCTTTTGATTGGTAGATTGGGTGTAGGTCCGCCCCATCGTTTCATGTTTGTATCGTCCTGTACTGTCCCTATCATACCATCCTATCATTTCATTGTATATATAACCATCCTATCATTTCATTGTATATATACCATCCTATATAATCGCATTGTATATATATCATCCTATATGTAATGTACTGTCCCTAGTATATATATATATATATATATATATATATATATATATATATATATATATATATATATATATATATATATATATATATATATATATATATATAATCGCATTGTAAATATTCATTCATTGTAAATCCTATATAATCGCATTGTAAATATTCATTCATTGTAAATATTCATTCATTGTATATCCTATATAATCGCATTGTATATATGTAATGTACTGTCCCCCCACAACATATCTTCCGGAAGACCTAATATAGCATTTGTTACGTTAGAGCTTCCAATTGGGAGATCTATGTTTGTGGCCCTTGGGCTTATATAATGCGAAGGCACTAAATGAGTTCCAAGAATGTGCTGTCCCCCCTCTGGGCCTCTTTGACGTCGTTTGGCGCGAAAGAGGTTTCCAAATGAGGCTTTATGTTATATGTTCAATGTTTGTAAAGAAATCACTTGGATTTCACGTCTAATACCCATATAACCCGCCCTTGAACTCGATTGGGGAGTTAGGGTATTGTATAAGTCTTTAATGTATGCCTTAGACAGGGCATTGTATATGTTTTGTTTGTTTTTTTTTTGTATATGAATATCTTTGATACAAATATTTTAAAGATAAGAAAATACATTAGTAATAATATTCAATAAATGGAATTTCAAGATATTACATCTATCATCACAGAAATATCAAATTTAAGAAATCAAGGAATCGTACTTTCTGAATTTTTGAATGAAGACAGACTTTTGAATGAATTTGAACAAATTGATATACAATTGAAACGTGGAAGATATGTTCTACCTAAAATGTATTCACTGATAAAAAGAATCCAAAAAGCGGTTAATGATTCTTTGTATAACAATGATATTAATTTATTCATTCGGCTATTTAGTATAGTTGAAGCCATTAGAAAGAAACTCGGGGAACAGTACCAAGTTCGGTCAGAGATTGCTTTGAAAGTGAAATCTATAAGACGTTTGATTGATGCAAGTATTGAAACCCACAATTGAAAAAACGTTAGCATTTCCAATAATGACATCAGAATCATTAACTACCAGACTAGCTCGTGAGAGGTTAGCATTACTGAAAAAGTTTATACCAATTCGAGATGACGTGCGAGATAAACTACAACTTAGACAGCAAGCGCAGACTGACTTTTCTATTGGAAGCGAACAACTTTTTGCCCCTGTAACTAAAGCCACTAAAGATATGAAACTTGCAACAGAACGTGCTATATACGGCGACATCCCTAAAGAGGGAGCAGTACCTATTATTGATGTATTAGGAAAGATTGCTACAGAAACTGAAAAAACTCACGAGGGAATAAAACAGCTTTCAGGTGAGTTACAAACTCAGCGAGAAATACAACAAATGGGTAATATTGATACTGATGATAACCCCGTTGAAGATGCTAGTGATTCTATTGAAAAAGTTTCCACTAAAAAAGCGTTCCTTTTAGCGAGAAATTCACCGATGAAGCTATAGAAGAAATCAAACGAATTCAATTGCTGAAACCTAAAGACTATGCGTCATTTGGTGACTTTGCTGTCAAAAGTTATTATAACAGGGGGGATTTTTTAAAAGACGAGTATAAAAAAACATAATAAAACGAGATCAATGGGTGAATTGGTTATTTAAAATTAATAAAAATGAACCCGGAAATTTAAATAAGGATACATTGGAATACAGAGCTTTTAAAATGGGAGTTGATGCGTATGGTATACAACAACAACAACTAAAAGAACAACAAAAAGAACAACAAAAAGGTCGAGGACGAGGTCGAGGTCAAGGTCGAAGTCGAGGTCAAGGTCGACAATCTCCAGAAATTCAAAACGTTTCCGAACCAGATCTAGAAATTCAAAGCGTTTCCGAATCAGAAAGTACTTCAGGAGAGGGTTATGGAAGTTCTCATCATGATTCTCATATGTGTCCTAGTAATATCATTAATGATATATCACGACTTGAGGTTCTTATGGGAGGTAAGCGAGCTGGGAATAACTCAGTCGAAATAACTAATGAAGCATTTGATATTTGCAGACGATTATTCCAAGGTGGGATAATTGATATTCATACGTATCGAGAACTCTTGGATGAGTTAATGGACGGAATTCCGGGGGAATTTAGTGGTTATTATAGTGATTGAAATTGCATTTAGAAATTAAAAAGTCATTTCAAATAAGATGATAGTACACTATAATCACAATAAACCAACAAACGTGTATGTGGTAAACTCAAGATTGCCCGTTTATAAGGCATACTATGGAGACGGCCTTGGAAATACCATAGCGGGTTTATTCACAAGAACAGCCCCAAAAGTAGCACCAATTGCTAAACAATTAGCGATGAAAGCCATTGATGTTATTCGTAATAAGGGAATTAACGCTGTTGGAGATCTTGCAGGAACGGCCTTTTCTACCGCAAAGAATAGAATAACGTCATTGGTGAAATCTAGATTCGGACGAAAACCACCACAAATACTTTCAAAACCGCTACCTTCAACAACAATGATGCCTGCAAATGTCAGTAAAGTGATAAATAACGCAGTGGAACAAAAACTAGCATCATTAGCAATGACTTCACCAGATAGTAGTAATATTGCAAGTGTGATAGCGGGAAGCGGTCTTGGAGGAAATAGTAAAAATGTCAGACGAAAAAGAAAATGATAGCATTACTACATTTAGAAAAACGATAACGTTTTAGTATAAATGGCATTTAAAAAAATTGCTGATCCAGCGTTTGATATGGCAGCGCCGGTGAATAAAGATAATTCTAAAATTAACTATCAGTATTATGCCTATCCTGCAAGAGAGCCTAATCAACGGGGGAGAGTTGAACTTCAAGTTCAAGATACAAGTAGATACTTTTTGCCGTGTGAGGCGTTTATTGAAGTAGAAGAAGAGCTTGTAACAAATGTTGCAGCTAATACACCATATGGGGATAACCCAAATATCCGAGTTGGTTTCGTAAATAATGGCATTATGGCGCTATTTAACAGTGCAAGATATATCATTGATGGAAAAGAAATTGAATCAATAGAACAAGATGTTGATATTGCAACAACAATAATCGGACTTGCGAGATATTCTGATGATTATACAAGATCAGCTGGTCCGTCTATGATGTTTGCTAAGGATACTTCTGATCATCCGAACCATTATCAATTTGTTAAAGTACGAACTGCGCAAGCTACTGCAGAAGCTGATCAACAACTTGTAAATCATCCAGACCGTGAAATTAGACCAGGCGCTTATTTCGAAATTTTAAAAAGGGTCAATGATAATTTCAATCTAGGATTTGCAACACGAAAAGGAGCATTAAAAGGACAGCATCGACGGTTTTCATGTGCTATTCCGTTACATCACATATTCGGATTTTGTAGAAATGTCAGAAAAGTCATCTATGGAGCAAAGCATACAGTCGTGTTAGTGCGAAAAGAAAATGACAATGATGCAATTTGGCATGCTGATGGTGTTGATGATGGGAAAGTCATGTTAAATAAATTGACTTTATGGATACCCGTCTTGACACCAGCAGTTACAATAGAGCAACAATTACTATCGTTTATGGACACAGGTGGAAAATCATTGCTAATTTGACTAACAACAACGACTGATACGAAGCAGGATAATGTAGATGGCACATTTACATGGCACTTAGCATCAAAACAAGGTGTTTCAGCTCCACGTCATATCTTTATAGCGTTACAGGATGCAAATCGAGTGGGTCATCAAGTATCTAGTCATATGATATTTGATAAATTAGGGGTAAGTGAAGTTTCGTTGAGAATAAACGGACAACAAGAGCCAGCAGAGATTGTACAGCTTAATTATGATAACAACAACGTAGCACGTGTATATCATAGAATATTGTCGTATATGGGTCGTGATCAAAATGTTGATACTGGTTTGCAAATATCGCAAATTGATTTTGAAAAACACTATCTGATTTATTACTTTTCATTGGAACATCTTGACATGATGAGACAATCTGTTGTTGATATATACTTCCAAGCTCGGGTACAACGCCCTGTTGCTATAGCTGATTATAGAGCAGTTGCTGTCATTCTCAGTGATAAATCAATGTTGTTAGAAGGAGTTGGCGGACGAATGAGACTTATTGATGCACCAGTGGAAAACCTTTGATTTTCCAAACATGTAGTTAGGATTTTCGCAATAAGATCAATTGAAAGTGTAAATTACATTGTAGAATAGAATGACATATAGTATTGTTAATGTCCAGTTGACTGATGGTCAGGTCAAGAAATTGAAATCAAAGTCGGCTAAAGAATGTGGAACTACAATAACGCTGAAACCCACTCAAATGTCCGGTGGTGCACATAAATTATCATTGACAGATCGTCAAATAAAACATTTCAATGATGCGCTAAAGAACAAACGAGGAGTTCAAATTGATTTTTCGAAAGCAGCAATCGCCAGTATGATAAAATCAGGTGGAATATTCCCGCTGTTAGCTGCTATTCCAGCATTGATTGCAGCGGCTGCCCCAGCGGTTGCGAAGGCGGCAGCGTTAGGAGCCGTTGGTACTGCTGCAGGAATGGCCCTGAAAAAAGCTACTGGGAAATGCTATAAAAAAAGGAAAGGGTCTAAGACTACCAGGAACCCCACACAATTGGTACAAGGGCACGGGCCTAAGAATACCAGGAACGGCTTACTAGTGGAAAAATCCCTAGGATTTTCACCAATGTCCAATTTTGATTTAATTGATGCTGTAAAATCATTATCAATAAAAAACTTTAGAGGAGTTTTCATGAGAGATCAATTACCGTCAAAACCAATGAAAAATGAAACGGGTATTATCAATCTTGATAACAGCAGCGGAAAAGGAACTCATTGGGTCGCATATGCAATTGATCCACGTGGAATTGTCTATTTTGATTCATATGGATTAGCTCCACCAAAAGAATTCATGCGATATGTATCCACAATAACAAAGTCATCTCCAATTTTTTATTCCACGCTACCAACACAACAGTTAAATGATCCACCGATATGCGGTCGTGAAGTATTAAATGTCCTTGCAGAGATATCTAAATTTCCAAGGAAACCACCACAAGTTGTTGTTAATGAATATACTAGCAGGCAATGGCAAAAACGATAGCGTTATGATTTAGAAAAACGTAGCGTTTTCGTATAATGATTGATATTTGGGGACGACCTTTATCAGAATAAAAAAAAACAGAAACCGATAGTAAATTCGCTGTGGAAAGTGTAAAAAAAATAATCGAAGATGAAATCGCCGAGACATTAAATTTATCAAGTGTAGATCCTGGGGAAATAGTTGTATTTCAAGATCGCCAGGGCAAATTGAAATCTAGTAATGTTTCATTGGATGATGTCTTAATACGAAGACGTGACGTCGTTGAAGATACAATAGTGTTATATTCAAATGATGGAAAACTCAAACCAGGTGTATTTGTTTCTACAATCACAGATGCATTAAAAAATTTAAATGAAGAACTTGAAAAACATATAACAGCATATACTTCCCTTCGTAGAAATATTATCAATAAATTTTTTGGAACACCAGCGGTAACCTCTCCATCTCTCGCTGAAATTAAATCCAATTTTGATGAAATTAAATCCAATATTAAAAATATTAATGATACTGGATTTAGTATTATTAGAGATAACATTAATAGTATTAAAAAATCTATCGAGGATATTACAAAATTTAAAACAGACAATCTTCCGCTACTTGAAAGAATAAAGATTCCTCATGAGAGGAATATCATAAATATGGTATACACAGTTCTCTCTGGATCATTAGATTGGGAACCTAAAAAGAATACAATAACTCTCACTGTGTCAAAGAAGGGTATTTATCGATTAACAATAGTGTTACTGAATCAGTTTAATATATCATCATCG
>JAEAOA010001521.1:0-325000 GCA_016746295.1 Potamilus streckersoni
CACCGTCTTTTAAACCAACAAGTTTCCCCATACTCACAATTCTATTATTGTTCATGCTTAGTGGACCCCACATTGAATCATCAACTTTGGCCACACTAGAAAGAGCCAGTTCGCGCTCTTTAACAGCAGTTCGCGATCATTAACATCAACATAGTTTTGGTTGCCGTATCTCTAACCTCATCAAGATTTGCTGACTCCACAATTTTATCCACATTATTGTTTCGAGGTTCCTAAATAGTTGCATCCACACTACCTTCATTGTTGGTGGAATGGTCAAAACCAGATTTTGTCTCAGCATCTTGAGGGGCCACCAGATCTACTGTGGACACGATTATATTCTTATCCTTATTATATATTCTAGCAACCAGTAATGATCTACACCGTTTAAATAATTGTTTTCGCAGCGTGTTGAGGATCGTCGAAGGGGAGGACAACACCGTACTTCTCTTCACCGCCATGTTTAGGAAGCCAGTAATGGTAACATCAACATTGGTCTTGCGTCTGATTGCAATTTAGCACATCTAGAACGTCGATGGAAAAGGCAACTCTCCCATCCCATTTTTGGGGTCCACTTAAATTTTGATAGTTAGCCTTTTATAAACACACATTGGCTTGGTGTAAATATGACGTAAAAAAGTTAAATTATATATATATATATATATATATATATATATATATATATATATATATATATATATATATATATATATATATATATGTTATGAAGAGAAAAAAGTATTCCCTCATAATCTTCTTCTCGTGCCTAGTTACGAGAAGGTAGAATGTTCGGCATTCTTAAGAATAAGGTGTCACATATGATGGTGTAGATATGGTTACATCTTTTTGTGGGGAATGCTTGGCTGCGAAGAGGTGGGATCGCTGTAAAATACAAACAGACGATCTGTCTTGCTTTTGGACTTCCAATTCTTTATTGATATATATAAACTACATTCTAAAGATACAACATATAAAAACCTTTATATTGAAAAATACATAAAATACATATTACAATACATATTAAATAATTTTCATATGAACTCCAACTTTATGTGCTTGTAAAGTTTTATGCCTTTTAGAATACCATACAAGTGATTAGATATTACTTGTATTCAGAGAGCCTAAAATTCAATAGTTGCGATTGATGCCATAAAGAAATGTATTTTCTTTCATTTAATTTAGAATAACGACCTGGAAAAGATCATTGAACATTAGAGTTTATTAACTAAAGAATAGTTTTATTACTTAAGTAACGTTTAGCATGAAGCTAGAAGTAAATTCATAAATACAAATAAACATCAAATCTTAAAAGTAATACCATATACCGTTACATTATAATAGTAAATTAAAAAGAGAACTCAAAACGAAATTACGATGACTGGTTACCACAGAAAGCTTTAACCTTTAAGGGTGAGTAACAAAACAGAAATTTCTTACCTGTAAAATACAAACAGACGATCTGTCTTGCTTTTGGACTTCCAATTAAAATATACAAGGGTTTCTGCCTTTTTATACTCAGAGTTTTAAGAACACGCGCGACCTTGGTTAAAGTCACGCATGTCCATGTGTAAAATTCAAGGATGCCCTTGTTTCTAGTCCAAAAAGCAGAGAGAGATCTAAAGGTTTGTCTCTTAAGCGAATGACCTTTAAAGTCGTATGATGCTTACATTTGTTGCAAGTGAGGCAATTTAGCTTCCATGAACTTTTAAACTAGACAGTTAAACCAGACAGTTATCAATTTGCCGAGTCAATTTGTGACAGTTTATAAAGACCGTGGTCTTTAATAGGTAAATCGTGTTATTGTTTCATTCGCTATGAACTCTTGAACCGGGCTCCCCCTTTTTGATCCTACATGCCAAACCTATAGCTGAAGGCAATAATGACAATATACAGGAGAGTGACAGACAGGTTAATTCAGTACATATGAGCAGACTGTTTTTTTCTCTAATATTTTCACATAGTCTAACACAACTTAGATGTTATTATTTCTTTTAAAAATTGATATCTTAATAATACCTTCTGCGTTATTTGAGCCGAGTCCTCGAGGCTCGAAAAGAAAAAATACAAGTATACAAAAAAGGTAAAAATATTAAAAATACAAAAATACAATGCATTGATAAAGGTTGGGAAATAGTAAAAGGCAATGAAAACAAAATTCATTGTGGTTCATTAATGAAAAATTAATAAAATATATACATTAAGAAAATACTATTATATGCTGTGTGATACAATTATAGTAAATGAACAATGCAACCTTATTGTTATTATTCAAGGAATACAATGAAAAATACATTTCACAACATTGAATGAAATTCAAAATTACAGTACAAAGGTATAATTGAAAATTACAATAAAAAAAATAATGTCAGGCACGACATCAGAAAAAAGAAAATATAGTGAGAATCTGCAGTGCAAAAAAAATTATGTCTTTTATATTATTATTTGTTTTTTTAAAATTCTACATGACCTACATTACAACTAGTTACGTTAGACGATTTAATATCAGCATGCAGTTGTGTTTTTTTTAAAAAAATTTTTTTACATTAGTTTACTCTTTGTGTTATTATTTTACTATTATTTCTATTTCATTTTAAATAACTTCAGTGGAACATAATAAAAATTTTTGTGTAAGCACTAGGTTAATCGGTGAAGTCAGTAACTTATGTTAATTTATCTGAACAATTATATTTCCGTCATGTGTCATTAACCTAGGATCAAGCGTTGACGAGAACGGTGTGTTCATAATATTGAAGTGATAGTCCTTATTAAGAGGATGTGAATTATGACTTCCCAATATATTATTTCATACATGAGACAACTAATATTTTAATTTAGGAAGATATCTAAAATGCGTGGCATAATGCGGTATGATCTCTTGTAAACCAAGTAACTGTATAATGTTAATTCGTTATGCTTTCATTAAAACTAGTATTAATTGATACATCTTGAAAGTCATCTGGACAACTGGGGTATGTAGCGCAGTATATAGGTCATGATCTTTACGTGTTGCTATAAATATCATAAACAGTAATGTGGATCCTTCGGCGTTCTTGAATAACATATGTAATTGATCGATGCGATCGTTCGATTTGATCTATAAATTCCATTAAAACATGCTGTGAAATCAGTATAGCAGGTGAACTTGCCTGCTGAAAATTTCGGTGTAGGACTAATTTGCTGAGTCTCAACCGTTTGAGCTGCAATCCTTTCTTTTATTTTCTAATATTCTTCACGAATCTTTCGACAATGGCAAGCATCGCTTGCTCTAATAGTATAAGCGTTTTGAGTTTGGACCAATCGCTGTTAACATGTTCTAATTCTATTATCAACTTGTCAGGTATAGGAGAAGAAATCATCTCCATATCGAGCAATAACAACAAAAATTCAAATTTCATTATTCTGTTGCTTTAGCATATTTGTATAACTTGCTAAATGTTGTGATGTTTTCATTGTCAGCATTCCAAATAGATATTTACCTATTTTATCAATGAAGGGTAACCTTCTCTCATGATACATTCGAAGAATGCAAAACACCTTTCTGAAATAACTAATTCATTAGTGAGATTATTATATTAAACTTCATATTCATTGTAATTCGTATTGACTTTAAGTGTGAAAGAATATCACTTATGTAGCTACTGTTGACATCTCTGTGTCAATATTCGATAAATTCGACTGAATAATTCCTTAAAAGCCTGATTTGAAAGTGGGAATCTACTTATCGGCTGAATCATAAAATAGTGGGAGTGGCTAGAGATAACCTTTAGCGTAAATTGTTTTTGTTCTGTTACTGCGGACACTGAATTCAGAGTTAAAAAAGAATACAATCCTATGAACCAAATCCATATTCCATCCATACCTTAAAGAAAAAGAAAGATTGAGAGGTTTGGATATCCAGAAAGAAGAAAACGAGATAGAAGGTATGAAGAAAGAATGGAATGGAGAATAGGACTATAATCATTACTCCCATTTACAAACAATTTTTTTTCTGAATTTCGTATTGAATTCAATTACGAAATATTCGACCTAGTCGTGTACGACGTGTATTCGATTGTGTGCGTTTTCTGTGAAATACTTCTTTTAATGCTGGAGAAACGTTTTCTGTTGGTTGCCAGGATGGCGTGGATCCATCGGACCATTTTACCAAGTAATGTTTTTTTCCAGAAATCCATTTGGATTTCAATAGTTTGTCAACTGAGTACCATTCAGTACTGTTGTCAGTCGGTGCGTTACCATTGCTCGATTGATCGTGTGGTGTCTGAGCTGTTGGTGTGATAGTGTCGGCTGTATCTGGCGTCGGGGGTCGATAATCCCTAGGATCTTTATAATGCTTAAGTCTGTTGGCGTGTACAAGTGATTTCATCTCCTTATTATCGGAACAACGGCGTAATCTGTAGGTATTATTCGGACCTAATTCAGTGATGTAATATGGACCTTCCCACCGGGGGTAAAGTTTTTTTGACAACCCTACGGGTATTTGTGCGATTTTTATATGGACATAATCTCCAACGCGAAAGGATGGTTCTTTAGTTTTCTGATCGAACCTATGTTTGGTTGCGAGCTGCGCTTCGCGTGTATTCGCTTTAGCTAATTCCTGAACTACTTTCAATCTCTGAACTAACTGATCTACATATTGTTTTGTTTGTTGCTGTGCAGTCTCTCGAGGTGTAAGAGATACATCTAAAGGTAAGGTCATTTCTTTCCCAAAGACTATGTAATAAGGTGAATAACCAGTTGAGTTAGTTGCTGGGCTCATTCGGAATGCCATCATTACACTGGACAAAAGTGAGGGCCAATCATCTTGATGCTGGTTGCAGTAGGCACGAAGCGATTGACTAATTGTACTATTTAAGCGTTCGCAGGCTGAGTTAGTTTGAGGGTGGTATGAACTAGTATGGTGACGTGTTACTTGAAATAGTTCACAGAGTGCAAGAACAATCTGGGACATAAAGTTTCGTCCTCGATCACTAACAAGTGTTCTAGGTGCACCGTAACGTGTGAATATTTCGTTGTACAAAACATTGGCAATTTCCATTGCCGTTTGAGAACGTAAGGGAAAGGCTTCAGACCAATGTGACAAACTATCTGTCACCAATAAGATATACTGATAACCTTCCTTACTTTTTGGCATGCACAAAATGTCCATGTGCCATCGAGAAAATACATCTTCTGGAGGCAATGGGTGCAATGGAGCCTTTCGAGCATTTGTATCTCGTTTAATGAGTTGACACTGAGAACATGATGTAATGTAGTCATACACATTTTGATACATTTTAGGCCAAAAGTACTTTTGTTTGATAGCTTGATATGTTCTTTGGACACCTAAATGACAACCTCCTGCTTTTGAATCATGATAAGACAGAAGAACATCCTGTCTCAAATTTGTTAGTAATGCAACTTGTTTTATGAACTGATCTGATGAAGTTCTGTGTTTCGCTCGTGGCTGAAAGAAATGATGTAAAACACCATTAAAAAGTTCATACTGACTTGCTTCATACGGAATTGCTTGTGCGCGACGAGGATTATCTGGCAATATGCCTTGCTCTAAGTAAACATACATATCCTTGAAATCAGGGCACTCGCGCTGATATTGTGCGATATCTGGTGAGTCAGACGAAGAATCAATGTGTGTGTTATCATTAGTGTGTACTGCGGATATGATTGGGGTGTCTTCCTTATTGTAATAAAATGTAACTTCAGTTAATTCGTTCTGAATGGAAGAAACGACTGGTTGTGATGGAGTATGTGATGTGTCTGTGTAGTTTGAAGATTCCTTCTCTTCAGAGGGAGTGTTATGTGTTTGTACGTAAGCACGGCGTGAAAGTGCGTCAGCATTCGTGTTTTTACGTCCTGGCGTGTATACAATGTCAAAGTCGTATTCTTGTAAACGAAGTGACCAACGAATTAGTCTATTTGAAGTATGTTTAACTGTCTTAAGCCACACTAGTGCTTTGTGATCTGTAATGACAGTGAATTTCTGATGTGACAGGTAAACATGATATGTTCTGATGCCTTCTAAAACAGCTAAACATTCTTGTTCAGTAACTGACCATCGTTTTTCAGCGTCCGACAAAGCTCTACCTCCATAAGCAATAACATGTTCTTTATCATCTGTCCCTATCTGAGACAAAATATATCCTAGAGCGGTGCCGCTAGCATCACATGTGAGTCTAAATGGTTTGTTAAAATCAGGAAAAGCCAAAACAGGCGCTGAAGTCAGAGCTGATTTAAGTGTATCAAATGCGACTTGACACTTATCTATCCAGAGAAATGGACTGTCTTTCGTCAATAGTTTGTTCAAAGGTGTAGCTATTTTGGAATAACCTTGAACAAATTTCCTGTAGTAGTTACACAAACCGAGAAAACTCCTAACATCTTTTTGTGTTTTAGGAACAGGGAATTTTGTAACTGCTTCAATTTTAGATTCATCTACCTTGATTCCTTTTGTAGAGAATTTATGACCAAGATAAGCAACTTCAGATGCTGCAAAAACACATTTGGAAGGTTTGAGAGTTAAGTTTGCTTGACGCAAACGATCAAAAACAAGTTTAAGATGTTGGAGGTGTTCTTGAAATGAATTAGAGAAAATAATGATGTCATCGATATATGCGAGACATACTGACCAAGGTATACCTCTAAGAACATGACCCAGAAGAACACAGTAGGTAGCAGGTGCATTTCTGAGTCCATACGGCATTACGTTCCATTGGTAAAGACCGCGTGAAGTTATGAAAGAGCTCTTATGTTTAGTTGATTCATCCATTCCAATCTGCCAAAATGCTGAATTTAAATCTAAAGTGGTAAAAAAGCATGGTTTAGTTTGTCCTACGGCATCTATGACATCTTCTAATCGTGGAAGAGGGAATGTCATTGGGTGTGTCACCTGATTAAGTTTCCTATAGTCAATAGCAAAACGATAGTCGCCATTTTTCTTTTTGACCAAAACAACTGGAGATGCATAACTAGATGAACTGGGTTCAATTAGGTTGTGTGCTAATAGCTCATCTACTTGTCTATCAATTTCTTTATTGATATGTGGTGCTGCACGATATGGTTGACAACGAACTGGCATGGAGGCACCTGTTTCTATGCGGTGTGTGAAGACATTAGTACTTCCTAACTCATCTAAGTTAGTAGCAAAAACATCCCTATGCTGATTCAAAAATGCAGTAAATTCTTGTTTTTGGTTTTCTGTCAAGTCTGAAGAGTTTAAATCAAAATTAATTGGTTCTTGTGCTTTACTAGATTGTGTGTTCGCGATGTCAGGTGAGTCTTTTTTGTCAAAAGCGTCATCATTGATGGTAAATATTGTTTTTGGGTGTAGGACGTCAACACAGGCTAATACGGTATTGGTAGGTATATGCATGGGTACTGGAGTAGGGTTAATGATCTGTAAGTAATTCCTTTTGGAGACAGTCAAAATGGTCCTGGCTGGGAGAATAGTTGATTTCGACAAGCTGTGGCAAGGTTCAAGTAATACGGATGTGCCTTTTGGAATTTTACTTATACGAACTGCTATTGTACCGATCGAATTAGGTAAAATTGTAGAAACCGTGTTTGTGCGTGCGAGACCAGACTCATTATGAATTAAGTTTATGATGACTGTATCATCTAGCAAAGAGAGAGTTTGTGCATCTAAATTCACGACAGCCTTGTATTTCGTTAAAAAATCTATACCTAATATTACTGAGTTATGTAATGCAGGTACAACATAAAATGAATGGGAGAAGTATAGGCCACCTATTTTCAATTTGATTTGGACTAAACCAGTTATTTTGTGGTTTTCGCCACCGGCTCCTACAATATGAGAAATATTGGAAGGTTTGTAGTGACATGAATTCAAACCTAGACGGTAGAGAAATTTTTCATTAATTGCGGATATGTTGGCTCCAGAATCAACAAGTGCATGTGTTACCTTGTCTCTGACGTAGATAGGAATGAGATTTTTATGAATGGGTTCTACCAAGTTAACTCGAGGCTGTGCAGTTCGCTTGTAACAAGATTTTGTCCCTTGATTTGGCACGAATTCATTTTGTTGTTGTAATGAGAAGCATACTCGTGAAAAATGACCTGTTTTGTGACAAAAATAACACTGTTTATTGCTTGCGCGACATACTCTACGTGATATACATAGACCTCCACATCCAAGACAAAATGTCTGGGAGCGACTATGTAGTTGTGAATGGTAGTACGCATCATGAGGTTTTTCATGTCTGTAGTTAGAGCGAGGTTTGGATATTGAACTGGAGAAATATTTGGCTGGCTGATAAGACAAGTTATGATGTTGATAGTTAGGTCTTTGAGAACGAAATTGTGGCGTTTTCTCAGATACAAAAGATTGAGAAAATGAATTGTTTTCCAGGTTATGTTCTGAGCTAACTGCTTTAATGTCATCTTTAATAAGTCTAAGTTCCTCTAAAAGTGCATTAAGTGTTGACGAATTATTATTATTATCAGTGTAATCAATCGATTTTTCAGCTTTTATTGCTGCTTTCCTGAAATCATTCATGTTTGTTGGGTTTTGATTCATTACAATAGTTTTAATAGCTGGTTTTAAACCTTGTAATGCAACTGCCAACAATATTTGAGTTGGGATAGTTTTGTTATTTGCAATTTGTAAAAGACGGGTTAGATAGTCCAAAACTGTTTCAGAAGATTCTTGCTTAGTTTGCAAAAGTGATAAATCGAAAAGGATATTTTCAGTTTCAAACCTAGATTTAAATTCAGCTACCAAATTGGACCAATTATTTGTAATAGTATTTGGTAGTGATTCATACCATACTTTAGCATGCTCCTGAAGATAAAATGGAAAAGCATTCAAAACTTTAGCTTCTGATAAATCATAAAAGTTAGCCCATTGTACAAAATGATCTAGCTATTTAACATGATTCTGAGATTGATCACCTTTAAAAGCATCTAGTGTGATAACAGACATACCTGTGTATGAGAATCGGATGTTTTCCAGAGAAAAATTGCACTCCAAGAAAAAAAATGTCGGTAGTATTATGAGTCACGGTAGCTGAGTGAAACGGCTAAATGCACAAAGTTTTAGACACTGACAGTAATTAGTTTGCCATTTAAGAGTACATATATGAGTTTTTCTTTTTGCACTGGCGGAGGTCACTGGGAAGGCTGTAACTGCTGGCTTGGGACTTGTATTTGGGAATCGTCTGCTTAAGATACATGCTCGGGTTATCAGTCGTAGTCTGCGTAGAATCAAAGGAACCATACACGAATGGAGTATGAGTCACTGGGACTAAAATGGACGTTGTTAATAACGTATACATGGTTACTGGCGAACTGTAGATAGCTGTCGGACAAGTGCAACAGGGGCGGCAGTGGTAATGAAGAAACGGTCATGTGAATAAAGTCGTATTGTAGAGTTCCGAGGCAAGTCGATACCATAATTTGGCGAAGTCTGCTGGTCGTAATGGTTGTGGTGCGAGTCTCCCTCTTGGATCATAATTATGTGTTTCGACACCTGTATTCATGTTATTCATCCACCACTTTTGTTATGAAGAGAAAAAGAGGATTCTCCGCCACTTTTGTTATGAAGAGAAAAAGGGTTCCCTCATAATCTTCTTCTCGTGCCTAGTTACGAGAAGGTAGAATGTTCAGCATTCTTAAGAATAAGGTGTCACATATGATGGTGTAGATACGGTTACATCTTTTTGTGGGGAATGCTTGGCTGCGAAGAGGTGGGATCGCTGTAAAATACAAACAGACGATCTGTCTTGCTTTTGGACTTCCAATTCTTTATTGATATATATAAACTACATTCTAAAGATACAACATATAAAAACCTTTATATTGAAAAATACATAAAATACATATTACAATACATATTAAATAATTTTCATATGAACTCCAACTTTATGTGCTTGTAAAGTTTTATGCCTTTTAGAATACCATACAAGTGATTAGATATTACTTGTATTCAGAGAGCCTAAAATTCAATAGTTGCGATTGATGCCATAAAGA
The DNA here is from genome assembly GCA_016746295.1 of Potamilus streckersoni. NCBI lineage: Eukaryota > Metazoa > Mollusca > Bivalvia > Unionida > Unionidae > Potamilus > Potamilus streckersoni. The sequence continues at coordinate 9,979 of JAEAOA010001521.1, forward strand.
AATGTATTTTCTTTCATTTAATTTAGAATAACGACCTGGAAAAGATCATTGAACATTAGAGTTTATTAACTAAAGAATAGTTTTATTACTTAAGTAACGTTTAGCATGAAGCTAGAAGTAAATTCATAAATACAAATAAACATCAAATCTTAAAAGTAATACCATATACCGTTACATTATAATAGTAAATTAAAAAGAGAACTCAAAACGAAATTACGATGACTGGTTACCACAGAAAGCTTTAACCTTTAAGGGTGAGTAACAAAACAGAAATTTCTTACCTGTAAAATACAAACAGACGATCTGTCTTGCTTTTGGACTTCCAATTAAAATATACAAGGGTTTCTGCCTTTTTATACTCAGAGTTTTAAGAACACGCGCGACCTTGGTTAAAGTCACGCATGTCCATGTGTAAAATTCAAGGATGCCCTTGTTTCTAGTCCAAAAAGCAGAGAGAGATCTAAAGGTTTGTCTCTTAAGCGAATGACCTTTAAAGTCGTATGATGCTTACATTTGTTGCAAGTGAGGCAATTTAGCTTCCATGAACTTTTAAACTAGACAGTTAAACCAGACAGTTATCAATTTGCCGAGTCAATTTGTGACAGTTTATAAAGACCGTGGTCTTTAATAGGTAAATCGTGTTATTGTTTCATTCGCTATGAACTCTTGAACCGGGCTCCCCCTTTTTGATCCTACATGCCAAACCTATAGCTGAAGGCAATAATGACAATATACAGGAGAGTGACAGACAGGTTAATTCAGTACATATGAGCAGACTGTTTTTTTCTCTAATATTTTCACATAGTCTAACACAACTTAGATGTTATTATTTCTTTTAAAAATTGATATCTTAATATATATATATATATATATATATATATATTGAATAATGGAGCAGGTCACTCTGTCTTGTCATAAAGATTGAGGACCATCCGGTCCTTACTCTAGTACTTTGTTCTTTGTACTCACTACAAAACGAATGCATATAACACCGACTCAGTTGCATCATTTTTTGGTGATGTGCGTTGAGTCTCCGTAGAGTACGAATTAAAAATGCTTTAATCTCGATGATAGTATCATTTGTATTAAATATTAATTCTGCCTATTATTATCAAACGTTCTCCTATAGAATCCAGGCATTGCACTTTCCGTTCTGTCTGGAGAATATTTATAATTCTCTCTCTCTCTCTCTCTCTCTCTCTCTCTCTCTCTCTCTCTCTCTCTCTCTCTCTCTCTCTCTCTCTCTCTCTCTCTCTCTCTCTCTCTCTCTCTCTCTCTCTCTCTCATCATCAATCAATTAATACATCCATCCATACATACCCACAAAATCAAGAATGCTACACAAGTTTATGTTTTGGTAAGAATGTGTAGTTTCAGCAAAAAACAAAGCAAAATAGCAATATGTATGTGTTATATATATGACTGGTGCAAAAGAGTATAATACACGATCATTATGATGTAAACACGCCTGTGCCTGTGATCTCGAGTATATTTATGGGGACGTAGTTTTTTACATTGTCATTTTCCGGTGAAGTTTTAGAAACTACAAATTAAATTGCATTTTTAAGTGGCAGCTATCAAATTTGTGTTTACTTATTTGTAATTACAAAACTGTAATCAGTTAAAATTAATTATGATGTATAATTCCTGCTATGCTTATTGGAAGGACTATGGCCAAAATGTATGGTGTAATGACCAAGACGTCATATGGTTAAAATATATGGTATTATGACCAAGAAGTCATATGACCAAAATATATGGTGTTATGACCAAGACGTCATATGGTCAAAATATAAGGTGTTATGACCAAGAAGTCATATGACCAAAATATACATTGTAATGACCAAGAAGTCATATGACTAAAATATATGGTGTTATGACCAAGACGTCATATGGTCAAAATATATGGTGTTATGACCAAGACGTCATATGACTAAAATATATGGTGTTATGACCAAGACGTCATATGGTCAAATATATGGTTTTATGACCAAGAAGTCATATGACTAAAATATATGGTGTAATGACCAAGACGTCATGTGGTCAAAATATATGATGTTATGACCAAGAAATCATGACCAAAATGTATGGTGTTGTGACCAAGAAGTCATATGGCCCAAAAAAATAATGTAATAACCAAGACGTCATATGGCCAAAATATATGGTGTTAGGACCAAGAAGTCATATGACCAAAATATACGGTGTAATGACCAAGAAGTCTTATGGCCAAAATATATGGTGTAATGACCAAGACGTCATGTGGTCAAAATATATGATGTTATGACCAAGAAATCATGACCAAAATACACGTTGTAATGACCAAGACGTCATATGGCCAAAATATACGGTGTAATGACCAAGAAGTCATATGACCAAGAAGTCTTATGGCCAAATTACATGGTGTAATGACCAAGAAGTCATATGGCCAAATTACATGGTGTAATGACCAAGAAGTCATATGGTAAAAATATTTGATGTTATGACCAAGACGTCAATTGGTCAAAATATATGATGTTATGACCAAGAAATCATGACCAAAATACACGTTGTAATTACCAAGATGTCATATGGCCAAAATATACGGTGTAATGACCAAGAAGTCATATGACCAAGAAGTCTTATGGCCAAATTACATGGTGTAATGACCAAGAAGTCATATGGCCAAATTACATGGTGTAATGACCAAGAAGTCATATGGTAAAAATATTTGATGTTATGACCAAGACGTCATATGGTCAAAATATATGATGTTATGACCAAGAAATCATGACCAAAATACATGGTGTAATGACCAAGAAAACATATGGCCAAAATATATGGTGTTATGACCAAGAAGTCATATGGCCAAAATACATGGTGTAATGACCAAGAAGTCATATGGTCAAAATATATGGTGTAATAACTAAGAAAACATATGGCCAAAATATATGGTGTTATGACCAAGACGTCATATGGTCAAATATATGGTGTTGTGAGCAAGAATATCACATAAACCTGAATTTGTTTAAAAAGCACTGACATCGAGCTTTCATATGATTTTTCACATAACATTTTTATCTCAAAGTTTTACATTAATAGTCAGGTGTATTCTCTTTTAAAATAAATGTCAGCTATCTGGTTGAAAAAGCAGGCATCTTGCATGGAGTCATAAGCAATGAATGGATTGAAATAACTAAGAGTAATTATACAACATGATGGCTGATCAGTTTTGTATTTCATGACTTGAATATTAGCAAATATGGAAGCTATTTATTTCGCGTTATTGTCAGATAAAAATAGCATATTAAGGGCATGCTATGAAAGTTCTTAACTGTAAAAAAAAATCGCACACATTACCCCTCCTCTTCAAAAAATACCTTGTGCTGTATGTGTTCAGTGTCCTTTTTGATGCCTAATATCACATAATTTCGATGTCATCAAAAGACTTTAACAATATAGCCATTTTATGTTGTCAGATTTAAACCTAGATAATTGTTACTGTATGATTATATTATATAAGAACTTGTATAATGTATATACAACATGTAGATGTTGACACATTTTATTATTTCCAATCACTGGTTTGAATATTATGTGTGCATACATTTTTAATTACAAAATTATCTGTCTGGGAAAGCAAGTGAGGACACTTACCCTTCAGATCCTCAATGCTAATAGATCCGTCATTGTTTGCATCCAAACGATCAAATGCTTCATTAATTACGTCTTTCCTACATTTGCTGAGGGGAGGTCGTAGTTTGTACATGAATTCGCAAAAGTCTATTCCACCACTTTTGTTTACGTCAAAAGCTACAAACAGTTGATGCATGTAATTGTCCGGTATTCTAAGTCCAAATTTTTTAACTCCTTCCTTAAGTTCATCAAAGTTTATTCTCTTGGAATAATCTATGTCCATGGCTCGAAATACTACGCTCAAACCCTTAATGCTATTAAAACCCCGGGCAAGGCATTCATTTCGGAGTAATTCTACTAATGCTTCTGCTATATCCCCCATGCCTATTCTAACTGTCTATTTTCGCACAAATCCTGACAAGCACAACTGGGCCAAATGCATGCGAAAACGACTACCAGAAGTTCTAAATACCAAAAAAATCCATCCGGTACCACTTAAAATCATAACGATTGTTATGCCACTGTTCAGAGGGCAAATTCTAGAGTGTTTGATGATTCTCTTGTTTCTAAATCACATACATTTTTTAGCAGAGCTTTCAACACACGCTGGAATAGATGAATCTGTGGGGTTTTTTTCTCCTGTAGTTAACACTGACTAGATAAAGCAAGATATCAAACAATGAAACACTGCTCGTTTAGACAAGACAGAAATATGATTATCTGAATAAAAATTATATAAAAATTATGTTGTAATAGAGTTTATCTTCAAATTATTGTCGAGCTCAAACAAAGGCTACTATAGTTGGACTTTTCAGCAAAACATATTCATAAGGACCCCGACTGTCCACATTATAAATAGATTAGACAATGTGCGTATTTTTGCATGCTTACAAATGACATGCTCTGTCGTTATCTCAAGCATATACAAGACAGGCAGACCAGCATACAGTTCATACAAGCCCCAAACAAAGAGTCTAATGTGAGGACGAGTTGGCAGGTCATCATCATCGGTACTTCCGTACAATGGTCTTATTGTATTAAATTTCATTATTAAATGTGATACCTCTCTCCATTAGACAGTTTTCTTGACATAGATTCCATCTCATGATTTCTACGTCAACCTTTGAAAACGTAATACGAGTCAAACAACATACATTTAAAAAAAATAATTTCTTCTTTTTCTGGCCAATAAACACTTTTTTGACCAAGTCATATTTAAAGAATCAAATGCAGCCACACGCCTGTGCTGGTTGCAGAATAGCGTGGACTGTACTCAGCAAACTATTGGACTGTTAACGTTTTGGTTGACCACACCGATCGTAACTTGGTATTTACTCAGTGACCTATCTGCTGGAGCAATTTTCCATGCTCCATTGGCTATTTCTGTTTACTCCAAGTATGTGATTAAAAATCCTGGATAAATGGATTTTTGCGCAAATTTAAAAATTTTGAAATAACCTGTGGAGATTTTGTCCTTTATCTGAACACTTCAAATTGATATTCATATCACCCTTCATACAGCTAACATGTGTATTTATATAATGTTTAGGAAAAGGAAAATAAATATTACAATAAGTATTAAAATGTATACGCATTTTTAAAATAAAACATCATGTATACCACAAGACCATGAATCATGTATACTGTTGGACCATAAATCATGTTTACTATTGGTCCATACAAATAAATTTCTAAATTGTAAGCAAAAATCACATATTTATCCAATATCTAGTTTCACATTTCTCGTAATTCAGTCCTTTCGTCACTATATATATATATATATATATATATATATATATATATATATATATATATATATATATATATATATATATATACACATATATATATATATACATACATATATATATATATATATATATATATATATATATATATATATATATATATATGCAATAAACTGACGACGAACAGTACGAAACTAGTAACTAACTAGCCTAAGCGCTTTCGACTCTTAATGAGTCTTTTACAAAGGCAAATACAAAACATAGTTACGACAAACAAATAAACACAAAAACGTTGTGTTTGTAAACCTCTACATGGCTGTCTCCACATGTGTTAAAATTATAAATACAATCAGCTTGTATAGACTAGTTGAGGAAACTGAAAATGGTGTATAATTCCTTAAAAGTCTACAAGCCAAAGCGACATCTATTTTTACTTTTTGTACATTTATGTAACGCAGATTATATCCCGGATATTTGATTCTATACTGGTTATTCTTATAGTAAAAATTGAAGGATAATAAGAAAATTTAGAAAATGTTAAATTCTACTAATGCATAGTTTTCATTTTATAGTCTTCTTGGTTTAGACTGCGTGGTTTCAATGTTCTAAGGCGGCGTATCCAGTATGATTCCTTTGCCTTCCTGGTTTCGGAACTCCAGCTGTGGTTGTTAGCGATAGCGATAAGTATTATATCACTGAAAGTGTGGCCAGGGGAGGAGAAGTGATCTGCGACCGGGCTTCTGTACAGCTTTTTTGTCAACCAATCTGATCTATGAAGGTTTATCCTTTTGTGTAGCTTTTCAGTTTCTATATACATATGAGTGTGTGTGTGTGTTCTTTTGAAAGGAGTCCTACTTTTTACATATAATTTTGCTGACAAATCGGAAGATTCTCAGATCAGATCTAGATTAGATTAGGCGTTCCTTGTTTGATATACCAAGCGTCTAACATTGCATAAAATACATATTTTCAGAGTATATGAACATATACATCCGGCTTTAACCTATTTTATTTTCTAATGTCATCAGTATTACCTTCAAATTCCGCAAGCATCTAGTCATTTAGTCCCATTGTGACCTTTATTTGTATTTTGCTCATGAATACTGCATCATGCTAATGGAATATCGTAATTCGGATAATTTTCTCTTGAATGTTTAAATGGAGGTCTATGAATATTGCACGTTCTAGATGTTGTCTTTTTTGTTTGTTGTTTTAGTTACTATTTCTTTTCTTCCTCCATTCATTTATGTGTCCCTGGGTAAGGCGCTTTAATTTACAACTATTTCCTTGGTCTGCATGTGCTGATGTGCTATAAAGCATAGTCTGCATGTGCTGATGTGCTATACAACATGAAGGCAAATGAAACCAAAATTATAATTCAGTCCTGTTAGCACCATCACTGTAAGCACAGGTTTACACGGCTGACCTTTATCGCCCACTCTCCTTGGCACCGTTTCACAAAACAATGTATGCCTTAGATAACAGACAGTAGTTCATAAATAATTTCATTTCGAGCTGGAGTGGTGTTGCATAATATGAATTATTAGCTCCTTGGAGCTTTTTTAAGTGAAAAAGAAAATAATATAACAATTTGCTTCAACAATTAGATATAGCTAACAAGTTTTTTTTTTCTAGTTATAAAATTATAATAATTCACTGCTACAACTGCGTAACTCCTCCCATATATATATATATATATATATATATATATATATATATATATATATATATATATATATATATATATATATATATATATATATATATCCCACTTATTCATTTCTGTTTAAAAATTAAAAACAGAAAAGTAAATTTACATGCATAAAAGTACGATCTACATGTGGTGTTAAATTTACTGGTTGAAATAACCGCTCGTCAAAACATTTTTAACACACAATTTATATGCACACCGATTTTAAATATACAAGGATAGTGATACTATACAGTTTTAGAAACACACATATGTGATAAGTGTTAATGTATCGGAAGCATATAACTAATAAATATATCATCCAAAAGGTAGGAAATTTCACCAAAACTACGTGTAAGCAACACAAGCCAACATTTAAGGGAAAAAGATGCTACAAGACCAGAAACTTACACGCCAAAGATTAATCCGATTAAGGTAGAAGTTGATGCATACATGCTTTTCTTTACTAGTGAGGCATTTACACATAAAGTGACCAGTCCAGGTCTATAAGAGAGATTTAAAATTCCTAAAATCGTAGAGTGTTCGTATTTATTGGGGAGAGAAGTCAGCTCATTTAAGTATACTGGACTGTTATTGGTTACAATTTTACATACTTAATGTGCCATGGTTTGTATTCTTCCCGATGTGAAAGCTAAAACCTTTGCCAAATCCTAGAAATCAGAATAAGATTTCTTGAAACTAATCATATCAAATCTTACACCTCTTTCGTGGAGTTTTTCAAGCTTGTTGATATTAGTGAGATTGTTGAAAGACCAGGTTAAGGGACAGTAGATTAAGTTTGCCACAACGAAAAATGGTACACCGCAAGCCGTCCTTCATTTGAAAATGTATTTTCCATTTCATTTGAACACATTTAATTGTTTCGATGCATTGTGACAAACTTCAGTGATTTCCTTATTAAAGTTAGGCATACAGTCCAAAGTGACTCATAGTAGTTTTACCGATGCTTCATAAAATATATTAGCTTCGCTGAAGGAGAATGTCTCAAAAAGCTGTTCGTTGGGGGTGGGGGTGTTTCCAAGTGTAATAGCTTGGAACTTATCGTAGTTTGATTTCATAATATTAATGTCGTGGAGAGCGTAGGCATGTGTGTTGCCATCGTTATAGTTGTCTAGATTAAAATCATTTATGAAAAAGAAGTTATTAATAAAGATATTAAATATTATGGATCCAAGAATTAATTAATGGGGTACCCGTTTATACATATTTGCCCATAACTAGTTGAGTTTCCTATTTTGACAGTGTTCTGTTTGAGAATGTGACGATGTTCCCGCAAAAGAGGGGTGGGTGGTTAATTAGATTTGGCTATCGCTCTCTAGAGAATGACCTCTCTCGAATTTATTGCCCAGCGAGAGTGGATAGATAGAACATCAACCGAGAACTGAACATAATTATTGAGAAGAAATAATACAATACGAGCTTCTTTTAAACAACATAATAACAATTTAATCAATAACATAAAATAATAGTGTCAGCTTTTATTCAAAAAAATTTAAGTTTACGACTTCAAAAGTAGTTGTCAATTATTGATTCATTTCATCGTGCTAATGAGAGTGGTGAAACGTGTACATATCTTATCATTCTCATGTAGGAAGATTGAGTTCTATCATAAAATACCGTTGTTTACCATCAAGGGACAAATATTGGGAAATCGTTACTTTTTGTTCCGCTTGAGCTGTTTTAAAAAGTAAATTTTTATAGCTTCACTTCTGAATTTGGTCACAAAATTCCTTTTTTTCCCCTTATAGTTATTCAGTTTTGTATCTCTGGCATTTGTGAAGTAGCCGAGCTTTCCTGTGCATTGCTCTTCTAAGATTCTATTTTTGCTTTTCCTGTTTAAGAGAAACACAATCCATGATCACAATAGTTAGTAATTCTCAAAGGACCAGTCTATATATAGTAAGGTTCATCCAATACATACGTACATGAGAACAGTTTAGACCGTAGTTTGGCATTGAAGTTTGCCTGGTTATAATCCATAAAACTGCAGCATGTAATGTACTGCCGGTTGTTGTTGGTACTCTTTCTTTGATCATCGTGAAAATGATATAATGAAAGTAATTCGTACGATTGATAAAGCTTCCAGTATAACATAAGTACTGTTTTCTATTAACAGGGATGCGATGGTTTGTCCTGGTTGTTTGAACAATTTGTTCCAAAAATGGCACAGTATAAAATGCAGAGTGGATTGTTATAGTGGAATCTGGGGGACTGGTGTCTTGGAATTGGACTTAGACCTGGAGTGTATTAATCGAGACGAAATTATACTATATGTTGTTAATGTCATCTGTTTATCTATATATATACCCTTGCGATGTAACACTGTCCCTGTTACCAAATATCCCAAGAAAAGACCAAAAGGAAAGAAAGAAATACTATGTTACGTGGTGGTTTGATTTGGTTATCGTTATCTAGACGATAATGTTTGACATCGGTGTTATTGCCCGGATCGAGTAAACAATAAATTTATAGATGGAATAAATGGAGATCTGAACAGAAATGAATAGAGCAACACGAGTTCCCTTATGCTGAATATAGCAGTTCAATCAGTTATATAGACAAAATGAAATTGGCATTTGAAGGATAAACTTCTCTTTGAAATAATTACCAAGTTTGTAAAAATGTAATTAGCCGTTCGAACTTAATTATCCAGCATATCTTTATAACTTGGTAGTGTGCCGGTCAATCCAAATTCAACATTGCTGACGGGTTAGAGTCGACGTACTCGTTTTGCTCTCTCTCTCTCTCTCTCTCTCTCTCTCTCTCTCTCTCTCTCTCTCTCTCTCTCTCTCTCTCTCTCTCTCTCTCTCTCTCTCTCATTATTAAGTTTAGCTAGTAATGATTACATTTATCTAACCGATGAGAATTAATACACACCTACCCAGGTTTGAGTAATTCCTCATATTGCTGCGCTTTCTACATAAACTGATCGCTGGAAAGTCTTATCTTATGACACATTTTAACGAGTTCAAAGTCGTTGCTGCATCATTTCAACTCTATCATTTTCCTATACTTAGACACTAAATTCATCTTGCTTCGTCCATCTGTCTGACGTGATCAAACGTATCCTAATTTAAAATCAAGCATGCCCTAACCAAGGACATTAAAACGAATTCTTCTAGCACGAGCCCTGGCCATAACACGTTACTTAAACACGTGGCTATGTGTCAAGTTGACTCCGCAAAGTTCACTCAGTTATGTGCTGACATAACATCTTACAAAATTTCATACTGTTACATACTAGTTGCTAGTAGAATTTTATAAAGAATTCTTCAGAGCATGTGTTCCAATTTTATGATTGTACCTCGACTCGTGTACTTAGTATCTTAAGGAATATTTTTTGCATAGTTAAACTTGTTTCAGCATATCCGATGCAGTCCAATGTGCAAGATAAAAGATTCAATCCCAGTCAGATGTGTAGATTTGTTAAGAAATAAATAATTGTACCCATAGTTGTTCATATCTTGGTTTTATTATTGTTAAAGAAGAAAGGAGAGAATGACAATAATATACTAATTGTTTGAAGCTGATTGACGTATAACTTTGCATTCACACGACACACACCTACCTAAATACCTCTCTCTCTCTCTCTCTCTCTCTCTCTCTCTCTCTCTCTCTCTCTCTCTCTCTCTCTCTCTCTCTCTCTCTCTCGTATAGAATATATATATATATATGCACTATATGCAATATAGTGACAACAAAGAGTGCAAAACTAGTTTCTAACTTGCCTAATCACTTTCTGCTCTACTCTAAATAAATATGTTTGAAAAGCAAATGTAGTACACAGACAAGACAAACAGAAAGCAAAATGCATTACGGTTACAAAATTTTACGTGGTTATTTCAACAGGAATAAAAAAATATGAAAGTTGACGTTTCAACTAGTTGGCATCAGCATGATGCTATTATGATGTGAAAAAGGATTCTCCGCCAATTTATTATGATAAGAAAAAAATCTCGTGTTGTTGTTGAGACGTTTACCATCATTACCTTCTTCTCGTGCCTGATTACGAGAAGGAAGAAAGTTCGCCATTCTTAAGAATAAGGTGTCACATATGATGGTGTAGATACGGTTACATCTTTTTGTGGGGAATGCTTGGCTGCTAAGAGGTGGGATTGCTGTAAAATATAAATAGACGATCTATCCCGCTTCTGGACTTACAATTCTTTATTGATATATATAAACTACATTCTAAAGACACAACATATAAAAACCTTTATATTGAAAAATACATAAAATACATATTACAATACATATTAAATAATTTTCATATGAACTCCAACTTCATGTGCTTGTAAAGTTTTCTGCCTTTTTGAATACCATACAAGTGATTAGATATTACTTGTATTCAGAGAGCCATTGATGCCATAAAAAAGTGTATTTTCTTTCATTTAATTTAGAATAACGACCTGGAAAAGATCAATGAATATTAGAGTTTATTAACTAAAGAATATTTTTATTCGTAAGTAAAGTTTAGCATGAAGCTAGAAGTAAATTCATATGAATACAAATAAACATCAAATCTTAAAAATAATACCATATACCGTTACATTATAATAGTAAATTAAAAAGAGAACTCAAAACGAAATTACGATGACTGGTTACCACAGAAAGCTTTAACTTTTACGGGTGAGTAACAAAACAGAAACTTCTTACCTGTAAAATACAAACAGACGATCTGTCCTGCTTTTGGACTTCCAATTAAAATATATAAGGGTTTCTGCCCTTTTTATACTCTGAGTTTTAGGAATCACGCACGACCTTGGTTAGAGTCACGCATGTCCATGTTTAAAAATTCAAGGATGCCCTTGTTTCTAGTCCAAAAAGCAGAGAGAGATCTAAAGGTTTGTCTCTTAAGTGAATGACCTTTAAAGTCGTATGATGCTTACGTTTGTTGCACGTGAGGCCATTTAGCTTCCATGAACTTTTAAACCAGACAGTTAAACCAGACAGTCATAAATTTGCCGAGTCAATTTGTGACAGTTTATAAAGACCGCGGGCTTTTACAGGTAAATCGTATTATTGTTTCATTCGCTATGAACTTTCGAACTGGGCCCCCTTTTAATCATAAATGCCAAACCTATTGCTGAAGGCAATAATGACAATATACAGTAGAGAGACAGACAGATTAATTCAGTACATATGAGCAGACTGTTTTTTCTCTAATATTTTCACATAGTCTAACACAACTTAGATGTATTTTTTCTTTTCAAAAATGATATCTTAATAATACCTTCTGCATTATTTTGAGACGAGTCCTCGAGGCTCAAAAAGAAAACATTACAGTTATACAATGAAGATAAAAATATTGAAAATACAAAATACAATGCATGGATAAGGGCTTAGAAGTAGGAAAAGACAACGAAAACAAATTTCATTGTGGTGCATTCATGAGAAGTTTAAAAAAATATACATTAAGAAAATAATATTATATTCAGTTTGAAAACAATGTAGTAAATGAATAATTCAACCTGTGTGTTATTATTCAAGAATACATTGAAAAATACATTCTACAACATTCAATGAAATTCAAAGTTACAGTACAAAGGTATAATTGAAAATTACAATAAAAAATAATGTCAGGCACGACATCAGAAAAAAAGAAAATATAGTGAGAATCTGCAATGCAAAAAAAATGTTTTTTTATATTATTATTTGTTTTTTTTAAATTCTACATGACCTACTTTACAACTAGTTACGTTAGACAATTTAATATCAGCATGCAGTTTTTGTGGGCTTTTTTAATATTTTTTTTATTACGTTAGTTTACTCTTTTGTTATTATTTTCTTATTATTTCTATTTCATTTTAAATAACTTCAGTAGAACATAAGTAAAATTGCTGTGTAAACGCTAGGTTAATCGGTGAAGTCAGTAACTTATGTTAATTTATCTGAACGATGATATTTCCATCATGTGTCATTAACCTAGGATCAAGCGCTGACTAGAACGGTGGGTTCATAATATTGAAGTGATACTCCTTATTAATAGTATGTGAATTATGACTTCCCAATATATTATTTCATACATGAGACAACTAATAGTATAATTTATGAAGATATATAAAATGCGTGGCATAATGCGGTATGATCTCTTGTAAACCAAGTAACTGTATGTTTATTCGTTATGCTTTCATTAAAACAAGTATTGATTGATACATCTTGAAAGTCATCTGGACAACGGGGGTATGTAGCGCAGTATATAGGTCATGATCTTTACGTGTTGCTATAAATATCATAAACAGTAATGTGGATCCTTCGGCGTTCTTGAATAACATATGTAATTGATAGACGCGATCGTTCGATTTGATCTATAAATTCCATTAAAACATGCTGTGAAATCAGTATAGCAGGTGAACTCGCCTGCTGAAAATTTCGGTGTAGGACTAATTTGCTGAGTCTCAACCGTTTGAGCTGCAATCCTTTCTTCTATTTTCTAATATTCTTCACGATTATTTTCGACAATGGCAAGCATCGCTTGCTCTAAGGGTATAAGCGTTTTGAGTTTGGACCAATCGCTGTTAACATGTTCTAATTCTATTATCAACTTGTCAGGTATAGGAGGAGAAATCATCTCCATATCGAGCAATAACACCGAAAATTTAAATTTCATTATTCTGTTGCTTTAACATATTTGTATAACTTGCTAAATGTTGTGATGTTTTCATTGTCAGCATTCCAAAATAGATATTTACCTATTTTATCAATGAAGGGCAAAACTTCTCTCATGATACATTTGAAAAATGCAAAACACCTTTCTGAATTAACTAATTCATTAATGAGATTGTTATATTAAACTGCATATTCATTGAAATTCGTATTGACTTTAAGTGTGAAAGAATATCATTTATTTAGCTACATTTGACATTTCTGTGTCAATATTCGATAAATTCGACTGAATAATTCCTTAAAAGCTTGATTTGAAAATGCGAATCCACTTATCGGCTGAATCATAAAATAGTGGGAGTAGCTAGAAATAACCTTTAGCGTAAATTGTTTTTGTTCTGTTACTGCGGACACTGAATTCAGAGTTCAAAAAAGAATACAATCCTACAACCAAATCCATATTGCATCCATACCTTAAAGAAAGAAAAAAAAGAGGTTGAGAGATTTGGATCCAGAAAGAAGAAAACGAGATAGAAGGTATGAAGAAAGAATGGAATGGAGGATAGGACTATAATCATTTCTCCCATTTACAAACAAATTCTCTTCTGAATTTCGTAATGAATCCAATTACGAAATATTCGACCTAGTCGTGTACGACGTGTATTCGATTGTGTGCGATTTGTAGGTGTACATAATCTATGCTAATACTAGTCCTGTAAGACGAGTATAAAAAGTTAATATCAGCTTGTAGTTCTTGGTTTCTTTATTTTTTAATGTTATTTTACTCTTTTTTTGGTACTTTTTTATTTATTTTTTTATTTTGCATAACATCAGGAGAACATATTTATCAGTGACTACGGTTATTATTTTGCTTCAGCGAAGTGTTGTGAAAAGAACTCTCATTATTATTGATAGTACTTGTAAATCAATATTGAATTTATCTTCTTAGTGCATACATAATATCATTAAATACAAGCGACATTGAGGTAAGAATGTTTGCTTAGAGAACCTTGCAAGAACTTGGTATTAATCAAGAGTAATGAAGATGAAAATGTTAGTGTTATGTTAATTCGACTCTAATAACCATAACGTATATTCATTTGCAATCAAACCTTGACCTGTGTGTGTATGAAATTACATTTAATCGAACCTATGAGCGGTAAGCGAAAATATCATGAAAATCGTAAAACTGAATCGACATGATTTAGTGCATTATTAAAATTGTAAAACTGAGCGTGTATTACTGACATTACCTATGACGTACGAAAGGGAATGCATCACCGTTATTGTTTCAAACAAACTTTACTCAGAAGTTGATCATATGCAGGGCAATAGCTGCTCAAAATGCAATATGCATTCAAAAGTTCAATATGCAGAGCAATCTCTCTGCGTCAAAAATTCAATATGCAGGCCGTTAGCTGCTACAAAACTCTGTGTTGAACAATCGCTCAGACACTTAAACTATAGAAAAACGTACATAATAACACTACAACATCATTTGATGCTGAAAAACCATAGAAGGAAACTCTCTTCTGACTGGTTTGAAGACATTAGAGCCGTACCTTTGGCGTTTTGCCAAGACAATACCATATAGTATACATTATGATATACATTCATATGATTTCATATGAAACACGTGAGAGAAAATCTCAGTAACATTATCAAACACCATTGAGCTAACAAAAGAAACAACTTCTGCATCAATCAGTTTGAAACGGCATGGCGGAAATTACAATGCTCCTTAAGATAGTTAAATACGGTACGATCTATTAGGTGTGATAGTAGCGAAACATGTATAATGTAGCTTGATGTGTCAAGACGAGCAGGTTTGATGTTTGATATAAATGCTTAGGGCATGGAATGAAACTTAAAGATTCATTCACACTCTCTGTAGTAGAAATCTTAGCAACTCTGACGTATGTTAATGACAGTAAGTATAACAATGTTATTTACTCAATGAAAAATGAAATATAGCCTTATTTAGATTAGTGTTGTTAATCGTTTGAAATATACGCACTAACTTTCAATTTGTCATTTAAAAAAAATCAAAATAAGAGATAGAAAAATCATACCTTTGAGAGATGTACCACAATGAAGAAATGTTCTTGATATGAACTAATAGCAAACAATACATCTATTGCCTCTAATAACGAAAGAGTTCAAAATGTTAAAGTCACTTTCACTGGGAAGGAGACTGTTAATGCTGTTCTCGCTGATCTGAGGAGAGCGTAGATATCGCTGCAATTCATTTTGGGTTGTAGTTAGGTCAAATTTGGAGCTAGACTTAGCACTGTATGCATTCGGAGTGTCGTAGTCTCAGATGTTACTGCAAAAAGAATTCTCATAGGCGATGTATGCATTTTATGTTGCAATCGTCTCTTAGTTGTTCTAATTTGGGGTTTCTCTTTGGGATATGGCGGCGCTGTCGCTTCTGGAGTTCATGTAGCATAGCTGAGCGAAGTGAAGTCTAATGGCATTAGGAGTTACGGCGTTTAGTCTGTAGATAGCTGTCGGACATGTGCAACAGGAGCAAGCAGTTGTAATGAAGAAACGGTCATGTGAATAGGGTCGTATTGTAGTGTTCGGAGGCAAGTTGATGCCATAATTGGGCGAAGTCTGCTGGTCGTAATGGTTCTGGTGCGAGTCCCCCTCTTGGATCATAATTATGTGTTTTGACACTTGTATTCATGTTATTCATCCACCACTTTATTATGAAGTGAAAAAGGATTCTCCGCCAATTTATTATGATAAGAAAAAATCTCGTGTTGTTGTTGAGACATTTTCCATCATAACCTTCTTCTCGTGCCTGATTACGAGAAGGAAGAAAGTTCGCCATTCTTAAGAATAAGGTGTCACATATGATGGTGTAGATACGGTTACATCTTTTTGTGGGGAATGCTTGGCTGCGAAGAGGTGGGATCGCTGTAAAATACAAATAGACGATCTATCCCGCTTTTGGACTTACAATTCTTTATTGATATATATAAACTACATTCTAAAGATACAACATATAAAAACCTTTATATTGAAAAATACATAAAATACATATTACAATACATATTAAATAATTTTCATATGAACTCCAACTTCATGTGCTTGTAAAGTTTTCTGCCTTTTTGAATACCATACAAGTGATTAGATATTACTTGTATTCAGAGAGCCATTGATGCCATAAAAAATGTATTTTCTTTCATTTAATTTAGAATAACGACCTGGAAAAGATCAATGAATATTAGAGTTTATTAACTAAAGAATATTTTTATTCGTAAGTAAAGTTTAACATGAAGCTAGAAGTAAATTCATATGAATACAAATAAACATCAAATCTTAAAAATAATACCATATACCGTTACATTATAAAAGTAAATTAAAAAGAGAACTCAAAACGAAATTACGATGACTGGTTACCACAGAAAGCTTTAACTTTTACGGGTGAGTAACAAAACAGAAACTTCTTACCTGTAAAATACAAACAGACGATCTGTCCAGCTTTTGGACTTCCAATTAAAATATATAAGGGTTTTTGCTCTTTTTATACTCTGAGTTTTAGGAATCACGCACGACCTTGGTTAGAGTCACGCATGTCCATGTTAAAAATTCAAGGATGCCCTTGTTTCTAGTCCAAAAAGCAGAGAGATATCTAAAGGTTTGTCTCTTAAGTGAATGACCTTTAAAGTCGTATGATGCTTACGTTTGTTGCACGTGAGGCCATTTAGCTTCCATGAACTTTTAAACCAGACAGTTAAACCAGACAGTCATAAATTTGCCGAGTCAATTTGTGACAGTTTATAAAGACCGCGGGCTTTTACAGGTAAATCGTATTATTGTTTCATTCGTTATGAACTTTCGAACTGGGCCCCCCTTTTAATCATAAATGCCAAACCTATTGCTGAAGGCAATAATGACAATATACAGTAGAGTGACAGACAGGTTAATTCAGTACATATGAGCAGACTGTTTTTTCTCTAATATTTTCACATAGTCTAACACAACTTAGATGTATTTTTTCTTTTAAAAATTGATATCTTAACTTAATAATGCTGATACTGAAAGATATTTGATTTTGACCTAGAAATCGATGAGTTATATCATCATTTGTATTCTATGAAAATTTGCGTAATTATATCCCGGATATTTCGTTGTTTTAGTAGTGATGATAGCTTATCGGGTGACTAATAAACAAATGTAAATAATTGTTTAAATAAAAATGTGCTAGTTACAAAAAGATAAATGTAATCTGAGTAAACTTTTCTTTCCCTTTGTATTCTAGTAGGTCAGTACGGTCCGTTTCATTAGCCCTGCCTCCGCTATCAGGCATTAGCCGTAGTCTCGAATAACCAGATGCCTGAATTACTCTCAGATCTGTTTTGAAATGTTTCACCGACAGAGCAAATTCCGATATTCGCCATATGATTTGTGTGTGTGTGTGTATATATATATATATATATATATATATATATATATATATATATATATATATATATATATATGATTGGCAAATATTTTCATCTGAACACTTACAACAAGTGATGTCTGATCATCTGTAACATAAATGATGTCCCTTATCTAGCGTGACTTTTAATGGCTTCACAAATGCTATTTTCTTATATGGTATTCGGATTAACCTAGCAGACAGCAAATCAAGTATCACATGTTTTCACGTGACATCACAAAACGTGTGTACTTGCATATCAGCCATTTTGAGTCTAAAACCAGTACTTAACAACTTTGTTCTTCCAATATAATTATCAAGGCAAGTCTCATATTGTGCGTAAGGATATAATAATATATCACATTCTGTTCTGCATGTCAACCGCACGAGACCAGATGCTTGACGCTCCCCTTTTTCTTCCAGTAAAACATTAACATTTGAACCATCTTTGTTGTTATTTCATTCATAAACAATAAACAGACGCATAAAAAATATCGATACACTCAAGTGTAGAAACATGTAATGATTCTCAGTTTACATGGGCTCAAATGAATCATTTAGTTATAATTCAAGTTTTTTTTAAAAAAAAAAAACAACAATAGTTAATATATAATTTCATATTTCTTAAACCATTTCAAGAATAATCGGTTTTGACGTTCTGTACAAAGTCATGCTCCGCTAGGCAAATGTCTCGTTTTAATTCACTGAAGATGAAACTTCTTTGAAAGGTTATCAGTATCATTCTACGTCCATCATAACCACCACAAATACAATATTTGACCGTACTGACTAAAAAAACAAAATCTGTTGTCTTTGGCACAAGCACATGTCTCCGCGAAACATATTTATTCGTTAATGATCTGGCACAATCTACACAATACGAACTTTTATTTTCGTAACTGTTATTTTGTCCCGACAAGTTCAGGGACATCATACAAAATATTTTTGAAGAAAGTCGATATTGTCTGCTTATAAAAAAAAATCCTGAAGTTATTTTTGATAGCAATATTATCGATTACGGTTCAACTTCACTTTTCTGTCTTTCGATATAAACCATGGAACTTACAGTTGTATTTTTTTTTTCGTGCACATAATTTCAGGTATAATCTGTGTATCATTTCGATTAAGTAAACATCCTTTAGCGACAAATAAACCAGATTTTATCTTGAATATGCATGATAACCCGTATTAATAAAGGTTTGTTAGAGAATCAAAATCGCGGCGCAAGGTACGCGCACTTTGTATTGTGGGTATTTGCGTACACAATCGTGACACATGTGAAAACATTCCATATATCTTAGAAACAGCTAGCAACTGTGTGATGCCAAATGTGACAAAATTGATTTGACTACAAGAGTAATTACTGATATCCTGAACACTTTCTATCTTAACTATATACATATAATCAAACAATGTGAAAAGAAAACAGAAAAGAAATAATAATGTTAAAAGATATATATATATAGTTACTAGTCTAGACTCTTGCAAAAAGTAACAAAAAAGAGTGCAGATAACAAGCTTTGTAAAATTTAACAAATAAGTTATTTCCCAAGGATACCAAGTGAAAAATGAAGATAAAGAACTAACGGTTTTACGAATCCAATGTAAAAATAATCCCAAGAATTAAAATTAGAAGTCTTTGTAATAAAAATAAGTCCTAAATGAATCTGAATTCGAATTCCGATGAAATCCAAATTGGAAGGCGATGACATCTGTTGTAACTTTCAAAGCGTTTCAGTGTCAACAAACCTTTGTTGAATAACAGAAAATATGATTCCAATTTTACTTCCGTATAGATTTCAATAAATGTCTTGATCCAAGAATTTTGTAGGGTCACTTATTTATTTCCAATGGAAAGAGTTACTTGAACTTCATTAAGCAAAAAACAAAGTATACTCTGACTGGTCAAAACAAAAGAACAACTTAATGCGTCAATTGTTTTGAGCCCGACTGAACTAAACGATATTAAGACAATAGTTATACACTAGTTAAAGATGCAAAACAGATTCCCGAATGCGGGTAAATCTTCTACAAAAATTAGAAGTTTGTAACAATAAACACGTTTCATATCACGTACTCCAAAAATGGCCTTGACTTAAATTGAATATTCTTTCTCTGAATTTTTTTTTTTAAAGTTTATCAAAACTGTAACTGAATCTGAAACAAGGTCATAAACTAGATAACAGTATTTCTATTATTAGACGTTTATCAGATAAATAAAAAACAGCTAGGTCAAACACAACTAAACTCAGTTCTGGACAATATCAAATCCAGTAAACAAAAATTACATTACAATAATATGTAATGGAATTATAAAAAGTTAAAACTAACAAACAAATAATAAATTTAAATATGCAAAACACTCACTTCCCCCGTCAAAGAAAAAGAAAGATTTATTTAATAAAGCTTTCTTTTTATCATAGGTTAATTATATAAGAGGTTATAAGAAGAAATCTTATCAATGATACAAAGTGTACATGAAATAATATATTTCTATACACGGGAAAAGTGCATCTGCTATTAATTGTCTTTTCCTTTGATGTGCCTGATATCAATATTATATTCCTATAGCAACAAACTCTACCTTAAATAATGTCTGAATTTTGTTTTTTATCTTGACGATGAAAGTAATGGGGTTATAATTGCTATGCACAATAATTGGAGAAGGAACTGAAGTAATATAAATTTCAAAATGTTGTAATGTCAGTATCAACGACAAACATTCCTTCTCAATTATTGAGTAATTTCTTTGGTGCTTATTTAATTTTTTTGAATAATAGCACACTAGATGATCAACATCATCTTCTTGAATCAATACTGCTCCCCAGCCCCAATATCACTTGCATCAACAGATAGTTTAAATGAGTGACTGAAATTTAAAGCTGATTGAACTAATGCACTCCTAAGTATGGCCTTTAAATCCTTTTGGTGTCACGAATGCCGAAATTTCCTTTGCCCTTTCCGTTAGTGGAATTTTTCAGAAAGTAAAATTAGGTGACATACTTTGCATTTCCAATTTTTTCAATGCAGTCATCAATTCTTGGTAATGGAAATGAACCTATTTTAGTCACACTGTTCACTTCTCAATAATTAGTGCATATACGGAAACTTTTCTCTGGTTACGGAACAATTATACATGGTGCACTCTAGTTACTTTTACTAGGCTCTCTGAAAATCATTTTTCAGCAAATACTGAATTTCTTTTTTTTCTCCAAGTATTCCTGTTTGAGAGGGTTCACCAGCATGGATGTTGTTTCACAGGTTTGGAATTTATAATTTCAACTTCAAAGTAAATTTTGTTTGTTTTTGTAGAACCTCTAAAAATAAGAGCTGATATTCAAATGAAAACTGTTTAAGTTAATTCCTTTCTTGTTGTTGCCAATGTGAAAGTTTCTTGTCTACATTATTCATAATTTTTGAATTCTGAAGATTTGTCACTCCAAAATCAACAGAGTCCGATTGAATTCCTTCACTTAAGCCCTCACTAAGTAAACAGGTACAACTTAATTTATTACATGATTAACCTGCCTATCTCTTTCAGTATAACCGTATTCCTATAATTAATTTACATCATATGGAATATTAATATTATAATTTAACTAATTCATTTTGTTCTTAACTTTGTAAAGGTTTTAATACTTAATCTGAAGACAAATTTGTTAAGGCCAAATTGAGTAAAAAAAATAAACGTTATCAAAGCTTTTACTATTGTTTTAATTATAATATTCCTCAAAAGAATTGCCGCTAGTAATCTTGTTGACGCACACATGATGGCCAACAAGTATTGGTTACCTGACTTAGTCTTATGTAAGGGAAAGACACAATCTACTATTATTCTTCTAAATGGTCCGTCAAATGCAGGAATAAATTGCAGATGAGATTTATGTATCTTCTGATTGGGTCTACCTATCATTTGACAAGTATGACAAGATCTAAAAAATTTACAACTATCACTTTTTAATTTTGGCTAATAAAAATGAGTCAAGATCTTGCGAAAGCTTTATTTATCACTAAATGATCAGCCTGAGGAGTTTCATGGACCAAGCTAAGTATTTCCAGTCTGTAAGATTTTGAAACTACAATTTGATAGTTCACTGACCACTCGTCACTAGCAGGTAACTCGGGAGGTCTCCATTTTCTGATTAGAATTCCATTTTTAATGAAATAACAGAAAAGTACTTCAGTGGCTTCAGTTTCACTAATGATTCTCTGAAACAAACAGGAGACCTCAGAGTCTTTTTCCTGTTCGGCGACAAGTGATTGTCGTTTGTCACCCTGATTAGATAAAAGAGAATGAGTAGTCAAAAGACGATCACTGTGATCAATACCTTTTGACTGATCCAAATTAGGAGTGAAAATGGCCTCATAAAAAGCCTGACTAATACATGTGTCAGCTAAATAAATACTTACCATATCAAAATCATTCTCAAGCTGGGTATAAATCAAAGAATTCTTTTTCAATATGATCGACTTTTTGATCCAAAGATGGTTTGTCAATTACAATTGAATTAACCACAACCTTAACTCCAGATAGATCATTGCTTAGTAATAAATGGATGCCCCGAACGGATAAAGAATACACAATTCCGACTGTCACGCGTCCTGAGACTAAGCTAGATGACAAATTTATACAATGCAGAGGAACATTAACAAAGCCGCACTACATTCTCTGAATAAGAAGACTCTCATTAAAAGACGACTTCTTAGAAAAAGGACTGATAATAACAGACTGACAAGCTCTTGTGTCCCTTAAAATTTTAATAGGGGCAGGATTAACAGAATCATCCAAGAGTGATATTAGAACGCTTCGACATGAATGGTTCGTAATTCTCCATAATAAAATCAGACTGGAATATTTTAGACCCAACAACTGTATTGCTTTCAATACATGCCCATGACCTTGACCTCTTAGAAATAAGAGCATTTGGGATAGGTCTATCTTGATTCTGATGGTTATTTTTCAATTTGTAGGAATCAGAAATAAAGTGACTCTTGCAATAGGTACACGTAGGAAGTAATAATGACTTTTGATCAAGTTTCTCAGAAGCTTGATTTCTACAAGTTGTGCCAGACGGAAATTTAGAAGAGCTCGTATTATACTGCAATACCTTTTTTTACCAGAAGAATGCGGTGTAGAAGACTGTAACCAAAGGTGATGATGGGAAAATGGTCATTTTTTTACCTGATACACCCTGTTTACCAGAAAAACAATGGAGTCAAGCTGTTTATTCGAATATTGCGTGGGATGAGGAAGGTTGTATCATTTATGCCGAATTCTATTCAAGTTGGCCAAAACCAATTTGGCTCAACTCGAAAGACAATTCGGCCCAACTTAAAAGTAGTTTGAACAAGATCTTTTTCTTCAAGCAAAAAGTGGATTTTATGTAAGATAGGTTTTTGGGAGAAAAAAAAACTACACTTAAGCAAACTATCTTGATATTCCTTCAAAGAAAATAATCATCCTTCCTAACGTACACATACATATGAGCGATAGCACAAACTGACACATCTTGCTCGTTTTAATAAAAAATACTTATATACATTTTTTATGCTAAAATATATGCATCTTCACAAGGACATTATCAATTTAAGTCTTTTCCTTGACAATTATCATTATTGGTTTATAAAATAATATTACTTAACAGATAATATTCTACAGAATTCGCATACATTTTTCTAAGAGTAGTGTACATGAGATATTATAACAAATATAGTTAATTTTAGGCTTCAAGTTGTAACACTGCTGCATATAATACACACATGTGTGTGTTTGTGTGTGTGTGTGTGTGTGTGTGTGTGTGAGAGAGAGAGAGAGAGAGAGAGAGAGAGAGAGAGAGAGAGAGAGAGAGAGAGAGAGAAAGAGAATAATGTTGAGCATTTTGTCAGTGTTCAGGTGCTGCAAAATGAAGCTCTTACCCGTTAATTTTATTGCTTCTTTTATTTTTTATTTTCAAAAGTGGTCTTAGTGTGTGCAAGCGTGCGTAAATTAAATCTTTTCTTTACTAGTCGATATCGTCAAGCATATTTGCTCCATTATTCCATACAAATAAGAAAAGAAAATAATTTTCTGTTGAATTCTCCACCTCCGTACAAAATATTGATAAACATAAAATTATTTTAAAATAAAATGAAAGAAACTAACCTTGCATTGTTATAATTTATTCCTTCTTTTTTCATCATGCGAAATTTATTTATTTTTTTTTTAAAGTATGTCCACGAATATGTAGCCGATGTCGGTTTGCGTATGTATCCTTACTGCAGTGTGTATCGCTTATGTCAAAGAAGAAAATCGCAAAAGAGACGAAAATATCACTCGTTTGCTTAAATGCACCCTTATTTCATGCATGATAAGTTGCAGGGTACTAACTGACCAAGATTGTATTGTATCCATTCACTATACATTCACTATGAGTGCAAAGGATAATCTTTTCGCTAGCATGGGTTACAAAAGTATTATTAAAGCAAGATAGTGTTGTGTATTCTATTTGCCCTGCAAATATCAAGTATGATTACATACGGCAAACAAATAGAAGCCCAGGTAATAAATAAACAGAACTCGAAGCCAGCAATAAACTCCTTGCTTAAACTTACCGACAGGATATTTTAAAAAAGTTAATTTATTACAAAGCAAGCCAACTCCGGAAACTGACTTTGGTATCTCTTAAGTATGCCAATTTTTTCTTATGATGTCGACCGACATAAGGAAGTCATGTTCAGTTCCATTAGATACTTTAAGTGTGCCGATTCGTTTTTTTTTTATTAAGGTGGCTGACATGTGCAAGCCAGAATGGATTCCTTTTTACATGTGTTAACGGGAATTTTCAAAATAAATTGAATCAATGGAATAGTTTTGAAAGCGACACAATCTAGTGCGTCGTGCAAACATATCGATATAAGGCGGAACAGTTAATTAGTTTTCAGTAGGTTCATCTAAAAATCTATCCATAGTTTAGTGGGGGTTTTTCTTCGACAACAGGAAGCATGTAATTCGTCTTGTAAGAATAAATATACATGATTTCCGGTTGTTGTTGTCCTCTATATGTTGGAAATTGAAGTTAAAGGGAAGTAATAGCGTTGTATAATTCTATTTCGAGTAATTAAATGAATTTTTATTTTTCACTTGATAATTTTTTAAACTTATTTTTGAGCGAGCATAACTACTTTTAATCATGTAATGAAAATCTGATGTAACATGACATATGTTGGAGTATGGCCGGAGACCTTTAACCTAATTTTAAATTACATTTCATTTTTTCTTCTCACTTTGCCTTTGCAATTGCATCTCTCTCTCTCTCTCTCTCTCTCTCTCTCTCTCTCTCTCTCTCTCTCTCTCTCTCTCTCTCTCTCTCTCTCTCTCTCTCTCTCTCTCTCATTACATATGCTTTTGTTTCTTTCTCCTCTTTCTCCATTTACAACTGCATTTGTTATCTTCTTAACATCTGTCTCTCTACTCTTTCTCCAATTCCAATTGCATTTGTTTCTCTTCTTTCTGTAAGGGGTTGTCGTTAAAGTACGTCCGCAGATAATATGTGGGCCATGTAATCAACGTCAGTCTATGGGAGCCAGACCAATGTATTCATACAAACCCATCCATATATATATATATATATATATATATATATATATATATATATATATATATATATATATATATATATATATATATATATATATTCCGCGACACGAATCGGACAAATTGAAATAAACAAATAATTTATACTTAGGGATGACCCATAAAGGACGTCCGCAAAACATCCTGGAATACTCGCAGTATGCCTAAAGCATCTGTTCAACACAGAATATCAATAAAAAAATATACTAGCTTGCGGACGTCCGCAAGGTCCTTTACACCCCCTCCCCTCGTGTCTGCAGTTGTATGCATTGACCTCTCCCCCATTTTTGCGGACGTCCTTTATGGCCATAGCACACCCTTAATTTTACTTTATAGTCTCTACATTTGTTTCTCAGTACTGAACTTTCCACTGTGTGACAATCAATACAAATCATATGTTAATCTAAAATACCTTCAAAGATGACTTTATGGTGAGGTTCTTATCAAGGGTTGACCTGCATTTGTTTTGAGATGCTAAATTGTAAACAAAACACCATGCAACGGAACACAAATTTTACTTCCGAATCATCACCATGGCCTTGTTACCCAATGTGCACTGTCGCCGAATTACACACAGACAACCACACCATAAGCTCACATTCTAAAGAATAAACAATTGCATTTAAATCCTTACCAAGAATGCCAAAATCTAACTCTTGTATCACCACCAAACGGAGACAGGAAAAAGTGATCTAAAAATAGACTAGACTACATTCGTGGGTACTGAACCGGATTTTATTAATTGTGTACTGATGCCTTATTGATGATCCCTAACTGCATTTGTTTCTCTGGACCTGTTTGAGTAATTCTATGATTATTTGAGATTTTATTCACAATACCGTTATTTTTACATTTTCAGGGGATAGATCTTTTTACTCAACCTAATATTTCAAAATTCCTTTTCATGTGATCTAACTCATTCATTAGGAATTAAGTTATTTCTTCTAAGATACCACCTGATCGATCATAGAATAGGATAAAACTGAATCTCGTAAACATTTTTGCGGAAAGTCGCAGGTTCGAACCCCGGCAAAGTCATATCAAAAACTTATAAAAGACTTATCAAAATGGTACCAACAGCTGCTTCGCTTGGCGCTCAGAATCAAGAAGTTAGTGGTAGAACTTGTCGGCCTGGTGTAAAGATATTGTGACTAAGTGGGATATCGTGTTACATGACTGAGGCATGATGCCCAAGAGCTAGATATCACTATAAACTGCCACACTATCGACGTTGTAGCGATATGACTGGACATTGTTTAAAGCTATGTTGAAAGTCCAAATCACACTCACACACACACATGCACACGCACACTCCTTCTCGATAGTGGATCTAATATATCTGCTGCTTATTTAATTTGTAGAGAAAAAGCACACTGGATGATCCATGCCATTTTAATCTTCCTGAATTAATGTACCACTACCCCTGCATCACTTTCATCAACAGACATTTGATTGAAATCTAGTGCTAACAGAATTAGTACATTTTTAAATATGGTCTTTATCCTATCGAAGGCCACCTGATATTTGTCATATCAATAAAACAAGACCTTCTTACTCAGTAAGTTAGTTATTGGTCCAGGAATTATAGAAACATTTGAGCAAAATGTCCAATAATATCCAATCATGCCAAAATATCATCACATCAATTGTTTTTTAATTTTTTTGTGTTTTTTTGTTTACTAAAAGGCACAGGGAATTCAGAGATAGCTTTAATCGTAGTTTCTATATATGTACCTTGATCATTCCACACGTGTACTAAAAGTGTGATACAAGCTCAATACTTCTACTTAATTTAATTGTCAAAGTTGCCCAATTCGATCGAACGAAGAAGTTCCGTATGGTCGCCACGTGATCTTTTCATGTGTCGCTGTTTATAATGATTTCCTTGATGTATGCAACAAATATATCTATACCAGATATTATAATATTTATTAATCGCTGGAATGTTGAGTGAGAATTTTAAATGCCAAATGGCATCATTTTGTTTTGGTTGAGTCTATCTGGAATTACAAACGCCGAAATTTATCATGCTACATTATTTAGTGAAATATGCAGAATCCTTTTAACAGGTACATTTTTGGTGACATTTTGTATTTCCAATTCTGTCAATAGTCATCAATTCTTGGTATATAAATTAGTTTATTTTGATAATACTTTCTAAGTTTCTGTCGTCAGTGTACATACGGAAATAATTATCAGGCCTCTGTATAAAAGTACACGGCGAACTCCAGTTACATTTGATTGGTTTAGTAAGGTTGTTCGTCAAAAAGTATTCTCAGTGTCAGATTATCGAATAAGCAGAGTTGGCACCGGCTTATGGTCCCCATGCCTTTTAGGGGCCTCGCGACAACCGATCAAAATAATATTGAATTGATTTGATCTTGACATTTTAGAAAATAACTTGCGGAGGCGGGGGTACCGACACTTCCATTGCCTAGGGGCTCCAACAGGGTTTAATCCGGCACTGAATATTTATTCTATTTCCTTTCTCGAATATTCCTGCTTGAGAGGATTAATTCTGTGTGAGTGCTGTTTTACAAGATTATTAGCAAGAATTTCATCATCATGGTAGTTTTTGTTTGTTCGCGTTTTCACCATCTGGGAACAAGTGCTCATACTCACATATTAGCCGCATTAACTCTTTCATGTTTTTGTAAATGTGAGAGTTCCTTATCCAAATTCTTTAATATTTTAGAATTTTGAAGATTGCTTGAACTAAAGTCATTACAATCCGGATGTACGTCATTATTTAAATTGTCACTATGTGTGACAGAAATAACTATCTTCACAGAATGGTTTACAGGACTATCTCAATCAACCTACACTTTTAGCAAACATTCACGACTGTGACAGAGTTATTTCTGTTTGTGCCTCCCAGGAGTGTTGATCTAATTTAAATCACCTTTTGTCTCACAACAAAGTAACCATACTATATAATTTGATAAGGATCCTAAAGTATTGGCAAGAAAAAAATTCATCACGAGACTGCTAGGTTTTTACCTTTGTAGTTTTGATCTGCCTTATTTGTTGTTTTTTTTTAGTGAGTAGACATAAAAGTATAGCATGCTGCTTCACAATCAAAGACATAATCTACAATATAAATTTCGAAATTCTCTGTTAAAAGAAACGCTTGTTTGCAAAAAATTCCAATGGTCCATGACCAAGGACTAGTTCAAAAGAAATAACACTGGTTATTCAACAAATAAAACAAGATCTACAATATTCGGAAACATCACTTGTAATTTCAGGCTAATAAATAAGATGCGAGATCTTGTGGTAAATCCTAATGACTTCTAAATTACCAATTAAATAAGTTTCATTATTGCTCACTAACCACTCGACACAAACGGATACCTCAAGTGGTCTCAATCGTCCCATAAAGTTGGTACCTCTGCAAAATCAACGTCGCGAACAGCTATCTGAAGGAAACAGAAGATATTGGGATCCTTTTCCTGTTCGACGACAAGCAAGTGTGGTTTGTCACCCTGATTAGAATAAGGCGAATTAATGGCAACAAGAGGATCACGATGATCACAATCATCAATGCCTCTAGACCGATCATTATTAGGAACAAAATGACTTCATCAAAAGCCAAAAAAATAAGTTCCTGATAATCTTAATTCTAAAGAGCATTTTCTGACATAGTTCTTGTAACTGCACAAGCTGGATATCAATCAGGGAATTTATTTTCAATTTGATCAACTTTTTAATCCGAACAAGGCTTGTCAATTGCAAGTAGATAAACCACAACCTTTTCTACAGCTATATCACTGATTACTAATAAATGAACACCCCCAATAGTCTAAGAATTCTCAGTTCTGATAATCACTTATCTTGAAACTAAGTCTGATGTTAAAAAAAAAAACATAATGGAGCAGAATTTGACGAAAACTACACTCTACTATCTGAACAAGAACACTCTCAGACAAAGGTAATGTACCTGATAATAATGGACTCTGAGAATCTCGCGTGTCCTTTAATAATTTAATAGCGATATGATTGGCGGAATCACCAATGTGTGATATAGAACCTTTCAACATGAATGGTTCACAATTCGCAATAATGGAAGTTGACTGGGTTTGCTTGACCCTACAAATATATTGTTTTCAATGGATGATTATAATCTTTACTTTTAAGAATCAAGAGCATTTGGAGCTGCTCTGCTTTTTTAAATTATGTCCGCTCATTTTCTTTAACTTAAAATAACCAGGAAACAAATTAACCTTATTTTCTTGCAATAAGTACACGTTGGAAGAGATAAAGAATTCCGATCAGTCGTATCAGACGTTAGATTCGTATACGTTGCGCAAGATGAAATTTGAAAGTAGTCTCTTAAAACTGAGGTTGTTTCTTACATAAAATCAGCTGAGAAGAAAACTTATTGAAAAACATAGGAATAGTCGCCAGTTGTTCCAATGTCTACATGGAGTTCATCAAGGTAGGTCTTGATGTCCCTATGGACGCAGTTCTTGAACTCTTCTACAAACATGAGTTGTATAAGTTTGTCATAGTCTTTATCAATTTTTTTCGATACAGACAAACAGTCAAATAGTTTATTTTTCTTTCTTTTCCGTAGCAAACTCGTGCCTGTGTTGGCTAATTTATTTCGTGCAATTCCAAAACTCCTATCGATATGCCTAGGGTACCATCTCATAATCCTCAAAGATACGTTCTGAGATTGAGGTAACGAGTTTTGTCAATAAGTATACTCTATAATAATCAAGCCCAGTGCTAGTATGGCCATTTTAAGTTCTATACCATTTTTTTTTGTCTCAAAATATGAAAATATTGATCTACGTCATTTTCTTCAAAAGGGGGTACTAATCTAGTATTTTGATAACATCAAAAACTGAGCTGAAGGTGCTTTATGTTTGCAAGTACTAATTATATTAATTTAAATTGCATTTTGTTTGTATTTGCAATTTCATTTGACACGCTTACTCCTCTTTTTCTCTTTCTCGTTCTTCCTTTTGCATTTTCAGTTTCATCTGCAACTCGTTCTTCTTTTTGAATTTTTTTTCTCTTTCTACTATTGAATGTGTGTCTCTTTTTCCTGCATTTGTGGCCCTGATTCTTTGTCCTGCATTTAAATATTTTTCCTGCATTTGTCTCCTTTCCTGCATTGTCTCCGTCCTTAATTTTCTTGGATTTGTATTTTTCTTTCAATTTTTTTGTTTCTGACGCTCAAGTCGTCATAGCTCCATTTCCGCCTGACGTTACAACTTTAATTATTTTAATTTTATTTCAGAACTAAATAGAGATTTACTAATGAATCCTAAAGCATTTGCATCAAAAAATTTATTTTCAACCAAAAACCTGATAAAAATATTTTTAATTTCCTTTTTTTAAAAAGACAATTTTATCTTTGAAAGAGAATAGTAGTAGGCAAACTCCAGCAACTACTCTTTCCTTAAACATTTAAACCCTTTCTGGGTAGGATTGGAAACAAAACTCTCCACCTTACATGACATTGTGAAAACTTATTAGTTTTACTATGTAAAATAAAAAGACCAATGACGAAAATTACCAGCAACATTTAAATTCTCTTGAATATTTCTAACTTTGAATCTGGGACGAGCTTCTAATTTATGTTATCACTTAATGGTCCTAAAAGCCTAAGTAATAGAAATAAGCAAAACCAAACAAGTTTGTAAAACTGAACAAATAATTTAATTATCAAGGCCATACCTAAAAATATGAGAAGAATTTACAGTATTACGAAGTGAATCCAAAACAATCATAACAAAGTTCTTTTAAAGTCCGAAAGAATGATAAGTTCCGTATAAATTTAAGAACCGGTAATTTATTCCTCCGCCAAGAATCGCTACGTTGTCAAAATAGCCTTGTTCACAACTCCTTTCAGTAATTTTCAACAGTTACAAAACTAATGTTATATTCCAATATGCACTTTCTATTTCTACTAAACAATCAAAACATGTTTCTCTTCTTAAATAACAGCTTAGTACAGCATAAAACCAGTTTCATAAGAGGTTGTCTCTCAGTAGAGGACAAATAGTAATACATACTATTCATTATTACAAATTGTTTTCTCACACCACTGGTCTTTCAAGACAGGTACTGCATTCCCAAACATGGGTTCAAATCAAACAGTGTTGCTTGTGTTAATTTCAGAACTGTTATCATAAATGTTCAAACGTCTAAAGTTTGTATGCTCCATAGCCACACTTATTCAGTACCCTAATTACCATTGCTATTACTGACACCTTTCGACGAAGAGGAGGTAACTATGTAAGCACTGTTTACAGAAAAGGTCTATAGCATGTTCCGTGCATGCAGTACTCGAAGAAAACCAAACCTAACTGACAGTCCTGTATCTGTTGTTTGTGAGTTTGTCACGCCTTGACTATTACAATGTACAAGAGGCATTTCTAAGTTTGTGTGTACGAGACGGGTAAGCATCAATTGCATACAAATAAATGTCATTAAAAATAGCATTTGATGTAAATCAAATCGTATGCAAATGCACACTATTAACTCTTCATCCAATAAACAAGTATTACATGAATCTACCACTGACATCATGCTAAAGTGAGGCGGAAACATGTCAAGAGTCGTAGGTTTATACAAAAATTTAACTCAAAATTCTAGTTTTCCTCATACAGAAAATAGTACGTCTATACAGGATGGTCGCATAACAATTGTCTACAAAAGGCAGATGTACGTCCTCACAAAGAATAATAATGGTCCACACAGGACGAAATTATGCAGGTCAGTACAAGCTTAAATATGTGCACCCACACAGGGAACAGGACTGAAATATGTCTGCCCATACAGGATAAACATCTACATCCACTTATGAAACAAATATATCCACACATGACCTGAATACGTGTGCCCTCGCAGAATAGACATCTGAATCCACTGAGGTAATAAATACATGTCCACGCAAGTCTGAATGAAATCTCTTACTTGCTTGTCCAGTACATCACTATGTAGTACAACTAGACTGTCCAGGTTTTCAGAAGAGACATCCTAGCACCCTGATAACCAAGCTAGCAAGCAAGCCGCAGTTAGCTCACTGTTCATCTCTACGTGATTCAGAAATTGGTAAAGGTCTATGCTGAATCAAACAATTCTGCAGCAAGAATGCCTATTTATACAAGTTAGCTCTTTATGTGCAAAGTTCTTGCTAACCCTCGCCCAAGCAATTCATGCATCACAATACAATGCAGCAAGGATAACTCAACTTGCAAAACTTCTTGCAGGACATTATCTATACTGCATAAATTCAACATCGCTAGCCAAGGCTCCGATATGTTAATCCTATCTACAGTTATTTCAGTGTTTTGTCCAAACGACAGCTATATGATTTCAATAGTTGCCTCCCTAAATATGTAATACATTCTAATCTAACCTACAGACTAGTGTGTAACAGCAATGCACTGTACAAAGACCGAAAATGGCAGAGAAAATTGATTTCAAATGGATACTTTTGTAAATTTAGCATGAAAGTATGTTTAAGAATAGAAAGAAACTATTACACGGACAAGTAGTGGAAAGTTGCTTATTTATGAATTCATTTAACTTGACTTTGATTGGAATCGGCGATGATCACAGACTCGAAGCACGGACTATCTGATAGATCCGCCAAGGTGTGTGTGTGTGTGTGTATTATGAACTTCACTATTGCGACAGTGTGACTCTCCCATCTAACTTAGTCTTGAATAAAATGGTTTACTTTATATAAAGTATTCAATTTTTTATCCTAGTTTCTGCATCCCTCCCCTACAAAGGAAGCAAAACAAAAATGTCAACAACAACAAAAACAATAATAATAATAATAATAATAATAATAATAATAATAATAATAATAATAATAATAATAATAATAATAATAATAATAATAATAACAACAACAACAATAATAATAATAATAATAATAATAATAATAATAATAATAATAATAATAATAATAATAATAATAATAATAATAAGAAGAATAACAATAACAAGAAAAATACAAAGTACATTCTCTATGAAATCATCATCCATATAATTATACTTCGTCACGATTGCCCATTGAGATATTTGAAAATATCGGTAGCAGAAAACTAGTTTGGTTAGGTTAATTGACTTCTGTTATCGATCGTCAAGATCGGCACAACCCTCAATCAGAGACAAAATCTGTGTACCTTGGTAAACATTTGTAAGTAACCGTATCTGTCTAATTTTCTTACGATTCTTTAATAACAACTTTCCATTGTAAATCTTTTCCAATAGGATAGTTGGATAGAGACCTAAAACAAAATTATATCCAGTCTCTCTTGGTTAAATTTATTTATGCCTAACATTTAACTGATTTTAGCCAATTCTTTAAATTTTTACCCGAGTATCTGAAGAAAAAAAATTATACATTTTGTTAAGATCTGCATTTTCTTTGATAATTTGCAGTAAAGATCTTGCTGACTAACAGCTTATTTATGACCAATTAGCATTATGCTATTAAATGTACTTCTCGGAGAAAACCAAACAGACTTAATGTCGGTGTAAATGGTTTCAACACTTGTGTTGCAATTTCAGCGAAATTGTGTTGCTCATAAAATATTCTTTGCGGCAACTGTAAACTGTGGCTTCAATTAAAACCATTCAGATTAAACCAAATCACGTTGAACTTAAGTCATCGATATCTCTCTTCTCTTGCTGAGTTGAAAGACTTTCAGGATAATTTTCTCCCCCAACATCCAACTTTAAACAAAAAAACAAAAAACAAAACAAAGTATCAAAATATCAATTAAGTTCATCTTGTGTGTATCGTATGTGAGGTTTGTTAAATCTGCATTAGGTACTATGTCAGAAAATATCTCCGTTGTGTTATAGCGATAACAGAAAGCAATTGCCTTTCTGTCTCGTTTACAGACTAAATACCGTTTATACGCGTATGTGAGTCCAACTGCAAACTTCATAGACCAGATCTGCAGTCGCATAATGGGTCTGAGTAGTTTCTCGGGAGTAATCAACAGAACAAACAACATAGACACTGATATGCTGGCGCATTATCCTACTGCAGATTATGTATGATCTTTGTTGTTTGCAGTTTGACAATATATAAACTTGTATATACGGTACTTTATTATTCCAATGTAATTGTGCTAGGCAACTATGTTCCATGCCATCGTCTTTTTTTCCTGTAGTTCAAAGGTTTTCTTCAAGTACTATTCTAACTATGAAATCTTGTTCAAGAGCACAAAGACAATGTTCTATTAGAATCTGTTAAGTGGCATTTTAAATTTTGAATGCTAGTTGCATAGATTCAGGACTGGATCCTGTGAACTGCCTGTCCTTCCCTGATCGCAGTTTTAAGAAGTTGAATTTGATAATGCTGTTCAGTCCTATTTCTCATAAACGAATCAGGTAACCTGACATTTGCCTGTATAATGAAGATGCTGTAAGGTAAGTTTTCTCAAGAATTGCAACCTAAATTGTGTGTATCGCGAAGGTACCGTAGGATTAGACGTATTTCACAAGCGTTGTGCCAAAATTGCGTACCCATAAATTGCGAGCATCTTCAAACGAGGAAAAAACTAAGCCGGACAGTTAATGCATTGGACTTAAGTTTGACAATGCTTATGTACAATTTTCAGGTTTAATTTTCTTGAGTGCATAGGTGATACGAGAAAGTATTGGACAGAAGCAGGTCTCTTAATGCCTTTGAAGAATTGTATGTTTACAGCACGTTTCTGTTTTTTGTACTATCAAAAGGTTAAGCATTCAAGGTGGACATTGGTACAAAATTTGCAAGCAACAAACAAACTAGCATCCATAAGAAATTTAATATACATATACTGGTATTTCATCTGTTCATTTAAATGATGGTAGAAATTATTAAGTTTTTTACTTCTTCACTTTTTGCGTTCATTTGTGGGCGAGTAGATATACAGACACATATGATGAATGGATGAATCAAAACAACAATTATCACAAAATTTATTCAACTACTGAATCATTAAGCTATTTTCTGCTCATTTTCCATGGTCTAAAATTAAGTGTTGTAGTGTAATGGGGGTATGCAGTTTGTTCCTTTTTATATATCCTAATGTATAAACAGATTCGATTAGAATGTTGCCTCCTCCAGACCCTAGACTGTTGGTTATTGGTTCTCCGATCATCATTGCTGCTGCAGCAATTTTACAATTTTACAACTTATTTATCGGCAAAAGTTGTTTTTCGTATGCGTGCCATAGGTCCGTGGCACTGGCTCCAGTTATCTGACTTCTGTGTTCTTAGTAGTAAAGTAAGATGATGATCCTAAACAAAAAGAGGATTCTAGACCAGAACCCCCATTCCTCGCAACTTTCTAGCTTAAAGACCCCTCCAAAACCAGTCTATGGTGAATTTTCTTCAAGATCAAAATAATGACTTTTAACCTCCACCCACCTCCCAAATTTGGAGATTTTGTTGGATATAACATATCCTAGTTTAAAATTTCATATTAAACAATAAAATATTAATATAAAATGTCCTTTTGTCCATCAAAGAGACAGGATGAATTTGATCTGCGAAATAAATTTTGTAAGAGACAGTCTGAAGCTATACTGGCATAGCAGCTGAAATAATAAGCAATTGTATTAAAAATGTTGGTTACCATATATCACCAAAATATGGATCTGTATGGCTATTCGCAACTGAAAATGACGAATGAATAAGAGGTTGGGAAGATGATCTAATGACATTTATTGACAATATAATTGACGCACTTTTTGATAATTATATTTCTAAACATCTAATACTATAAACATATCTTATGATAATCTTTTTCAAACATGCTGACTTTCTTTGGTAAAATATCTGTTAACATAATATAAATAATACGAAATTCACATATTAAATCGTTCATATCATATTTTATACATCATAAGTAAGATTGTATCAATATAAGTGATTCTCGCTATTTTGCAATCATTTTTAGTCACAAGTCGAGGCTCAGTTTTCTTACACAATGTTGCAAGAGAAACACCAACAATGAATATTATTAACAAAAACGGATTTAACGATGTTTCACTTGAGATTATACCGGAGCCTGTCACAAACAACGGTAAGTATGATAATATCCGAAGTATCTTACTATAGTATTTGTAGCATTTTTTTCACGCACCATTTTTTTAAATGATAATATCTGTAGTATTTCATTAGTGCGTCCACTTCTTGTTTTGGAATTTCATCTGAAATATAATTAAAATCAACGATCTGTTGTTTTTGTTTGCTTGTTTTTTTTCATTATACAATATTTTTTCACAGATTTATACAATATTAAATTCCATGGCACCAACATTTGAATCATGAAATTCAGGAAACTTATTATTGTCAGCTATAAAATCCCTTTACTTGTTATAAAAATCTGATGAAATATCCTTATATCGTTCATCCGTCAATACCTCATTTTCTTTACCCACTTGTAAGCATCAAAGTTATTTTCTACCTCACCTTCATAAAAAAAAATTAATTTACTAAAGTACCGTATTCTCTTGCTGTTTCATCAATAAACCCAAGTACCAAACTTATTGGATCCAAAGTAAATTTTTGGAGGACAAGATATTGTCTGATAATTGCATATGCGACTACGAAATTTATCAGCATTAATATTTATGGTGACTTTCGTCCAAGAAATATAATTTGAGTAAAAGTATTTACTCTAAGCTATAATATTTTGTATTGTTTTCTAAACATTTTCTCGACTTCATTGTAATATTTTTGCAATGATAGTTGTTTAGAGAGTTGAAGTGATGAAAGTTGAACAACATATTCTTCACATAAATCATGATAAGAACCAGTCCCTAAACCAAATATTGTTCGATTAACTTCCTCAAAAAAAAACCTTTTCTCACTCATCATCGCTGGGATCACTAATTTCATCGTCGATATCTTTGATTATCGCTAGAGATGCGTTAAGAATAATTAGTTCAAAAGTATGTTTTGTTTACTTATCATTGGTAAAAGTGCGTTAGAGTATGCTTTTATAATTATTCCCTTATCCGGCGTCTTTCTAGAAATTTTAACTATGGTTTTATTGTCGCCGTAGTATATGTAGTCCGAGTTTCCTCTGACCCTTGACACCCCATATTTTTATATTTGGTTTTTCATGTTGGGGTGTCCATTCCATATCAGAAAATTTGGAATTCGCCAACACCATATGGTACTCGCCTGCTTTCAAGCCTAGCAAACTTAAATGACCCTACATTGACCCGTACTGACATTAAATCAATAGGAAAATCACTTATCTTTTCAGAAAATACAAGCATAACACCGATTTTGTTTTTGATCCGTTGTCAGACGAGGTAAAACTACAGCGTTGATGAATTTCGATCTCGCTCGCTTCATTTGCATTGCTAGTCATATGACTAACCAAATCTCGCGGCCGATATGTATAAACGTCACAGGTCAAATAGTCACGTGATCACAACAAAAACCGTATTTTCCCATAAATCGTGGGGAGGACGGCAAATGTGTCACTTCCATTGATAACTGATTGTATTGCCTCATCCTGTAGTTTTTTAGCATTAAAATAGTATCAATTTTTTTAAAATATCTCATTGGCAAGAGCTTCCATGTATTCGTCTTTACCTGCCATGTTGCAATATAGGTTTATGCACCAAACCTTCCATTCCAGTATTGCAGAAAGAAGAACAAAACTGGAATATATTGAATGAAAGTCACGCAAGGTCTACAATAACAAGAAAAAAAACGAAGTATTCAACATATTAACTTAGATTACAGCAGCTCGAAACAAGTCGCTGTCGCATCTTCCTGGAAAGAGGCTGACAAATCACGCTAAAACTACATGTCAACGTTGTTTTGTTGTTATCCCGTTATCCAACTTTTTGATAGGGAATTGACTCTGACCCTACACCCCAACATAAAAACCAAATATAAAAAATTGGGTTTCAAGGGTCAGAGGAAACTCGGACTATAGTACATGCTAAGATGTCTAAAAATGTTTCCCAAAAAAAAAAAACTATTGTATAACTCCTTGTTCTTTTTTTATTCCTATTATATTAGAGTCCGCTAGTTTCTCGAGGTCATAATGGCTATCATTTATTCGTTTTTTACATCTACTCTTTCATCATAAGCTAACATTCTTATTGAGTTTGATTTTATAATCAAATTTAGATTTTCTAAATTACGCTTGAGCAATATTTTTGAAACAGGATTTCAATTCGTTTATAGTCTTCTATACAATCATCAGGATGACAGTATCTGCTTATAAAATCAATGACAGTATCTGCTTATAATATCAATGTTTCTTATTGCTTCAAGTAGTTGTGGTTCTCACGTATGCATAACAAGAATATAAAAAAATCTCTTGACAATTGGAGAGGGTTTTTTTTTTATTGGAAATGAAAAATGTTTCCTAGTATTTCTTACACGTGCTGATAGCGATGTGTCTTCAAAATCTATATTGTGGTTAAAAATATTATCATAAGATTCTCTCGCAACGATTGTAATTGGTTGTCACATATATTTTATAACGTTAAATTTAATCTGATCATCGAGTATGTAGATTTCAAATGCTGTCAGTCCTCAGCAGCAATAACATAAACTCGGAAATATAAGTACTTGTTAACAGTCTTTTTTGTTGGAGTTGTAAAATATTGTTATTGAAATATATTTGTTATTTGTACTATACAAAATTGCCCAGTTAATATCAACGTTTGATCCCTCCAATTGCCAATTATAAATTCGACCAACACTAGAGTTTAATCGAGCGCGCAAATGAAATTACCAAATAGCAAATACAATAGGAGATTTAATTTTAATTCAAAAATGTTCAATTTTTCCGTTGGTGGTACATTATTGTCTATCAGAGAAAGCATAATTATGATAATTTTCAGGATAATATGCTGATGCGCTTACCTCAAACCCGGCTCGATTGTCAGTTGCCTTAAAAAGTGTTGGAATATATCCAACATTATTGATAGTTCGTCTTATACCACCAATAGACAGGCTGTCAACATATGTTTATTTGTCAGGTTATTAGGGTTAACTGTAACATACATCGGACATATTTTTGTCTTATGTTATATTGCCTGTCACTGGTCCAACAGATTTCTTAAAATATGAGGTAAGTTCTTCTTTTAACTGAGCATAACATCAGTTTCATTAGTTGGTGGTGAGGTTGTCGTTAATCCAGTTATTTTTTAGTTTGACATATATAGGTTACCTGTCAGTTTGTCACCGGCTTTAATAAGTTTATTATCTTCAACAGATTTTAGTTACGCATAACCTACAGTTTGTGTTAAATCTGATGGTAGGTACAGTTTATAACCCATATATTTTTTACTCAACATGCTAATAGTACCTGTAACTGTCCCACCGGTTTTATCACGTTTATTATTATCAACATATTTCAATTGTAAATAACGTACAGCTTGCGTAAGTTTCCTGGCGGATACGCGGTTTTCAAGTCTACAGACCTTTTTCCTGACATATCTAAAGTTCCTCCTGTCAGTAATAGTTTGTTATTGTCGATCGTTCTTAGTTGTGAGTAACTAACAGCTTGTCTAAGATCAACGTTTGTTGGTAGATAATTAACTTTCAAACCTAAAACTCGTTGATCTGACATAAATAAGTGTCTTGTTTTGTTTTCGTTACTAATGATGACGTAACGGTTATTGTTGGTTCGTCGAATGCTGTAAGTGATGTTCCAAGCTTCGTGTAATAGGTCATATCAAATGCATTTTATAACATAAAAATTATATAAAAACACTAGCGAAGATATAAAACGTTGATACTGAACGATTAATCAAGCATAATCATTAAAACGAACGTCCAGATTGTCTTTATCTTATTGTTGATCGTACAGGATTAAGTAAAACAAATCTGTTATTACAATTAATCGACTGCAGGACAAATACAAATTATTGAGCGACTACAATGATAAACTTCGTGATGAACTTGACGATGATAAATTAGTAATAAAACAACCAGAAGAACTAATTCCAGTCAAGAACTTGATTCATCCCAGCATAAAATATTGTATTTGATGATATTCCGCTAAACAATAAGGAGATGAATAAGACCAAATCTTATTTTCGTTGTCACGTCACAAAAAATGTAATTCGAATTATTTAGCGCAAGGCTTTTACAACTTATATAGATAGATTTATCAGGTGAAACACATGATGTCGTATATTATTTCCTGGATTAGATAATGTTTTTTTATTATTTCTTGCATTAGATAATGTTGATGTAAGAAATATTGCAAACGTGCGATTCGGTGATGTAACGAAAGATATATTTATTAAATTATATCATCAAGCAACCAGAGATAAATATAATTTCTTTTTATTTGATAAGCTAGCACGTGATCGGCTAAGATGTTTCGTTATTGTATTGACATAATTCTATAAAAAAAGATATGTAGATCGATTTTTCATCAGCAAAATGTGTTGCATCACTGATAGGATTTCCCCATAAAATATATAGTTCTCTTTATAATGAAACCAGTACGTAAGACAGTGAACTGCCAGTAAATATAACTGATGTAAACACAATGTTAATAAATTGCTCTATTCCATTTGGATATTACACAGCCAATAGTAGTAAGGGACAAACAATATACAGTTTTTCACCAGATCTTCCCCCAGGTTCTCTCATGCAAATTAGTCCACGTCAAGTTATCTATTTTCCTCTAAATGTTGAAAATCAGATAACAGAAATAGTATGCAATTGACAGATAAATCTGGACAAATGAATTTAAATAACGAGACTGCTATCACCTGCACCTAAGCGAGCAATTAAATTATACAACCTCAGATATAATGAAACAAAGAAAAAATATTACAGAAGAAAAATAGTTGGAGGATTATTTTGGAGATATGTTTGCAATAGAGGCAATTGCACTTAACGCAGTCAAAGCTTTTGCGACAGGTGCAGCCAGTTCAGCAAGCACCGCAATATGACAAAAAAATCTTTAATAAGGTAGAGGCAATCCACATTCAAACTCGGAAATAAAACAAGCAATGTGAGATACTGAACCACCTAAAGAAACAAAACGAGCTATGATAGCTACAATAAAATATTACCGCGTGGTGAAGAAATAGTAAGTAAACTTGTAAAGAAAATATCGCTTATTCCTCCGAATGCTTTTTAATTGTGTGCCAAACAGTTTTGTGTGGCTTATACAAATAAATGTCGCCTAAAACTTATCCCTATCTTGCTTAAGAACACGAAACTGAGGACACTGTAACAGAATTTGTTTACACCGACTATCTCAATAAAAACTCAAGTGAACCAAATAAATCTGGAGTTCGAACTTTAACAGAGAGATAAGGATGTATTTCTATTGTCGCATAAAGCAGTGTTAGAAGTGCATGACCAAATTATGACAGTAGCTTATTCACCCGCTGAAATTGCAGCTGGTGTAGAAATTATGTTTGTCAATAATGGTTGGGGCATGTGTTAAAGTGCACGAGACCAACTAGCTAATCAAACCGTTAGAGACATTTCAATTCAATTGTCTATAGCGAGTACAATGCTTAACATCGTCTCCTTGTCTCCTTCAGCGACGATTATTCTAGATCAGTGGTTACAAATATGATTTGGTTTAAAGATAATTCATTCGGGTCAGCCGTTTCAAGCTAGTTTCGTACTGATGCTGGTAATCCTGACCCAAAGAACAATAATGTAATCACCAGTTACGCATGTAATGCAGCTGGCGAGATTGGAGATGCAATAAAATTAGTGGTAACAAGAACACAGCTACAACAATATAACGAGGGATTTACCAAACGAAAAGCATTTGCCGCAGAATCTCGCCAAATAACAACGATGCTTCCGTTAACAACAATCTTTGGATTTTGCCGTGAATGCAACAAAGGTTCTCGCGGAATAAAAGATGCACTTATTTTAGATCGAGCTGATCAAAACGATTGTATAATGCACGCTGATGGAGTAGTTGAAGGACAGTTTGTTATTGCAAGAATAGCCTTATGGATACCGCGAGTTTTTCCATCTGTAGAATATGGAGTTCGAATCATTATTGACGGCTTATACAAAAATAATATATTTCCAGCAAAACAGAATTTATCAAAGAGAAATTCCTAACGCAACTGATTACACCTGGCGTGTTACAACTACAGCTAGAGAACAACTACCTTGACAAATGTATTTTGTATTTCAACAACTGGCACGTCGTAATGATCAGTAAATGAACAATTCCGTATTTGATAACCCTCATATCAGACAAATATTTGTTAGAGGAAATTCTAAACAGTATCCCGAACGTGCAATCGAATACTATTTTGCTGTAGAGAGACGCCAGAAACATATCTTGGCCGTATATGTACCTTATGGAAGTAATGCAAAACTATCAAGCCGCAGCTAGTGGATCTCAGATATCAGTAGAAGAATTTCGATCACTCTATCCTATCTTTAATTGAGATATATCAAAACAATCCGAACGACCTATTGGATTGACTGTTGATATTGAGGTCACCGGACATTTGGCGCACTGCCAGCAGAACGGTATAACGTATATACGCTAGTTGTGATAATTTCTTGACAATTCACGTGATCAGAGGAAGAATAACTTTCCAAGTGTGATTTTTCTAGCGACCAAGATATAAAATAATGGAAATCAAGCACCTTACTCCAGAAATATACCTAACTCCCGGTCGAGTCGAAAAATTATCAGCAGGTGTTGCTAAATACAGTTCTGTTTGTTCAAGGATATATCCGGAAACTTTAAATAATGTTAACTCAACAATAAATCGAAAAACTTAATCGTAAAGTGATCGCAGGAAAACCATTCGTTATTAAAGTATCTGTTTCACAAATGGTATAAATGTCAAAACATGGCGGATTTCTTGGACCAGCAATTTCTGTGATAGCTAGAGCAATATTTTGATCAAAAATGTATCTGTACTAGAAACACTTGGACTAGCGGTTGAGTCAGGGGCAATATCATGAGCAAGTAAAAGAAAGTGGTATCCAAAAACACCGTTTCCGGCGGTGGAATCAAAGAAAGCTGTCGTAAGTATTATGTAATAATACAAAAATGTCAGCTATAAAAACAAACTCGTCGAGAGAGAGAGAGAGAGAAAA
The DNA here is from genome assembly GCA_016746295.1 of Potamilus streckersoni. NCBI lineage: Eukaryota > Metazoa > Mollusca > Bivalvia > Unionida > Unionidae > Potamilus > Potamilus streckersoni. The sequence continues at coordinate 53,757 of JAEAOA010001521.1, forward strand.
AAACAAAGTGTCATCGAACAAAACAAGGAGGATTTCTTTCTCTAATTTTAGCGGAATTATCAGGAAGTCTTCTTCCGAATCTACTAGGAATCGGATGTGGACTAACTCTACCAGGTACCAGAAACTGTTGAGTAATTTTGATATAATTTAAAAATTGAATAACGTCTGATTTCGCAGAGTATTTTCTAAAGACGAACTTGATGACGTGCCAGCAGGTGGTTCGTGCATTGTAAACAAAAAATTTTAAGGATGGCTAAGACACTCACTGGGTTGCTGTCTATGATAATAATTATTTTGATTCATTCAAACTTCATCTGAGTGATCTCATTAATATATATATATATATATATATATATATATATATATATATATATATATATATATATATATATATATATATATATATATATATGTGTGTGTATTGTAAAATTACCAAAAGCAAAAGTGGGGTGGTGGTGGATATTATGCGGGCTTAAATACACTGGACTGTACAATCCACTGGACAAACAGACGAAAACGATGATCCATTAATAGGACAAGAGCCTTATAATCAAGTTGATACAATGGCAATGGATACTATCTGCTAGTGATATCAAACAGGATGAACCTGGCTGCGATAAAATGGTATATGAGCTAATGATATGAAATGAGCTGATACATAAACATTTGACAACTAAAAATACAGACAGATACATCGATGATCTTACACAGATTGTTGGTAATAACACAAAGCACAGATCAATAAAACTGTCACTAAATGACGCAATTAAAAATCCTATATTAGCAAACGAAAGTATGTACCGCAGACATATATTTAAAGTTGGTGATAAAGTTTGAATTTCTCTGACAAAAAAAAAAAATTAATAAAGGATTTACTCCAAACTGGACAGAAGAAGTATTTGTAGTTGATAAAGTACTTTTAACAATACCTGAAACATAAGTACTAAAAGATTTTTTTAGGTGAGCCTATAACTGGTAGTTTTTACAAACAAGAACTACCGACAAAACTGAACAAGATGTCTTCGTTATTGAAAGTGTTATGAAGAAACGTGGCAATAAGTTTAGTTAAATGTGGGTGTAGAGATAAATTTAATAGTTGAATACCAACCAAACAAATTATGAAATAATGTTTCTGTAGATTTCCTCGTACTTACGTATGATAGATTTACATTTTATTGGTTTACGTAATGATATTATATATTGTCTGCGATCGTCAGAGATCGTCATTAAATTAAAAATATTGACAAATATAAAACCGAATTTTATATTTTTCCGACGGTCTGAAATTTAATATTTAAAATAGGTTTTATCAGCTGCAAAAACGATTGGCTTTCTTCTACTGTAAAATTTATTTTCAATTTATTTTTGTGATATATTTTACGTTATGTCGACCAGTTGTTGATCTGCTATTATTATTTTTTATCAACTGCGTTTGCATTCTCTTTTTATCCATCGTTGTTGTTAAATGAAATATCCTCTGTGTAATCAATCAACTTATCGTCCGAGATGAAATCTCTTTCGACAGCGTCTTCCTTACAATTATATCGCGAGATAGAGTTATTTTCTGCGTAAATATCAGCAAGTTGTTTCATAAAGTTCATATATCAGTATATTTTTAATCTAATTTATTGTTATAAGATGACTAACGAGGTAAAATATCATCAAAAATTTAATATTTTAAATTATGAAGAATTAGCTAAACAGTTCGAAAATATCTGTTTGGTTAATTTTTAATCTGATGACTTTAATATTATGCAAAGTGATTCTAATAAAACTAAGCTCATAGAGACAGAAAAATAAATTTAATGATAACGCAATAATGATGCTGAAATTTAATAAAGATGATATTATGGCATTTTCTCATGATTGCTTAACTAAAACCTAGCTAGCAAATATATTTAATCGTCGTATTTGAAGATAATTCTATCAAAGGTTGATGGCGATGTTGTCAAACTTGTTGTTCCGTCAGCGACAATTTTTATTTCTATAGGGTTTGTCATATAGTTTCTGGAGGCAGGTGAAACTGAAGGAAATTTGATTTCCTCATCTATTTCAAGATTTAACGCAATGATAGATTATATTCCTAAATTTAATACCTTGTCCTTTTTTCACATTTTCCTGCTGGGTAACTAATTCTAAATTTTCCAACCGATTGTCTGTCTTTAAACTATTTATATGATTAATCATAAAACCATCAGGTATAGATCTTTTAAAATTTTCGTAAACAGTTCAAGTGATCATACTTTGGAATATTTGTGCCTCGCTGGGATATTCGAGGCTTTAAACAACCAAACTATGTAGGGAGATTCAGATATGCTTTACTGTTTCGCTGTCTGTTGATTGTTACGTTTCCTATGTTACCGTGTCGTTATAAGCCCATCTATAAAAGTAAGGAATTCCTGGCATTTTCTGCTATCTTTCTCAACAATTTATTTAGTGCCAAATGTGAAGAATTTTTTTCTAATACGTTGGAGGAAAATACCAAAAATTATGAAGCATTACCATCCCCCAACCTTTGCAGATTTTTCACTCTGCCGATATGAAATCGTCCTTGCTGTTTGGAGATCAGTTGATCAGATCCCGACAGTCCTACGCGTGTATCTGACAGACACTGATAAAAGTTCATGCTTTGGTAACAATTAGAATTTATAGTCCAGTTATTTTAGTATCCTATTTTAGTACAACTCACATAGGTGCGAGCTTGGAGTTACTTTTTGCAGCTACAGGTGTCGTTTTGGAGAATTAGATTACAAATACTTCTAATTTTGTGTTTATTCACTTTATTCAGCTCACTGTCCATCAAACTTTCTTTGAAAATTAATTTATAAGTTCCTCGAGAAATGCTTAATAGCAATTTCAACGATAACTTTAAATCGACGTTTTTAGACACAACCACCACGAAGAATGATCTTATTTAATATGGTTTCTGTCGCGTGGCATGATGTAACAGTGAAAGCACCTGCTGTTGGGAAGAAGTTGTACTACATATACTGACAGAGACGCGACAATCCCGTCGTTTATAAACAAAGCTCGGGAAAACACCGGCGGGAAAAAATGCGGCACACAAGTCCAATAAATTGGTGGTAATTAAATAACTTCGTATATATTTTATGTATGGTAGGTCATGTCTTATATTTCATGTCTGATTTATTTGAGGTAAATTTTGCATTATGCTAAATTATAATTTTGAAGAAATGTCATCTGTAGAAGTTAAAAATAAAACGTACTTTCAAAAACTGCATGTTACGCCTCTATCCCATTCATTGTTGAACAAGTTAAAGAAAATGAATGAAAATGCACGCGACTTCTTGTTCACGCTTGATTCCCCATGCACTAGTAATTTGTTCAATCCAACATCAAATTTCTTTACCTAGTCTGATGCCGAACGGCTATAAAAGCTCAGACAGATTGATAATTTTGTCTAGAAATTTGTTACGACAATTATTGTGCAAATCTTTCAAAAATCACGATGAATAAACTTATTAAGATTACATTTTTTAATTAAATTTTTTAAAAAATTTATACCAGTAAATGCGCTTACATGAATCGTGTGACTTATCCTGAATATAAATAATTGCACATTCGTAATAGTTGTCGTTAGTTCCGAAAGTGAAAATTGTAATTTGATTATATAAATAGGTCAACAATACATGTTCTCTTACTGGTGTCTATCAGGTCTACATGTAGGACTGTGGATATTGTATTTCAATCAGAAAATAAGAATGGCATTTATTAAATTATCTCTATGCCGAGCAACTCGACGGACACGTGTGTGTGTTAAAGTGTTACAAAATAATCTGAACCTTGGGCCCCAGTATAAATTGTTCTGAAGATTAGCAAAAGTCAATCTAATCACAAGAGTCTGCAGTTTTATCAATAAAGCACGACGAAATTTCTTACATCAAATCACCCTAACAGTATTATAAATTAATTGTGTTAATTTATTATACCGTTAGGATGATTTCATGTTGTCAGAAATTTCATCGTACTTTATTGATAAAACTGCAGACTCATGTGATCTAATATATGTCTCAGTTGTAATTTCAACTAAGTAAATGTCATCGCAACAATGTTTTTAAGCGTTTCTGCTAAACGTAAATTTGCCGCTACAAAATCTTCAGATTCGGAGGTACGTAGTTTTTGCATGTTGTAAAACTCTTCAATAGGAGGTCTGTAAATCTTGCATGTAAGGTGGCGCTCACCAGTTATTATGTACTTTTGAGAGAGTGATGTATGTAAGGTGAAGTTGTTTGCATTTTAAACATGCACAGTGGAGAGAATGTTGGCATACCTATATACTACTTTCATGTAATGTGGATGAAATTTCTTTGGATATTGTACTTTTGGAAATTTTAAATGAGCTTAGGACACTGCTAACTAAAATGACTGCTCCCTTGTGCTCCACAACTCAACCAAAATTTGTCTAAAGTACACTATTCTTGGCAGCTATTAAAATGTGGAAAATGAATTTTGCCAAACTAGATAATGCCAGCTTCTAAAATTGCAATGACTGAATTACCAAATACATAAAATGTAAAAAAAAAGTTATTGGCTCTTTTTTTTTTTACTATTTACCTCTGAAGTTCGAGAAGTGAAAATGAGCAAGTAGAGATAGCACTTTTTTGAAAGATGCATATCTGCAGTAAGGCCAAGCTGTATACTCTCTAACCCATATTACACCCATCAATCATACATCAAAATAAAGGGAATTAAAGGTTCTTTGAACCATACCTAAGATATACAAAGTCTCTTTTAAATAGCCAGTATAACTAGTGAGGAAACCCAGGGAAACTCTATGCTAAATACGAAACTGTAGAGCGCCACCTAAACTGCAATCACAAAGTTTTAACGGGAGTGATTATTGGAACGTATGATAGGTAGCTTATCAGATGGTGCATAAAGAAAAGTGAGGCAGTCCTTAAATCTCGTAATGTTGAAAATTATTCATTCCTTTATGGTATAACAGTAAACATCCACTGTACAACAGGGGCTTTGTATCGGTCTATAAATAGTGAGTAGAGAACTAGGAGTGGTGGGGTGTCCAGTGTTACAGGTTGGATTCCTCCTCTCCTAGTCCTCCATGTAAGACCTCGTCGTTTATAATTATCTTTTGAAACGACCAAAATATAAATATCAGCATCGAGGTCATACAGGACTACTCCACCCCAAGCCTCTTTCCGTTGACGGATACTCTTAATTTCGTGTGTGCCCCTAGGTGGCAGTTTTATGACGACGTCATTATTCAACGAACGTTATTTCTGCCGCAAGTAGAATTTCATAGAATAAATTTATTAAAAAAGATCATGTATTCAAAATTATTATGAAGTCAGGTTTCACTCTAGGCCAGAATTCAGATTTTTTTATAGTACATAAAATGCCAAATGTGTTTGTCTTTTATTGTTGTTGTTGTTGTTATTGTTTCTTAGTTGCAGTGGTGAAGCTTAGTAGTGTGGAAGTGTGATTCAGTTTTTCAACACAGAAGTTCAGACTCCTGGGAAGGTTTAGCCTTCTGTCTCATGCGCAAAAAAAAAAAAAGCAAAAGAAATTCAGAATTGCACTTGACAAGAGTTTACTATTGTGAGTCTCATCAGCAAGTAGGCATATTTATCCTTGTCACATACTGTACTACAAAACACCATATTCACATCAGTCACTTTATAGTAATTTATGACATCCATTGACATAACAACAATACCCTACATCAGGGAGCTGCAGAATTAGCATTTTCAATTCTGTGAAAATTGCAGCAAGATCCTCATATGCACTTAGACTGAATCACCAGTTTTATAAAGCAAAATTCTGCCCAAATGTTTGAGAGAAAATAAAAACAAGCCATACCTGCTCAGATTTCCTAATATTTTATATAGAGAATGGCCAGTTTAGGTTCTCGAAGGACTATATTCTGCCCCCTAGCTGCCTCAAAGTGTCTTTATATGATTAAACTGTGCACATGATGTGGTTAACATTTATTTTTGGCATCAGTTTTGTGTTCATATGTCTATTGCCATTGTTACCGGGTGTCAAAACACTATAGGAAAAAAGATATGAAAAGTAGTCATCTTTTCCATTTACTTCTCATAGATACTCCTTTACTACGAGCTATTCACTTAGTTTCAAATTTGCATTTTATTATTTTAGGGTTTATAAAGCATTATAAATGAAGTTTAGTTTCTAAAAATATTCCTAAACGGTCCATCAAAGACAAAAATAAAATATAGAACTATTTCCAAAGACAAAAATAGAATATTGAACTATTTCTAAAATATGTTGACAAAATGGTACCTAATCTTAAAATACAAAAACTGTTCCTCAAAAAAATATTGTATAATATTATTGAATGCTGTTTAATATTATTGCATTATCTAAATGATTCTTTGATCTTATTGAATATGACTGTAAAGGAGGTGTTAACAGGGGCCTGTACATTTGCTTCTTTACAAAATACATGGGTTTTTTACCTTGAATGGAAATGACATGTTCTTTATGTATTTATGTACTTTTATCCTTAGATTTCCATGGCCTTATAACACACACACTGCTGGGTTTGTGTCTTTAGAAAAAAAAAAAAAAATTATCTTCCACACCCCTTGAGGATGCCTGTAGTCGAACTATAATCTATCTATAAACTATATTTTCATTGATAAAGATATAATATGGACATTAATAAGAAAGAAAACACTTTTGGTTCAGCGCTTTTAATGAACTTCTGAAAAATGTAAAATATGTTTTAGAAGTAATGGCATTGGAAAATACAGGAAAGAAAGAGACTATAAGTATTGTACTTTCTAGACCTTTTGTGTCTATTTTTAAACCAGCTTGGGAATACAGCATTACACTGACTGCATACAGTTGTCTGTAAAATGAGAGGATGTACATATTTATAAAGAACATATATGTATAATGAACAAATGAAAACACAATCATCTTATTATTCGTTTTGCAAATGCTATTTACCAGCACTTAGAATCAGCAAAGATTGTGATTCACATTGTGCAAGATTCAGGATTTATAGAATGAATGCAACTTTCAAGGAATTTTTGGGAATAAGTTTGCACATAAACTTGGATGAAAAATTCATTGTTTAAAGTAACCTAACTATATATATAAATATATATATATATATATATATATATATATATATATATATATATATATATATATATATATATATATATATATATGACTATGCTCTGCTCTCTCTCTCTCTCTCTCTCTCTCTCTCCTACTGACATGTAGACCTGTATTCAGTTCTTTGTAGTGACTCAAAACTGGAGAACTCAGTGGGGCAATGAAAAAAATTGAAAAATGTATAATGTTATATGAATATTTGTTCATACATACCATTAAAGTAAAGCTAGTCACATTATTACATTGAGAGATTTTGAAGGTAAATTTTGTGCATAATTATTTTAAGTACTGCATGCTATACACATAGACCGACATGCTTGTCCATATTCCTACGCAAAAAATCATGTGAATATCTTGCTGTAAGGCTTTCTCAATAACTGGTGGTTCAGAGAAGTGTTAAAATGAAAATCTATGCAAGCAAGAGACAACGAAGTATCTGATAAAAGAATGCACTCATTAAACACATATTACCTAATGGTAGCCAACTGAGTCTGAGCATTGTGTACAAATGTACTTTAAGATTGTGGTTTTATACTTTTGTAGAATTATTATAACTGAGAACTCCTTTTTATTTTTTACTAGATGAAAAGAAACAAAAGACCATCTGGACATAAGAAGTCCAGCTTCAAGGATCAACACAAGTATGACAGACGTCAACAGAGGTGTGAAAAACAAAGTGACAAGAGGTTTAATGAAGACCCTTTGGAGGAGGATGGTAGGTTTTGCAAGCTGGAATAATGCCAGTATCATATCAAATTTTGTATTTAATACTTTAACTGGACTGAAAAAATAATTATTTAAAAAGAAATTTCACAACATTAATGCTAATCATGATGAATACACATTGACGAAGTTGTAAACTATCACTTTTGCAAGTATTTAAATGCTAGAAGTTATCTCCCTTCGTTTATATGGCAATCTCTCCAGAAAGTTCGTTAAACTTTAGGGTAAGCCAGTGTTCCAAGAAAATTTTTTTGAGACACAGGCATAGGTCTAGTTACTAAAAAAGAATCACAAGCCCAGTCTTAAGTTCCACATTTTTAGATTCCAATTTGAAGAAGTGCATGCCATAATACTATAAATACCATTGTGTGTTGGAGAGAGCTTCCAGCAGAATTTGTATTGTATACAAATTTCAAATCCAACCACGGTATAACTCAACTCAGTTTTACAGAACTCTTTCAAGTTTATTTACTCATGTTGGGATGCCCATAAATTATTGTGCACGTTTCTTGCTTTAACCTGTTTGGGGTTCAGTAAATTGTGTTGGTAGGGAAATTCCTAACCGACCTAGTTTTACTAAGATCACTCATACATGCTTGTGGCACTATACTGGTGGTCTCAATAACATAGGGGGAATCTCCATTCAGTTGTTTGAACCTACATACATTTTTTACATAGATTGAAGTTGAATTCAGAGGGGATTTTCCATGTAGTAAACTCATTTTTTGATATGCAATCATACACAGTCAATCTAATTTGAAAGAAATACATGAATAAACAAGTCATTTAACTTTATTTTACTGTATGTCGTTATTAATATCTCTTGGGCAAACAAAAATTTGTAAACTACTTTAAATTACTCTGCTTAATGTCTGTTTATGATCTGGTTTATCTAAAGAGTTCTGAAAGCTATATTCTGATTCAAAGGAAAAGCACATACCTGTGAGATGTACATTGTTCAACATGAATTAAAATGCATGATTTAGGTAGATTTATAGAGCTGCAACTACCAAGAAATAACAAGGGATGCAACTGCATTATGGCTGAAGGAAACTCATCACTGCACTAGATTCTTCCAAAGGTCCTGGCATAAAGAAAAATTTACATGTAAACAGACCATCCAGTTTCTGCGTGTGTTGAATGAGTGGTGTTGCAAATTATGTTGAAATCATTCATGAATGAAATACATTGGTTAATTTTCAGTACATGGCTGATACAGATGAAAATTCACAAAACTACAGGTTATAATAGGAGCAAAGGTTTTTTGTTCATTAAATTTAATTCAAGACAATATGCCTTGACCAAAGATCAGAATCATTGTAATGGGATGAACCCAGGTGGGATTGGATCTTGTAAGGACATAGAGCAAAAGAATGAAAATGAGATGTTTGATTATGATGTAAGATAAATCATTTATGAATATCTGACATAACATCCATCTCTCACAGTGTTAACTAAACAACTAAAAACCATGTGCTGCTTGTGTACACAAAGTTCATCATTGGATTGAACATAATGGTGTCATTCTTCATTAATACGGTTAATGCATGGTTTGTCAAGTAACATCACAAATTGTATCATTTGTTACCATATATGGTGGATGTATGGATTTATTGACAGATATAATTAAGGTATGGATTTATAAATAGTTTGTCATATCTATAATGACATAATCCCTTGGGAATCCATTATCTGCAGACCCATTGGTACAGAATCTTTGTCTCTTCACAATGAGTCATTCTTCAAACTAATGTCACAATATTCACCATTGATTACAGTGTCTGGGTTTAATAATCCCACAGAGTTCATTGACTCCCCATGACAGCTAAAACCACAATAACTGGGTCATGTAATGCTATCGATGTCCCCAAAAATTGTACTTTAGAATAGATAGAGTGATACACATGCATGCATGTAAACTGATTTTGAACATATTAAACTCTTCTTTCATAAGAATGGCTGTATGAGATTACTGAGAATATGAATCTGTCCACAATGAGATTAATGACACTGGATTACAAAAACTCCAATGTTTCTCCCTGTTTAATTGAATTCATCATATACGTCCACTTGTTGAAGCATCTTACCCGATTGTATTCAATCCGATAACCTAGAGTTCTTTTACATAGATATGACTTGCCAAAAATTTAGAATATATTTCAAAGTGGGGCAGGTGTGTAATATATGACTCATATTGATCTTGTTTAAAATAATGAGAGAAATTTTTCTCCACAAATTTTTAGTTTTAGAATAGAGTGTGAAATATGCTCAGACTCTGTCGATTGATTTGAATTGAGCAATGTAGAAAAATTATCATACACATATTGTTTCAGATAAGGATTTTGAAGATGAAAATTTTCCCTACTATGCTCCAGAAAAATTTCCAATCCCTTTGGCCATGTGGGACTTTGAACAGTGTGACCCCCGGAAATGCTCTGGTCGGAAGCTGGCAAGACTTGGCTATGTTCACACATTAAAACTTACCCAAAGGTTCAATGGTTTGATTCTCTCTCCAGTGGGAAGACAGTGTGTTTCTCCAGCAGATAGGTATGCCCATTCATTTTCCATACTCATCTTGAAAATATAGAGCTTATATATTTTGTGTTATTATTTCTTCACATACTCATTCTAATTAGTTCACCTATATTAAATCAATTAGAAATTTTGTACTACTGTACACTTGGCATTGATGCCATTAAATCAGATACATATGTTCAATCTTAATGCATCTTATACATTCCTTCTCGCCAGCACAGATTTTGCATAGTCTTTGTTTATGCCTAAGGGGAGATAATTATCCAATGTCATGTATCTCTTTGCAGCACCGTAACATGGACTTATGAACAATCACATGATCTCCACGTAGTACTGGACTTGTGTTAGTCCAGTGTAAGCTTAGTGCCACAGTCTCCATTTACAACATCAATAAACCCAAATTTCTAACTTCCTACATTGGCCATTTGAATATAAACAGCTATCTCCAATTGTAATAGAAGGCTTCCATTACATGTCCACATATGTTACCATCATGGAAGTGAGAATGTAGGACAAAACAAAGGACTTTCAGTCTTCTATTGAAGTTTATCACATACCCAAAGCTCTGGTTTAGATTGAAAAAGAATCGATCATGGCTTTTACCCTGGCTGAAGAAGGCTCTGTTTGAATGACTGCTGAGAGCTTCATTGGTTCACATCTTGTAAGACCTGCTTCCGGAGTGTGTTAGCTGCAACATGCAGAATCAGTGAATTACTTGCATTGTCGGTTGACCCAAACTTCTTGCAGTTCCATTGGGATGGGTCACTAATTGCTGCATTCTATAGGACCCATTAAAAGCTTTTGAAGAGATACCTTGAAAATAAACAGGCTGATGTGAATAGGGTATCCCATCTATTCTTACCTCTGAAATTGACAATATCTCGGTAGAGGCAATGAACTTTTATATATTTCTACTCATGAAGTTGGGGAAGTCACAACAGGTATTTGAGTGAAACAGTTCCCTAGCTGACATTATACAACCTATGGGATGGAAGTTGGAGTTGACTTTGTTTAGCATCTGCCTAAAGAATCTTTGATTCCAGAAGGTTCAATTAAACTCAGTGTGACCTAAAGCTCCAGTGCAATAGGTTATCTTTCCAGGTTGTTTGGCAGCTTCTTAAGGATGTGACATGACAATTTCTGCTGGATTGTTAGGAGAAAAAATATTTCCTTTTCCTGAGGATGCATCTTGGCATATAGAGTCAATGTTCTTGTCAGGTTTTCAATATAGAAGATGTCTAACATACTATATGGGACCAGAGATGGTCTTTCAGTGGTAAAGGGATGTAACTCTCTTCACTTCGTATCTATTCTTCTTAGGTCTTACAACCAGGTATTGTATTTGAAGAAGAAACTAATTTTTCATGTTGAGTAAGTTTCTTAGATATTGCATGCACAACCATAATCATGTTACATCCTACAAGAAGAGTGTGCATTTTACTCAAGTAGTAACTGAGGGGGCAGGGGCCAGTTTTTATGTACAAATTTAATTAATCAAGAAGGTCCATATTTTGAGATACCTATATTAAAACAAAGCATAAAAATATTATTCACTTGACCAGAGAAGTCAGTGGCAGTTCATAGCAGAAGTTTATGCACCCTAACCTCAAATTTATACTTGCAATTTTAATGTCCGAAGGTCATTTGTGACACCATCTGGTGCTCACAGTGCAAACACAAGCCCGTTTCCTAGATGACAATTCTGCAAAACAGTGTGTAGTAAACAGGCTGATACAGTTGAAAATAGTTGTCATCCAAGCCGTTTTTTAGAAATTCTACTTGCCCCAAACCCACATGTTTACTGCTATGGGAGGCTAGCTTTTCTTCCTAGCCAACTATTGGTATTTCACTATCAACATATTGTAGAGTAACTATGGAAGGTGAACATGCCTGAAATCAATTTCAAGAACAACACAAGCCTGAAACACCTAGTTCACAAATATATCCATATCTTTAATTAGTAAACAATAATTGCTGAAAAAGTCACACCATAGCCTTAAGTTAAGAAATTTGCCAGGGGCCAAATTACGAAACTGGACCCTGCCACCAGAAATACACATGATTTAGCATCAATACCTATATCAAGGGGACATCACTCTGTATTACTGTGACATGTGGCCTGAGCATTGAAATATTTTGGCTGGGAGGAAGATTTGTGAGGTAGTGGCAATGCCTCTAAGGTATTATAACTGGGCAGGTATTGTCTAAGAAACATATAACTGGAAAATTTGGTTGCTTAAGAATGTCAGAGATGGTTTCAATACTCGTCATTTAAAAAGAACAAAATGATAATGGAATCAGACCTCTATTGGATTTCAGGAAATTCTTTTTGGCCAGTAGAGCAACAGTCCATTCAAGGGACTCTTATTTTTAGAGTTACTTTTCATTTTATAGTTAGATGCATGGATGCAGTATTTTGTGTATGCAACTATTTATTCAGTCAATCAGTTCAATGTTATGAAACGTAGTTTGGAATATATGTCATTGCAAGATTTTCTGAAGTTCACTTTTGTTTTCTCCACAGTTTGGATGAAAGGAATGGCAGGGATTTATTTAAATGGGCAACCATTCCTTTAGCTTTAAAAAGAAAATGTTCATAATGGATGTATGTTTTTATGCAAATTTCCTGTGAAATCAGGTTTAATTGTATTTCATCTTTTTGCAGAGAGATTGTGGCTAAGCATGGCATTGCAGTTGTAGATTGCTCCTGGGCAAAAATAGAAGAGACACCTATTGCCAGACTAAAAGGCAATAATTTACGTCTGCTTCCTTTTTTTATTGCAACCAATCCTATCAACTATGGAAAACCGTGCACTCTGTCATGTTTGGAGGCTTATGTTGCCACCCTGTACATAACAGGTTTGTAAGATATCAGAAGTCCAGTCCTACCCACTTATGTCGACATCACTAATGTCGACTCCGCTTATGCCAACAAGCTACCTATTTCGACAAAAACGTAAAGTCCCAGTCCCTTGCTCTATTATTACTACCAAAATTGTCATGCTTATGTTGATGTCGAGATAAAATAAATAAACATGTCAACAGAAGCCCTTGGTCCCAGCTTGAACAAATCTTTGTTGTCTAATCATTTATGTTGACAAGCAGCCAGTTGCTACCCATTCTTTGTTCAACAATTAGTTGATTTTGCCACCAGGCTTTAATTTTTACCACCTTATGATATTTATCAGCAATCAGCCTGTTCTGACATGTATTTTATTCAACAATTAGTTGATTTTTCCAGCAGGCTTTAATGTCAGTCAGATAAAAAAGAAAACAGACACAAAAATAGGCTTTTGTTTGGTCCTATAAAAATGGCCTCTCCTGGCAACTTAAATAAAAACAATGAAATCTGATTCTTGCATTTTCCAAAGTGATTGGTGATTAAAACAGGTTTATTGTGCTGTGAAAGTTACCTTTTTAACTTTATTTTTATTTACAATGGCTACCAATGGCAGTGTAAATGCAGATAAAATGTACAGTCTCTGGAAATTAAATATATGGCTGTTAAGGGAAGATGAGGTGGAGCATCTCACAAAGATATCTGTGAAAAATTTATTGAGCTGACATTGTTACAATATAGTATCATAATAATTATTTTCTTTTAATACCTCATTAGCATGTGTCAGTGTATACAATTTTATGCCTTCATTAATCTTACCAGCTGCATATCTCGTGTTCTCTTTTATGTATTTTTCATGATTACTTCTATAACTAAAGACAAGTACTGTTTAAATCAACTTGTTGACAGGTTTCCATTTCCTTGTGAATAGCCCCATCCCTTTGGTAGCTTCAGTACAATGGGAACAGACTGACCAAAATATAGGCCAATTTAAGTTCATGTATTCAAAGTGTGTAAATTACAATTATGCAACCATGTGCTTATGCTGACAGTGATCGTTTAGAATGTTTCTCATCTTAGAATGTGACCAATGCAATATTTTATTGTGGATTTTATTACACAAAGGTAACCAGAATGTAATTTGTTAATATACATGTGTATTTTATACTGATTTTGTCTTCATGTATTCAAAATTTGCATTGTTTATTTTCTTAAAGTGTAAATGCTACTTAATGATGACTGGTGACCCCTTACTGACAAATTTTATTTATATATTTTTTAGACCCCCCCAACACTTATCTTGACATCCACCTATGTCGACAATATTTCCTCGGGCCCGATGATGTCAACATAAAAGGGTAGGACTGTAGTCACTTGCCATAATGGATTGTATTTGGTCTACACAAATCATTTGTTGCTGTTAAATCAGAAACAATTCAGAAGAATTTTTTTGGTGACGAATATCCACAAAATTAAATATCTCATGAAAAATAATGTTGTAGAGTGGCTGCTAAGGTCAGTAGTGCCCCCCCCTTAATTGTCCAAAATGTTATACCCCACAAATACAGGCAAACCTCTCCTAATGGTCATCCTTACACAGTGGTCACCTCTTCACAATGGCCATTCTAATTTTCCATCAGCAAATTTTTCATATATATGACCAATAAGGAACTGTCACCTACCTGATGAAGGCACAAATAGAGTATTAAGTATGAAATAGAGAGCTATATAACCATTGATTGAAGTTTCATTGTGTCATATATTTTGTAATGAAGAAACAACATACGGTGGATGTGTGAAAATTGTAGTAATGCATAAATACACTGAATGAAGTTTGGATTGGTTTCACTAATTTTAAACTAGGTACTTGTGGCAATTTAGAATCGAAACACTTAGATTTTTAATGTAGATTTTTATTGTGAATTCTTTATAGAAACTTTGAACCAGAATTGGTTTCAATTTGCCCTCCATTGTATTGTAGGGAGCAAGTAGCAGAACCAGTCGGTTTATCCTTGGATGCTTTTGTGATAATGTTACAGATGAGAAGGAGTTCAGTTTAGTTTTTAAAAAAATGATTGACTTTCTATAGTAAGTTACTTGTGAACAAGATAATTTTGTTATGGATAAGAAATAAACTGTTGAATATAATGGTGATAATGAATCGGATCTGTAAGAGACAGCAGACACATACATGCCAACATTGATTAACATTGGCAAAGTCAATGAGTTACAGTCTTGTGACAAGGAAATAAAAATAGTATTATATTATTTAACCAATTATTTGGGTTTTAATTACAATGATTAAAACAGGGGCCCCGAGTGGCCGAGTGGTCTAAAGCACTGTCCGTTATGGATCTCTGCCATCTCACCTCTGTCTGTGTAGGTTCGAGTCTAGGATTCGGCTAATGTGGATATGTGAGAAAGCTTGCCAGTAGCTTCTCGTGGGTCGGTGGTTCTTTCTGGTGATTTCCCGGTTTCTTCCTCCACCATTAATACTGGCCGCCATGAATAGCCTATCGTGTGCTGAAAAATGGCGTTAAGCCCAACAACAACAACAACAACAATGATTAAAACCAACCCATAAGATTAAGACTTTGTGTTATTCAGAGATGTTTCTATTTTAAGTTTTCAGGTGTCATGTCACAATATAAAATAAATTTTACATGACATATTGACACTTTTAAATGTGAATATTATGTTTTACCATTTCATTATGTTTGCTTAGGTTTTCCTGAGCAGGGAGACATCCTTCTGAAGAAGTTTAAGTGGGGTCATAGCTTTACAGAGGTGAACAAGAAGCTCCTGACAGAATATGCAGGCTGTTCGGACAGTGGTCATGTGGTTCAGATTCAAAAGGAGCATTTAGATCAGATAGACAGAGAGAACCAGACTCGCAAGGATTGCAGAGATGGTAATATATTTTGAGTTTTAATATTAATCTTTAGATATCAATATTGATAGATTGCATGGTTGTTACACACCACAAAATTAAAGTCCTTAAAAAAATAATCAATCTTTGAAAACATTACAATCCTTTTCTTCATTAGATGCATAATTTCCACAAATTTTGATGGGAAAAAAATGGTCACTTAAAAAATTAAAACCCTATGCCCCCACCCCCACCTCAAGCCCACCAACAAAATAATCAACCCGACACACTAGGACCTTCACTTCATTAGATGCATATCCACAAATTTGGTTTCCATGGAAAGGTTGTATTCTGCATATTTCAAAATTTAATGCCAAGAAAATAAATAAGTTCTTCATGGAAAGAGATTTTTTTTTCAAAAGTCAGACTTTAAGATAACCATTCACTTCAACATTGTTAAGTTTATTCACTAATTTTGGTACTTCTGTATTGTGACAAAAGTGGTACCATAGAAACTCTGGTCAAAGAGTAACTTGCATCTTTGACAAAATTAGATGCTTTCTGCTTCCTATAAAAAGTATAATTTTAAAAGACTGGTTTGAAATTATGTAGTTAGTTTTGGAATAACTGTGGGTCGTCAGGAATAAAGAAATATTTTGAATTTATTTTTAGTGATTTTATACCTTTTCTGAATGTATATAGAATATTGTGATTTTAATGCTTAAATATTGTTCTTGCTTTGTACCTTAAAGACATGGAAGGTTGAAGCGAAATTGTAGTCTGCATATTGCTTCCTTAAGAAGGAAGAGAGAACATTGGAGCAATCGATACTGTTATAACAGTCTAGACATTAGCAGAGGACAGTTGTAATGGCACTGAGAAGCAAGTGGTATTCCATATTTATGTTGTATTTATATCTGATTTTTAGGTGTAGTGGCAATAATTGTGTACAAGACTGATTGTGTCATGGGTCACAGCAAGTAACAGGAATTATGTATAAGACTGGTGGTGTCATGGGACACAACACGTGACAGGAATTATGTACAAGATTTAGTGCTATTGGGTCACAAGTGACTGGAATGGTGTACAAGACTTGTAGTGTCATGGGATACAACAAATGACAGGAATTTTGTACAAAATGTAGTGTCATGCAGTCACAATAAGTGACTGGAATTGTGTACAAGATTGAAAGTTTCATGGGGTCACAACAAGTGATGCGAATTGTGTATGCGATTGGTATTATTAGGGGTGCACATGTGCCAGGAATTAAGTACAAGGTTGAGAGTGTCAAGGTTTCATAACAAGTTACAGTAATTGTGCTTGAAACAAGTTGTGTCAGGAACAGACAAGTGACTGGAACTATATGAGACTTTGGTAGTGTCAGGGGTACACAACATATGACAAGAACTAATTATGAGACTTAAAGTGTAAGGGGAGGTGGGGATCACAAGTGATTGTACCCATTGTACATGACAAATTATTTTTTATATACCTGGATATTTTTATTCATGACTATATCAAGTAATGTTAACCCATATTTATAATGATGGTCTATTCCATGCAGTTTTTTATTAAAATTTAATGCTCAATTTCTTCCATTTTCTGTCATCTAAAAGTAATAAATTTTACTTTATTTCAGACATGATGAATATAGACCTGACTGTAGAGTACCACAATCCCAATCATTCTAATTTTCAACAACTAGATTATAGGTAGGTTTGTCTTTATAAAGAGTTTTGAATGGTTCTTCTGGACTTTTAATTTTCAGTCTTGAAAGATAAAACTGTGGAGACATTGTATAACAAAATTAGATTTAACATATTTGAATACTACCATGTGCTCATTAAAGTAGATTTTAAATGATTTTATTCCTGTATTGGGAAAATTAAGTTTCTTAAACAAATTAAGGAGTCCCAAATGATTTGTTTATAAACCATTTCTTCTCTTACAAAACAATCATTTTATACATACATACATATATATAAACATATATTTTATACATACATATCTATAAACCACAAGATTTGACTGTTTTGCCATTTGTAACTTTGAATATGTCTAAATATT
The DNA here is from genome assembly GCA_016746295.1 of Potamilus streckersoni. Taxonomy (NCBI): domain Eukaryota; kingdom Metazoa; phylum Mollusca; class Bivalvia; order Unionida; family Unionidae; genus Potamilus; species Potamilus streckersoni. Next base: position 71,918 of record JAEAOA010001521.1, read on the forward strand.
TGTTCTTTGTTTGATTCACTATATTCACTTTCTAGACACATTACAAATCTAGGTTGTTATAGTAGAAAATAAAAAATTTCTTTTGTGATTTATTTTCAGATTGTTAAGGAACTATTTCTGTTTTATTTTAAATGTTACTTAGTATTATGAAAGAAAACATTAACTAGTCAAATGCATAATTTAGTAATGACTGATGGTCAATCATGGCCAGATAAACCTGAACCAGATTTTATAGTCTTTTGCATATTAAGAGTTCTGTTTGCACTCACTTTGGTTTTAAATATAATAATGATGATGAAATTTAAAAACTGTTAGCATTATGCTATAGATACTTCAATAATGTCAACTATTTTGAAGAGACTACTAGTAACCTCGCCACACACAAGCCAACATAATCTGTATGTAAAAGTTGATCCCTACTTGTCTTTAAGATACAGGCTCATTTTTTATCTCAACATACTGGTACACCCCATATTTCTCATTATTTCCAAAAAATGAGTATGCACATATGTAGAACATTTTTTTTATTATATTTATCCTCATAGGCTCAGCAAATCACAATGAAATTTGGTATCACATGGGTTTTAAACTGATCAGATTGGTAGAAAATCATATCAGTACATATTGGAATGTAATCATTACATCACATTATATCACAACATGATTTCAGCTGGCAAAACTGTACTCCAAAACTTGTAAAATAATTGTTTTACTACAGTAGAAATATTGTCAAATTCACAGCAGACAGCTTTGTCTTTGTAGTTAACTTCATCTTCATCCAAAACAAAATCTAGAACAACTTAGTTCTCCTCACAAATCCTCATGAATTAAGCACAATTGTATAATTTAAACCCGTACAATTTTATATCTCCACTTCTCCCTATCAATGATGGCGCTCGACCAGAACCTGGACTCAGGCTCAAAACTAGAAATGTTTTGCACACATTACATATCTTTCTGCCCATGATTACTGAGGTTAAATTTTGTAAAATAATATGTTTCTGTATTTAAATCTTGAATACATTTGTTCATTTACCTGCAAGTAGTGTATGTTACTGAGTATAGTGACTTGATCTGGTAGGAAATACAGGGTTCCCATGCCATTAAGAAAACAGGAACAAGTTAGGAGAAAGAATATATTTGTTCCCAGCAGGGGAAAATGCTTTTAAAGTGTGCAAATGTTGATGAAAGTCAGATGCCACTTGATGATTGAAAGAATATTTAATTGAGTCTTAATTGAACTGATTGTGAGTTCAATTTTTAGAGCTCTTTTCAGAATTTTTAGACTGGGTTTTACATCATATACAAATTGGGTTAATTACATAGGATATCCCATATTAAAAACAGCTTTTTTTTTAAACAATGCACACTTTTTCTTAGCCATCAAGTTTATTAATTCCATTTGAGTAATTTTTAAAAGTGAATCTCAGAAAAATGAATTTCATCCAGGAAAGAAAAGCAGGAAAAATCCTGGACATTTTCTTTAAAAAAGTGGGAAACCATTGAAACAGCATAATGGATGTGTATACAAATATACTATCCTCAGCACTTAAAATATTAACATGAAGATAAACAGAAGATTAGTGAAAAGAGTATGTCTCAGCCTGTTTTTTGGCAGCATATTTAAAACTTAGTTTCATTATTTTGCAATTTACTATTCTCTCAATATCAATAACATTAACAATTAACTGTTGTTTCTGTCCCATTTAATCAATTTTTAAGTTATAACAATCTCATGCATCGATAAGACAACATGTCTTTAGTGTGGTTTGATTTGACACGTTTTCATATACATTATAAAAGAGAAAATGAAGCCCACTGTACACAAAACATCATAATTTGTTGAAATTTCGTTGAAACAAGAATATTTATAAAATGTGTGCTTTGTAAGTTAGAATATTTTGTAACACCTAATTTCTTTATAACGAGCTTACTGTTGTTTTCTTTTTAAAAAATTATATTCCCCTGACAAATCATATATCTGTTTCTTCAGTACTAGCAAGCAATAAATTCTGTTTCTTTTACAGTACTTCAGAAGAGGATGAAGATGAAGTTGAGGAGAATGATGATAATGGTGATGAAAAGGAATATGAGGAGGAGGATGGAGTCGAAGGGAAGGGCGATATGAATGTTGAGAAGAAAGAGGCAGAGGAGATTAATTTTGTGGAGAATGAACACGATAGGGAGGTTCATATTCCTGAAGAAAATAGTTATACTAAAAACGTTTGTGTGGAGAGAGTTTGTGACAGTCTGAATTTGACTCATTTGGAAGATTTGGACCCTGTGACATCTGTTGATGAATTGGTGGTAGTCAGTAGTTTGTCATTACCAGACAATTTCCCTGATCAATCACCTACAGGAGATACAGAACCATCCTCAAAAGAGACCTGAAAATACTTCAGTTTTTCAAATAGATGTATGGCATTTATGATATATGAGAAATTAGTCTTTTGAAAGGTCACAGGTTTTGCTTGACTTGAATTTGTATGTTTATGTACGTGATCCATCGTCAGTCAGATTTGTCTCTGCAAATTATTCATTATCCTATTTTACACTTCTACCACATCTCTGTTTCTGTATTAAGAACAGACATGTATAACAAATTTTAGAAGAATGCATAGTCCCCTTTCATTATATTATGCTGTTACTTTTAGGTATTGATGTTTATCAGATAGTTTGACAAAGTGTATTTTGGTCAAGAAAATTAATCACTTTCAAAAACTCTTAACATTAGTTTTTGAAATCAACATATCTGGTATTTGATACCCTTCATCTTTCTATGCCTTGGAAGTTCAGAAGAAATCCCTTGAGTTAAAGTAAAATATATTCCAGATTTTTGCAGTACACTCTAGTAAAGAGGCATCAAAAGTTACATTAAAATAGAACAATGGCAATGAACTTCACTTGTATTAGAGTTTTACTTGAAAAAATTGGGCTGAAAAGAAATTTCACGTGTTTTTTTTAACTACATTCTAGTTTCACTGAAAGTCTTTTACATTAAAAATTTAATGTTAATGTGCATGGATTATTAGTGATCTAGTGCATTTATTACCAGTGTGTGTCAAACCTTTATTATCAGTGTTTGTCAAGCCCACATTACTAGGAAGCAAAACAAAATGACCTTGTAGTCAACACTTCATTAAGGTTCTGGTTAAAGGTTTTCATTTGCTTCTTAAACTTACATTGATTTTCATATGGCTTGATACTGAGGCATTTTGAAGTCAAAGCAATTAATTTTGTGACATGCACTCTTTAAATTTTAGTAAATGTCCCAAACAGAAAATTTGTGTTTATGTTGTAGTTTTTTTTCAATTTGCTAATATTTCCCAAACCACTTGAGTCTCATCATGCTTGACATCATGAAGAAAACACAATTTATTTTATGACATGCTCACTCGCCCTAGGACTTAAGGATCAAGATAACAGCTGTAGAAAATCTGCTTTTTGTTTAGAGTTTTTCACTTTGCTTATATTTTTAAAATCCCATGATGAATTTTCTTCATACTTAGAATGAATTATTATGAAGCTAAAACTATTAGTACATGCATGCTGTCTCCTTTTGCCTCAGTCATGGTAATAGTTAGAATAATTTGCATTGTGGTTTTCTTTTGAGTTCTTTCATTTGCTTATATTTCCTAATTTCCTTTATATATGGGATGAATTATGTCAGTTTATTCTACAATATGCACTGTTGCCAAAAGAAATTTTAAAATTGTTTAGGAAAATGAGCATGGGAGTTTGTCTTTTTAATTTGATATAACTTCAGAATATGTATTGGACATTTTTTTGTCAAAGGGAGATAACTTAAACATGTGATATAAAATGGCCAGTAAAGGTTCTTGTCCTTTGACCAGAATTATTTGGCATTGCAATGACTGGTGTAATGTTCACTATGGTGATTTCATTGTATAAGATATTATTGCCTGTGCTGCAATTTTCAGTGCCTTTACCTTGCCAACATCAATAAATTTTCCAAGGAACTGAAGAAGAATCAAATAAAAATATTTTGTTAAAAATTTTCATTTCATCTTTAAATGGTACAACATTCTACAGTCACATTTTTCTTTTTAAATATTTTTTAACAAATTTCTCTACATAGGTTTAGGATTGAAATCCTTATGTTCTTGACCTGTTCCTTGGGTTTCCAGTGCATTTTTCCTTCCACAGTCTTAACACCATGTGAATCAAGCTAATAATGTTCCATTGTTTTCTTTTTCTGCCCATGAGATTGTAATATTCAATGATTCAGTCCATGAGTCTCCCATTCCCTTTGGTGTTCTGGTTTCATTATCAAAACTATATGCATCTACTTATTTATATCAAACATTCTCATGAAAATTATTATTTATTTTATGGACTTTTTTCATTATAATATATTTTATAAGATAATTATTATATAAAATAATTAGTGGTCCAATGGACATATATACAATTTTATAAAATTATTGCATCAAGTATGAACACGATTGGTTTCTGTTGGCTTGATAATAAAACCCAGAGCAGCTTTAAATGTGAGTGACAAAACATTATGTCATGCAGTGTAACTGGTCATTAGAGTATTATTTTAGTGTACCTGGCTGTAAGGCCAAATGAGTTCATGGGAGGGCCCTACATTTAGTATGTCATGTGTTGTGTCATGCTTTCATCAACAATTGCTTGTTACTCTAATCTAAATTGGATAAAACTTGGAATGTGGGCTTATATCATCAATCTCTCAGATGATTTCAGTATTGAGTGAGATCCATAAGGTGATCTCACATCTGATGAGCTGGGCTTGTTGCTGCTCTGGAGATCGTATTTTTTACCAGATTTTAATCAAACATGGATGATGGCTTCTTGCAAAAAAAATTGGGTAATTGCTATGTAGATACCTTTTCAACAGAAATAATAAGACTACTGAAACTAGATCATTATGACCCAATATTTATGTTTGAGTGACATTTGTATTTTCAGCTCTCATTCCATTACATCCTCAATACCTTTGACTCAAATTTACCTCTATATAACTTGGGAACTATGAAACATAATTATGCCATGTGGGGTGAAACACTCAAATGTAGATTTGCCTTTTAGGGCATCAACTCTTGTACTTCATTTTTTAGAGTTATGAGCAAGTTTTTAAATACCATATCTTCTCTAATAGTAGAATAGCTTGCAACTCACTTAGCTCAGACCCATTCAACTCTGGATGCAATTTGGTGTGATCACCTTCTTCTATACAAAGTTGTACCTTGTGGGGTTTCATCTCTTCTACTTCATATTTGGCAGAGTTATAGGCCTTGAATGTCAATTTCATTTGGTGCTTGTGGTAAGCATAGCTTACGTAGTATACTCACCTGTAAGTCCAGTCAATTGCAAACAAAGATCCTGATCTGCCACAACATAATATACCTGCAGAATAGGGTCTCTGTTCTTTGTTCTACTGATTACTCCTAACAAACTGCACATAACCAGATCTGTGGTGCATTATATAACTCAATATCAAAATCTGTGTAGTTTGCAATTGACTCACAAGCAAATATATACAGTAAGAACCATTGAACATGCTTTCATGCAGTTTGATGAAGCTGTCTACTAAATCTTGGTGTACAATTTAGGAGTTCTGTCTCTGCTTTATTTTGACCAAGTTACAGATTAATCAATATCACATTAGAAGTTGCTTGCAGCCTGCATAGTTTGAGGAATATTTCAACATATCCTGACACAATTTAGTGTGGTTTCCAATAAGCAGATATGACTTTAAGGGGAGTCTTGCTTCCACTTAATCTAGGACTGAGTTATAGGTCCTTGTTGATCTATTTTAACTCTTCCCATTGGAAGTTGACTGTTATCAAAGTTTGTAAACATTATGATATACAGTACCTGGTATCTAAATACCATTTGGTATGCCAGTTGTCTGCCTTTGCAGAAATATAGTCCTTTTTGAGTCATACTGCAGGGCAATTTGTGGTTCAGTATCCCATTTTTGTAGCAAATATTAGTCTCATTGAGTTTTCCTTCAAGTGGGAAATATTTTTAGTATAATGGACCACAATTTGGTCAAAGTTTGATGGAAAACAAAACTCAATACATGGGTATGACTTGGTAAAATTTTTACGAGATGTGGCAGATAGACATATCCCTCCTACGTTAAAAATGAGATGGGTACAAAAAGAACAAAGAATATGATCCTTAATGTAAGTTGCCATGGAGATCTGAAATAACATGTTATTAAGAAATGACATTAAGTTCTGCAGATGTGGAAAATGGGAGCAAAAGAGAGAGTTTGGGAAATGTCAAATACAAAGGAAAACAAAACATTGTTTTAATTTTAACTCAGTTTATTTGTATATTTACAAACAATATTTCATAAACATTTACAATTTAGAGTGTGATTACACTACAAATATACCATATATACTTGCCTGTAAGATTGGTCCAACTGGAAACAACAAAGATCTTTACCTACCATTGCATAATGCAACAGCAGATCATGGTCTATATCATTTGTTATAAGCATTACTCCGAACAAACTGCACAGACCCAGATATGCCAGCACATTATGCAGTCTGCAGTTGGATTGGACTTAAATGCGAGCTTCTATGGTACAATTTCAAAACCATACTACTTCAAACTTTTCCTCACACAAACTTTACATCACATGCAACCTTTCAAATGATACAGTCTTCCAACATTACAGGAATCAGATTTATTTGCAAACCCCAACTAAAACTGGGAACACAGAAAGATGAAGTTTCAGTTTTGGTAATGCCATGGTGCCATGGTCTGTGATGAGGTCTGAATATGAATACTTTACAGCCAACTATGCCTTTACTGTAGCACATACAGGCAACTTAACAATTATTATTCTCTGGTTGGTTTTTAATGGAAGGAGAGAAATAGGTCCATTTCATTGAAAATGTATAGATCTGAGGTCGATTCTATATATGGCCCTGGAAGTGTTGATGGACTCTCACTGCTGTATTTTAAAGGCTGAACAGAAAACAAAGTACTGAGGCTAGTAGTCAAAAATAGCTGGGTCAGCAGAATGCCTTCTCCTAAAATGTCTTCTGATTATGCTGATTGAAATCAACTATTTCAAGGTGTTTCTTTTTTATGCATCTTCATCCATTTTGACAAAATCAGAATCATTTTTGTCCAACAATGAGCCCTTTATGCCATGATGACTTATGACAAAGTTGGTCAAATTCTGCTAAGTAGCTAATCAAGTTAAAGCTTCTGAAATGACATCATTTATTTAAATCTGAAAGATTTTCAAGGTATCTATGTCCTTGCTTACAAGTCCAACTGTAAACTGCACAGACTGGATCTGTGCAATTTGTTAGGAGTAATCAGTAGAACAAACAACAAAGATCCTGATTTTCAAGTATATTATGTTTAGGCAAATCTGTACCTTTGTTTTTTGCAGTCTGACTCAACTTAAAAGCAAAAATATATGGCAAGAAGTTTTCTGTTAAATCTTATCAAATTCTTTTTGAGAGTTTTTGAAAAGTTTCAAAGTTTATTATTTTTATTTTTAAGAACAGAAGTCATTATTCAATGGATGATCAACAGCCTTTGGAAGAATACAAATCCTTCATGCCAACACGCTTTCTGACGAACATGGCCAAATTCTGTTAGATTTAAAGAGTCATTTTAAGGATTTTCAAGTTTTAGTTGTAGCAGTCATATTCAATTGGCAAAGTGGCATTGTTTTGTACCAAACTCAAAAGCCATTCAAATCAGGATGCCTTCTGTCACATTGGTCAAAGTCTGTTGAGTGGTTTTTGAGAAAGATTTTTTTATTGTGAATAGTGGTGGCATTATTTTATGACAGCATCACATGTATAAATATCATATATACTCACTTATAAGACTAGTCCAACTGAAAAACTACAGATTTGAGTCTGTGCATTTTTTTAAAGGAGTAATCGCTAGATGAAACATTGTATACCTTGGCTTTCACATACAATTTGATTAGACTTATAAGTGAGGATATATGGTATGAAAATCCTTAATGCCAGCATGATTTCTGTGGTTTTTCAAGCCAATTATTTCATAGGATTTTTGGAGGGGTTTTGTAATGGCAGCCATAGCTCATTCAGTACACTACTGAACAGTGTTCCTTTAAAATAGTGATATTTTGAGATAGTTCTTGATTTTATCATTTCTATTCTCAACTATACCAGTCTAAAATGTAAATATACACTATAAATATTTTGCAGTATTCAAATCTTTGACATGTCATAATAAATGAATAATTTAGAATATGGCTATTTTTTCTAGTTGTATCAAATTATATCCACTAGTAGTCTCCTCTAATCAAGAATAAACAGCATTGTACATGTACACATGAAATCTGCTCAATTGATAAATGAAAACTTTCAAAGTGTGTTTTGGCATCACTAATTATTTATTCAAATTTATAAGATATAAACTTGGCATCTCCAGTAACTGGGGGTATACCTATGAATATATGAATATTATTATTATATATTAAAAAAAAACAAGGGCAGATCTTCATATAATAGTTGTGTCCATAATAACATATATAATGGAAGACATGTTTAACATAAGGTAATTGAAACTCGGGAGCTCTAAATAAGCAGCATATTTGTGTACTGTACATAAGCAAAGACTAGAATTGAGATAGTTTAATGCATTACAATTTGAAGCATTTAAATCAAAGTTGTCAGGGTATTGTTCCCATTGGTGAAACGTTCTTGATGTTTCATATATGTCTGACTTTATAGCACTTGAACAGAATTACATAATTGAGCCCACCCTGATTGAGTCTTGATCACTTTGTGTCTTTACAAACTCTAGTACACATAATAATCATTTTCATGATAAAGACATTATTCTATCATTGGTTAGCGTTTTGCAGTGCTCACAAAATACCCCAATGATTTCTGAAAATGAAACTTGTTCAAAATGAGTGATTAAAATACACAATTATTAAATTCTTTATCTTTAGCTACAAAATTATGTATTTTGTAATTCTTTTCCCAATTCAATGTTTTAAGTATTTTGGCATTTATAATGCTATCTCTTAAAAGATGCATACAGTGACTTCTAAAGGTCACAACTTTTTAATGTATACTTGTATGTAAATAATTATCTGTCCTAACTTGTTTCTGAAGCACAAGTTATTTTTTAAATAACAGTTATTATTGTTGTAATATTCTTCATGAACGAAATAATTTTCACTGAATAAAATTAAAATAAAACTTTAAATATGAAGTTTTGACATTCTGAACTAATAATTAGATTTTATAGATACATGTTATATTCATCTCAAAAAGCATGTTTTCCATGTAGGTTGATTTTTACCATCTCGTAAAATATATCTACATAAATCTTCTGGAATTCATAAACTTCTAACACAAGTTCATTCTGATCCAAGAATAACTGTATGCATTAGCATTACATGCAAGCCTCATCATTTCATGGTACTGAAATGTACATGGCATTCAAATACAGATGTACCAAAATGAAGATTAAGTTCATAAAGAGCTACGACTTTTGTAGATAGCACCATTTTCATTTGTATTTAATGGGGATGAGTATGACAAAAAGGATTATACAAAAGAATCTGGGACAATGTAATCTATAGTCCAAAATATATCAACCTGTTTGTTTGTAAAACCCCCCCCATACAGATTTCAATAATGGAAATCTTTATTGTGATAAAAGTGCCAGGAACTTGGTCAATTCATTCATTGATTTATATTTTTTAACCTGACACTGAGTAGAATGCAGACCCTAACATCCTCATCATCTGCATTTTTCATGCTTAACGGAAGTTTTCAATATAATATACAGACATGCTCAAGACCCATTTCCAGTTCCTGGACAAGTCCATTTTCAGCAAAGGGGTGAATGCACGACTAGAGAAGATGAATATACATATGTTGTTTGCTTTTGATATTTACAACTCGACTGAAACAAAGGAAAATAATGACAACAACAAATTTGCCTTTCATGTGGATTTAACAGTGGTTTAATTGATATGTTCATGTGTGCAAAGGGATATAATTCCAAAACTCAACGTTATGGTAATTTATGGAATTATCTGGCAGTTACAGAACATGATAAACTATGTCATTATGTTGTCTGATGGAAATAAACTAGCCCATAGTATACGCAATAAGGCACCATGTTATTATGGAAAGTCTGTTAAGCATGAAAGATGCAAGGGGATGCAAGTATTAGTGCCATTCTCATGACGGTCAGGTTAGAAATTAAAAACATTAATTATTCAATTGACTTTGTTCTGTGCACTTTTTATCACATTTAATGTTTTAGTTATTGAAATCAGTAGGGGGTACAACGGGTTGATATACTTAAACTATAATACGTTTAGGAATTTTTAAAAATGAAATCAGTTTTCATGTCTTGATTATGGAGAATAAAGAAAGCATTCTTAGCTCCAATGAGATAATTAAAATGTCACTTTTTTAAATATATGGTTTTGACCAATTTTGCAACATTTATACTTTTTATTTTTATGCATAAAGCACATCCAAATTGGACTGGTATCAAGACTAATTTATGCATTAAGCACATCCAAATCAGTGTTATCAAGTCTAATTTATGCATTAAGCACTTCCATATTGGACTGGTATCAAGTCCAATTTGTGCATTAAGCACTTCCAAATCAGACTTGCATCAAGTCAAATTTTTGCATTATGCACATCCAAATAGGACTAATATAAAGTCTAATCTAAATCTGACTGGTATATAGTCTAATTTAACCAGGCAACACATAGAAATCAGACTGGTATCAAATTCAAAATCTAACTGGTATCATCTAATTTGCTATCACATAATAAGCCAGCCAATCAGTCTACTCTTTCATTCATTATACATGTATGTTCATTATGTGTAATCAGAAATGAAAAGAACAGCTGATTATTCAATATCTGATCAGGGTCTATTTTGTTTTTGCTTGGTTGCATGGGTAAATGTGCAGCTTTTCATCATGGCATCTTTTATTATGTGACATGAATGATTTTTTTTTTTAATTTAAGCAAAGACAGATTTAAAGAAGGCTTGTATGTGTTCTGTATGGTCAAGCACCCCCACCCCACCACTCGCAAAAAAGCATATTTTTCCATGTCAAAATGATGAAATTCTGCCATCTTTTGAATAACAAGCAACCCCTTAGAAAGTAAAAACTTGTTTTAAAAACCTATATCTGCTTCTAGATATACAGTATACTATTCAATCTTGTAAGATTATCTATTTACAACTAACTGACAAGCAGAATGCCAGCTGAGATGAGATTGTATACATGAATATGCTGAGTACATTTTGATTTTGTCTATGGAAATGATCATTGCATGTGCAAATGACTAGAAATTGAAACAGAACTATGTACTACATGCTTTGTACAAAAGTGGTAAACATCTGCCAAACTATCTGTACAATTATCTTATATCTTATATGATCACACATGAAAATACATTATAAGCTCCCACAATGAAAGTGGAAAAGGACAATTTGTTCCCATCAAATGAAAAATTAGACTGGTTCCACAACTTTTGTTATCAGAAATAATTTTTATACAATAGAGAATCAGGTCAGGTTGTGCAACACATATTTATATTTAACAGTGATATATTATGTCAAAATCTACATTTATGTACCTTCAAGCTCAGAGATGAAATTCATGTAGAACATTTAAAAAGTGTTGATCTCCGAGATTAAGGTAAACTGAAGTAATAATAAATTTCATTTGATATTGTGAACATTGTTTTGACCAATAGTCTAAACAATGATCTTTGTTTAAAAAAGAGTAGTTTCAATTAAACTATTTTAATTGCATCAAATTTAAATAAAGTGCTTCTGTCAACCAATGACTCTATATATCTCTAACCATAAAAAAAATGAATAGCACAATGGTGAAGGATGAATTTCCTTCTAATAGCTTTAATGGAAATAAATAGGTTTCATGTTTGCATATTCAGAAAATAACAACAAAAATATGAAAGTCAACTTTGACCAAAGAACCAACTGAAGAATATAACACAATTTTTAAACTTCTCCATGAATTATAGTTCACCGACAGTTATCAAGGGAAGGAACATTTCTCCACGAATCTTTCACAAACAGACATCATGGGAAGAAGATAAGCCGATAATTCTCAGACTTCCTCCATGATCCAGATCATTCAATTCTGTCATTTGGATACTATTAAGGTCCTTTCTTATGGAATACCATTTAAAGTCAGCAGTGTTGCTAAAGTAAACATACCACTCATTATCACAGCATAAAACTGCATAAAATGTTAAAAGTTAAAGGGAAATGCTTGAAACTGAAGTCATAGTATTTATTTACTGTCTCCTTGACAGACGAATCACCTGATTCACCTGTGCACAAATGAAAACCCAAGTTACTTCCCTTTAACACATACATACATACATACATACATACATACATACATACATACATACATACATACATACATACATACATACATATACACACACACACACACACACAGCAGTATGAGTTAATTCCCTTTCTCCATTGACCATGTTTTGCTTCAGTATAGTCATTCTCTTGCTGCATAGCATTTAGAAGCTAAGTATAGATGATGGAGTCCCTAAAGGTCCTGAGTTCTGTATAGGTCCTGGGTTACCTTAAAGTGTTGCATCTTGGGGAAAATTGTCAGCAGTTGTCCATCCTTTGCATATCATGAGATTCACAATCCATTATGTAACATGGAATAGCATGTTACAACTGATCACAAATTAATGCAAACCAAATGCATAGGCTATGCAGGGCAGATCTGAGAATAACTTCACATAACAAGTCCTTCTTGAAAAACAGTCAATCATAACCAAGAACCGATGTCCTTCTCTAACACTGCTGCTGCATCCATACGTCCCATAACACGTAAAATGTTCATTAAATCTGTGACTGCAGTCTCTTCTCTGTGAATTGCTTCCCAAAGGTTGAGTATATGTTCTGTCGGACTTGGCTTTGTTGCAAAGTAATTGATATATCTGTAATGAGATGTTTATCTTTAAGAGCAGATAAGCAGTGACCTTTTCAGTGATCATATTTATGGATTTTTTCTATTGCAACTCTTAGTTCTTATACTAACATGCATGCATTTGCAATTAATTAAATTTAGAGTTCTAATCAAAATATGGCACTCGTGGAAGTTTTTAAATAATTTTTTTTTAAAATCCTAAACATATAAGAATTTACATGATATATGTTGCAAATAACATCTAATAATCATAAGCAGAATGAATCAATATATATATATATATATATATATATATATATATATATATATATATATATATATATATATATATATTGATGCTTCTTTCTTTTGTCAGTCTTTGTGTTTACTGTTCCCTTCATCTGGAGTCTAGTTTGTATTATCACTTGCAGAAATTCAGACAAAATCAATGAGTGCATTACAGTAAAATGTAAATTATATAGATGCCCCTTCACTAGATTTTCCAATTATATCCCGTTTACTCTATTGATTCTATACAGATTTATCAGTTATACAAAATACTCATTGTTGAGATAATTTCCAAACCCTTCTCTGGGATCAATGTTACATTGCATTTTATCACCAATATTTTCATCTCCATCATTATCAGTATGGTTATTTACCTGTCTACAGTGAGGGCCTGAGCTAACATCCTCCAGTCATTTCCTCTTGCATTCGGTGTGTCAAGTAACATGCACAACTGGTTGCGTATGTGTGAAGGCAGCCTGAAGGTAAATGCAAAATTAGTTTATATGCAAAGCAGATAACAGATTACAGATTATCATTTTAAAAGTTTGAAAGCAGTTACAATTTTACAAATCAAATTTAAATCTAATTTTCACTGCTTGTCAATTATTACATAATTTAATTGTTCCTTCATGAGAATTTAAGTGCAACTGCAAAATAATATAGACCCCAAGATGCCATTAAAGATGCCAGTGGGTATCCAGGTACTTGGCCACTGATAATAACCCAGGTAATATAATGAGTTATTGGGTACCCATTTACTGCTTGCAACTTTTTAGATGAAGCTTGTCAAGGCAGCACTAACTTTATTTCTAACTTGACAATCTTTTTGACTGAGTCTCAAATATGTGTACTTTTTCAGTGCCAAGCAGAAGTCTGACTCTTCAGGTAAATAACTATCCTTAATCCCACAGGTTGTTTTCCCATGTGGCAACCCTTTGATTGACTGCAAGTGTGGTATAGTGGCAAGTAACAGAGGGTGATTATTTGATTTATGTCCAGTTGCAACCTTTAACAGATTTCACATATTGTAAGATCATAGTGTTACTTAAAAAGCTCAAGTTCAGTCTAAGCATCCTCATATGAGAAAAAAAAGTGAGCTGGATGAAATTTATGATGACTAGACCATGATGAATTACTAGAAAATTCAAAACTTTTATCAGACAATGAGGATTAGGTCATTTGCACCAGATGTCACTGGTTAATGATACTTACTGGCCATTGTGAAGTGAAACACTGTGGAGTACTTCAAGTTTGTGCATATTTAATTTCCATTTGATCAGGCACCTGGGTAAATGATCATTAGGATCAATGTGTACCCAGTAAAAGTTTTCTAAGATTCTGACTGCTGCCATTGCATAATGCACCAGCAGATCAAGGTCTATGTTGTTATATTGTTTACTCCTAGCAAACAGCATAGATCCAGATTTGCCATCACATTCAATATACAACAGTAGATCTGGGTTGGTGCAGTTTGCAGTTGGACTCAACATATAAGAGTGTGTATGTGTGTGTGTGTGTATATGTATATATATATATATATATATATATATATATGGTCTTTGGCACTCATGTTACAATCAGATTATAACTACAATATGGCAAACTTGCAAAACTGAAAAATCCTGATATGCTTTATCATTGACTTTAATATTGTACCAAAATGTCATCTTCCAACGTTTTCTTTCTATCTACAGCCTCCTTTTTACTAAACCAAAAGTTAGTCATGGCAGCCCAGTTGTTAGTGTGTTGGGCTCTCGACCAAAAAGGTGAGGGTTCAAATCATTGGGTCAGCTACCATCATGTGCCCTTGGGAAAGGCATTTTATTTAAATTACCTCGGTACTAAATAACCTACTTGTGTTGCTGTGTCATAAAACACTAAACCAAATCAAACTAAACCAAAAATGGTTGCCTTTCCATTTCTGTATAATACTCTCTGTCCTAATAGTTGGTCCATGTGACACAATACCTGCTAGGATGGTGACTTGGTCTAAGGGTCCATGTGACACAATACATGGTAGAAAGGTCCAAGTGACACAATACATGGTAGGATGGTCCAAGGGTCCATGCAACACAATACATGGTATGATGGTCCAAGGGTCCATGTGACACAATACATGCTAGAATGGTCCAAGGGTCCATGTGACACAATACATGCTAGAATGGTCCAAGGGTCCATGTGAGGATAGTGACTTGGTGCATTTACCATGGATGTCTCTTTAAACCAAAAATGAGTCTACCACACGAATAGTTTTGTGAAAACCTTAGGAACAAGCATAAAATATCCTGACCACCTTCTTGCTTCTTTTAAACCAAGGGTAAGTTCCGTTACACTTTGGTTGGAATTGTGACATCAGAATAAATAAATGACCAAAGTTAAATGGGTTTTTTTTGTCTGTGCATTAATAAATTACAAAACTGGATAGCTGTAATAAGCATATAATCATTTTTCAGTTTTGGATGGTTTTCTTTATTTTCCATTCAGATGAAGTAAAAAAAAAAGCAATGGATAGTATATTCTCACTTAAAGGTCCAAATCAATTGCATAAAAACTAGACTCTGATCTTCCATCACATAATTTACCAGCAGATCAGGGTCTATGTCATTTGTTATACTGATTATTCCAAACAATTGCACAGACCCAGATCTGCCGGCATATAATGTGCCAGCAGATCTGGGTTGGTTCTGACTTAAAAGTATATACATTATGTTACAGACTTGTAGAGAGGCAAACCACCCTCAGCTAGGCAATATTGATTCTGGAGGGATATGGCCCCTCCGCTAAGATATCCTTCTTTCTATACAACCCAAATAACATTCAAGATTAGAACCAAATAACTGTAAACAATGCACCTGTCTCACATTACATTTGAAAAACAAATGAAGAAAACATTCTTTAAGCTGACCTAAAGTTTTGTAGACAGGCATCTGGCAGTGTTACCATGGAGCTGACCCCAGAACTCGAATTTGTTGTTGAGGTCACCGTGGATGCCCTTCCCTTCAAGGTTGACACAGGGGTCAAGCAGGTAGGAGGCTACAAAAAAAAATGGAAAAAATAAACAAACTAGATTACATTCAGCTGTACGTAATCTATTCAACATAAACATTGTCATTCATACACCCAAAATAAAATTCATGCTTGCGTTTATTTCCTAGTCTTACATTTTATTTTTAAGATTTCCTTCAATTTCTATATCTGAAAAAATATATATTGATAAAAGAATTACACAATTATAATCGAAGTTAATGACCTTCTCTTGCCTATTTTCGTTGCTTTATTTCTCCCTGACATACAGACACCTCATGTTGAATATCAACAATGAAGCCATTGAAAATACAGTTAACATATGCTCTGGGAGCCTCAAGTGGCTGATTTGTCTAAGTCGGTCACTGTTACGGATCACTGTCATCTCAAGTCTGTGTGTGTCGAATCTTGGGCTCAGCCAATGTTGGTTTGTGAGAAAGTTTGCCAGTAGCTTCTCCTGGGTTGGTGGTTTTTTCCAGGGTTTTTACAAGTTCTTCCTCCACCATTTCTACTGGCTGCCGTGTTTACCTTTATCTTGTGCTGAAAAATGGCGTTAAGCCCCAGAACAATAATAACAATAACATATGCTTCACAAAATACTGAAACTACAGTTAACAAGGGCTCCAGGGAGTACTGCAGTACAGTTAGCATAGGCTCAAAAGAGTATGGAAAATACAGTTAACATAGGGTCCATAGAGTACTGAAAATTTAGTTAACATAGGCTCCATAGAGGATGGAAAATGCAGTTAACACTGGCTCCATAGAGTATGACACTCAGGAAACTAATTGAGCTTGGAGCTGTGGCAGCTTGGTTGTTACAATGACAGATATAGGGCTAGAATCTCTTGCTCATACTATGCTGGATTAGCTGCAGTCTCTAACCAATAAATTTTTTCAAATTGCCTCTACATGATACAGCCTTTGATGTGCTGATGTGCCATTAAATACCAGTCATTCAAGCAAGTGAAAAGACTGGTTTGCTACTGTAGTTTGATCTAACTTCAAATTCCATACTTTGTGCTGCAAGTACATAATGTGCTGTAAGATCAGCACATGTCAACCCATAAGTGTTACCTGTATTTTCTACAGTTCTTTCTGAGTTTTCAATTTATATGGCAAATATTGTAAAGTTCATACAGGCAAAACAAATAGTGGACACTTTTTTAAAATTTGCTGTTTTGTTATATTTTTCAATTAGGTCATACCAGTGAGCTAGGCAAATGGTTTTTGCTTTGTGAGGAAACAAAAGATTTTGATAATGTGCATGCATGCAGTACAGCTATATGTTACTTCCACATGAGAAATTTAATGCGAGATAAGTAAGACAGTTTATATAAAGCAAGAGCTACTGGTATTTATATAAAGCGAGAGCTACTGGTATCAACAAGCTGCCATCTAAAGCTGAGAAACAGAAAAAAGCATCTCATCACAAAGGTAAGAAATGGGAGGAAAAGTACCTAAGACTCACTGAATCATATTCATGAGGCACCCAATTAAGGTATTAGACCACAAAGTAGAGGTTTAAAACCTCTTGAATTAGGTACACTGATGAGGTACTAGACCTCAAAATACAGGTCTGGAACTTCTTGAATAAGGCCAACACATCCAAGGGTTGACAAGAATGAATCAGGTTCTATGTTGTCTTTTTCTAATGAATAATCCAACAATGAACATAGACCCTGATCAGCCATAGGATCATGTAAAGGCTGACAGGGTCTATGTTGTTTGGAATGGTATCAAAGTTACACCTGAATATATATGACAACAAACCTCTTTGAAATTGGCACCGATTTTGAGCAGTTGCCGGTTGGTGAGTATTGCTTTCTGATAGACCTGGATCTTGCAGCTAATCTTGTCCTGGACCACGTCTACCATCTCCAATGAAAAGGAACAGTGAAGGTTGTTCTGGTTTCCACTCCATATGTGACGGAATGGAATCTCCTGGAATTCAAAAATAATGAGGAAAATTCAGTATGCAATTAAACTGAAGCTATATTTTAAATCTAAACTATTATGTGAACTAGGAAAATCTATACCTGATATTTAAACAGTTAAAACTAATTTTAAAATCTAAATGTTGATTAGGAAAATCTATACCTAATTTTTAAGCAGTTAAACTAAAAATATATTTAGAATTTAAACTTTTATGTGGACTAGGAAAATCTGATTTTTGAAGTTAAAATTTCTACTAATTTTGTATATCCAATTAGTGCCAGTAAGACACAATCTTCAATGAGATTTTTGGTATGAAAGATATTTTTAAATCATGTTTTTCAAGGCTTAAAAAAGCCAGGCAAGGGAAAAAAAGTAAGAATTAAAGTGGATTCAAAGATTAAAGACAATTTTTTTTTTAAAAGAAAGAGCAGACAAGAGAGGCGGCCATTGTCTCAATCAACCCATTTATTTGGAATACAACAGGCATATTACTTCATTCTATCCTGAATATGCCTGTGGTCATAGTATCCCACTTTATCCTGAATACAACTACGGTTGTACTCTACGATGATTGTGTGTAACATCTTTAGAAATGTTTTATACATCATAACTATTTATGTACTTCTTCAACACCACAGGAAACAGTTAAAGTACGCAATGCACAGTTAATTATTTTTTTTTTAAATGGTTGGAATAAAATATTGTTGGCTTGAAAATTGATCAATAAAATGATAGACGACAACTCAGATGTAAACATGGATGTTGATAGTGAGGGTAATGATACTTAAGTTGACGATTTGGATGATTCTGATGATAATATTGACTTAAATGTCGGTTAGAATTGAATAAAGCTGATGAAAGGTTTGATGCACTTTTTGACTGTGATTCAGAGAATAAAGCTTACTTCAAAGGCTTTCAAGAGAAATGGGTCTTGGATGACTTTTTAAAAGAAAAAATGCAGATAAAAAGTTCCTCGCTTTTAAAAATTCCTCTTGATACTAAACACGAAATACTGTATTGGCATTTGTATATACTAGCAGCATTTTTTTATAGGTATAGATAGTGGCAATTTGTACATGTTACAGAGGCATATGGCTACCTGGACTGAGAAAGTGGCCTTATAAGATGGGTGGCCTTTCCAAAGGGGGTCTATATTTGTGAGATGTATATGTATATGTGTATATATTAGGAAAGCTACATATAACCTAATGCAGTTAATATCTTCATTTAAAAGTAGCATTAATTATCAAAATATTCTTAAAAACAGATTTATTTCAAGTTAACATACATTTTTCATTCATATTCTTAGGTATGAAAAGGGTGTAGTTTTTTTGGCATGTGCAAAAAACATTATCTGAGTCTTGTTACATACACTGTTTTGTATTTAAAATAATTCTATTTCCATTTATTCCATATTCCCACTGCTACAGAATGTTATCATTGTTTTATGCTTGTTTATTTGAGTTCTCCCAACAAAAATTTTTGGCATGTGAACTCTCCCCATTGTTGTCAAGTCTAATAACTTTTATTTTTCTTCTGAAGTATTATTTCTTCATTTATGTGATGAAATGTTTAAGTTTTGTACTGATTTATTCCTATGTGGCTAATCGTACAATACTGCAATTTAATTCTGCAGATGAATTGTTTGTAAACAAAATGCCTTATACAGGAAGTGATGAATCACATGACTATTCAGTCTTTGGTACCCTGTTTTATTTAATGTTAAGTGTGTGTGTGTGTGTGTGTGTGTGTGTGTGTGTGTGTGTGTCTTAATCCACAAAATCTATTTTTAGCTTATCTGACCATATTATTATCTTAATAATTATGTCAACCGTAATCATCAATCTAGAAGAAAAAAAAATCTGCTGCATGAAGCTCTATCAAAACACTGCTTACCCCATTTCTATCTGACCAGGTAAAGATCTTGAAAAGTAAAAATGTCCAGTTGTAATCATCAAATAAAAAAAACTGTAAAGCCCACAACTCTATCACAATACTGCTGGACCCATTTCCTGCAAACATCAGCATTCATTATATGATTATAACCTTAGTGGTACATGTATTTTAGCCAACACTTCTTTCAGTAATGAAAACCTGACATCCAGAAACAGACATATTAAAGATAATCTGATTTTTTACCTCACCCTAATTAAATATTGGTTCTGGGTAAATTAATAACAAAATGTGGCTGCTTGTGAGGGTAAATTTTACATATGTGATTCAATATGGTGGCCGATGGTTACTTCTGAACAGAAACTTGTCAGTACCAAGAATTTCTGGCCATAAAGAGAGGGTGGCTGCTGTTTTGGGGGGGTCTGTTCATGAGAGGGATCACTTTGTGTGTGTTTATGTGTGTGTGATAGGGTCATTTTGTAAATGTACATGTGATAGGGTCATTTTGTACATGTGATAGGGTCATTTTGAACATGTATATGTAATGGGGTCATTCTTTACAAGTATGGGGCATTTTTGTACAGTATATGTGCTAGAGAAATTCTATACATGTAATAAGGGCATTTTTTGTACATGTATACATGATAGGGTCATTTTGTACCTGAGCAGTAAATGCTTACTTTGATGAACTTTAACATCAAGAAACTGACTAGAAGAATCATCTCTTGTTTTACTATATCAACTTTGTATACAGTATGAAATGAAAGTTCGCTGCCATTGTTTGTATACACTGTGCCAATATTTTGCAATAACAATTCGCTCAGTAATAAAAACATGTCCATTTTGATTCAAGTCTAATCTGATACACATATTTAGATATATTTTAAGTCTAATAAAGGTTCCAATATTATCCCTGTGGGTTTCATTGCTTTCAGGACTAAAGAAAACTTCTTAAATATATTTTGAGTAAAAAGTATGGATCACTGTGGGGGGACATTTTATTTTGCAGTGATCCTTCATAAAAGAGGTACAAAAGGTTGATCTGTTTGATGTTAACAACTGGAGGAAACTTCATCATGGCATCATCTCATGTTGGAGTGCATTTCTGGGGAAACTAATCCTATGTTAAACCATTTCTCATTGCCATATATACTCACCTACATTTCCAACTGCACAGACCCTGATCTGCCATCATGTAATGTGCTGGCAGAGCCTGAACTATGTGGTGTTTTTTTAGGGGCAATCAGTAGAACAAACAACACAGACCCTTATCTGTTGCATTATGTGAGAGAAGATGAAGGTCTATGATGTTCGCAGTTTGACTCAACTTGCAAGCAAGTATAGATGGTACTCTGGTTTTCATTCTAAGAAAAGAGACTGTTTCCAATTTAACTTATCATAATGTGTATTGGTATCTAAACCTTTCAATCCATTCAAACTGCTATCCCTGACTGTGGGGATGCATCATCTGAGAGGACTGGAGAGTGCTAGGGATTTACCACCCATTGCTACCATTGATTTAAACCCAACATTAAGGAATATAAATGAACTTTTTCTCAACAAATCAGCATGTTTAGATAACAAAGGATGTAGGCTGACTCTATGAAATATACAAATTTGATAGAATTTGACAGTGTGAAATCAAACCAGTATGCCAGTTCTTGAGTAGAACTATCCAACGGGCATCCTGTGTGTTTCAAATTTGAGCATTTTCCATTTTTCTCTCTTTGTACTCTGACAAAATGGATGATAAGAGTAATAAAATCGAAGTACCACAGCCTTAGGTATGAATGGTACCCTCTGTCCTGGGCTTGACATGGCTTAAATATACACTATCAGTACCCTATTCACAGACTTAAAGATATACTTTAACCTGATTTATTTTTGCCTTCATTCTTTTTTATTTTGAAGTTGCCTTTCCATTTCAAGACAGTATATCTGTATAACATTGGATCATTAACAGCCATTTATCAAGCTCAATAATCAATCTAATGTCATTAATTGTTCTTCATATCCTGTACAACTGCAGATCAATCCAAATTTTCTCCTTTCCTGCTTGTCACATGTGTTGAAGATTAATAATTTTTGGCAACTTTTAATCTTGAGTTCATTAACATGGTGTTTGTTCTGTCAAAGAAAGTTTAAGCCACACATGGCTGTTTTAATCTCTTATAATTTGCATGTCAATTTCATGAAATCAAAGACATTAGTATTGTCATTTTTTGATCTTGTGGAAAAGCAAGTCTAATGTAGCAGAAAAGTGATGTGTGTACAATATTTTTTTCAGGAGGAATTTCTGCCATCAAAAAGGCAAACTGTTCAAAACCCTTCTTGATAACTGACCTTTCAACTCTGAACAATCGATCATGACATTTTGTTTAGTTGCAGCAAAATCAACATCTGTTCAAACAATTAAAAGTCAAAGATCAATAAAAATGTATTAATAAGTTCATTTTTAAGCCTTTTTAGTGTGTATTCATTCCAAAATCGGAAAACTTAAATCATGAATTTAAACCTTTTAAGTTTTTTTAAAGTCTTTTATTTTAGGAAAATTTTTATGTTAGACAACTTCTTCACTAAAAGTGCATTCAATCTTGCCAATATAAAAGTCAATTAAAAAAAACTTTAGGTATTCAGTTTAAAACTTTAATTTAATTAAAATGGAAAATACTCTACACCTATCTATTACAATTATTTTTCATATTTTTGTGAATATAAATAAGTTTTAAATATATGTGTAGAAAAGCTGCGTGAAAAAGTGAAGTGGTGAAGAAGTGTTATTTGAAACTTTTTGTGAATACTGTGATCATCCAATATCTGTAGCAATAAAAATTAATCATCTTGCTGGTCAGATGACTGGTGTGCAATGAACATTACGGTAAGATACAAATATCTTTTATCCAGTATTTTGAATTAACAATGCTGTTTGAAAATGGCCCAGGTAAATTAGGTGTGTGTCCATGTAGAGTCAAAATAATTTCATTATCTATTAGTACACTGACCACAGTTGAACATTCTGCAATATCCTGTCAGAACTCCATTAACAACTTGGCTTAACCAACTGTAGTTCAATCATGAAAACCTTGGTTTAAATATGTTTTACATTTTCCAGTTAGATTTACCCAACTTGCTGACAGAGGAAGAATACAGATAGATACCAGATGTGTTTTAAAGCTCTGTTTTTATGCCATCTTTTTATAGCGCTTAATCAAGAGTTATATTCATGATGAAAAAAGCTGTGGTATCAAATTTGTGTAGTAACAGGTGAAGTTTACCAGGTCTTCTGTATGATAGTGGGGGAAAGTGTGGAAGCCTGGCATATTTTTACAGTTGATAAGTTACAATGTAACCCTGCTTACTACTAATTAGAATTACAATATCCTAAACTTCCCTTATGTTCCTAACAAATAAGATTAGATCTGTTAAATAGAGACCAACCCTTGTTTCAAATTATGACTTGCAATTAATACTGGATGTGACTGTTTTATCTGAGACTGTTACATCAAAGAGGTTTGTATCTTAAATCACCCAGCCTATCTTACATAACTCTGGGTGTGTGCAAAATGGATTAACCCTTGAGATTTGATGGTTGGAATCAAGTTTGCAAGATATTCCAAGCCAAAAAGGAAATATCAAGAATTCTGAATTTCTGTCTCTGAGTTATACACTTGCGTGTTTACTATGGGTCAATGTTCTTCTAGAATTTAGATACTGTATTTATATCCCTTTTGAAAATAATGACGATCTTACTGCACATATGGGCAATTTGTATCAATGTTGTAAACCAGATGTAATATGGAGTTTTCTCCCTGTTAAAAAAAACAAAAAACAATTTTATCTTTCCCTGAAATTAAATGGGGTTATAACTGGGAGTGATCCAAAAAGCAGAAACTAAGTTATGTATATGATGTTGTACTGATCTGTGAAACAGAAAGTTACGTAAGGACTGACTAGTGGAAAATTATATAATGGCACCTTTCTTGTCATGATTTTAAGTATTTCAGAGTTCATGTACATTCAAGTATTATGGACCCTTCTGATTCACAGGTAACAAGGGAAGATTAAGCCACAAAGGTGAAGGGAATTAAAAAAATTTTGGCAAAGTACAATTTCTTGCTTGAATGTGTTGCACCTTGGTTTTAATGTACTTGGACAATGAAACAGATGAAGAAAATAAAAGACTAATGCAAACAGAGTAAAATATCAACGCAGAAAAGAACATTCTCAATTGAGAAGAAAAATATTAAGTCATTTCACTCAACAAAATGGTGAGATATAAGGATCCTTGTTGAAGAATCTAATGTCAAGGCACAGTCAAACCTCCTTGTCAGAGATATAGGAAATATTCTGCAAAAAAAAATTAGAATGGACAGAAAAAGACAGTTTTTGCCAGATGTTTGTACCCTAATATGAATAACAAGGTTTTATTATGGTCTTGCACCATGCCACAGGTCAAGTGATTTGTAAAATAGGCAAAGATTTTATTAGGACTTTAAGTAACAAGTAGATAAACAGTCATTCATATTATCAAATGTTCAGTCCTTAGGTGACACATAATGTGAACTGAAATATTATTACAACATTTATAGAAAGATGCAGACACTTGTTCAAAATAATTTTAAATGAAAAAAATAAGAGTTTTTATGACATTCACATCATTTTTAAATGAAAACATTAAATGTTTCAGAATTAGTTAATCCTTAGGTAGTTATTACTTGCAAGTGTGCCCCTCCTCTAAAAAGGCAAATTCCCTGCTGCAAAAGTGGTGGTCTTGAAAGACAAGGATGAGGTAAATAAAGCTTACTTATAACCCTCTTTCATGAAGACCAGACTCTTTACAATTTGTTCCTAGTACTTGTGTGACCTAATTTCCAATTAAGTCTTGTAAGCCTAAACCCTTCAAATCTTTAATGAATTCTTCATCATTCCACATTTGCATTTTCTTTAAACAATAATAGAGGTGGATGCAACACTGTACACACTGCTCTGGACCTAATGAAGTTAACAAGGTCTGTCACATGATTCAGTTATTGAAAGATATTAAAGAGGAAACTGACAGCCAAACTGGAAATGAACATGTAATAAAAGGAAATTAAGGATGTCATTTCATAATTCACATGTGGAAATCATGGTCCTTACATATTTCAAGTGAATGTTTAATTAGCCTACTAATAATGCCGACAGATACCCAGATGCGATCAATTACAACTGGAATTTCAGTTGTCATTCTTTTTAATATATTGTTTGTACAACACAAGGCAATTGTACATCAATGACAAGATAATACAACTGAAGAAATCTTGGGAGATAAAATAGAACTATCTCTGCATATAGTGTTCTTTCAGGATTTCTTTAATTAATATTAGAGAAATGATCAGATATTCCACTGTTTGTACACTCCCAAAGCATATGTTGTTTTATCTCAATGACATATAGATATATCTTTTTAAGGATAAGTGTGAAATTGGATGTAAGTCTTTATGAGGCCTGGCTTCAAAAAATTTGTTATGATTTAAGCATCACAAAAAATGCAAGGTTTGAATTAAACTTTTCAATCTAAATTTAGTTTTCTGTAAATTTTACTTCCAACTGAGAGTATAAAAATATCCATAAGCTTTTTGTCCATTATGTTGAACTCCATTCCACCCACAACATGTCTCTTGATGAAAATTGTAAACCTGTTGTGCATGTCAACAAACTAGCCCCAATCAAACTGCAATAGTTCCACACACACACACACACACACACACATACACACACACACACACGTTTCTTCAAAATGTATTAAGGCAACTAGTGTAGTGTTCATGTAACACAAATTAAAAACTCCCGACCAACTTATATCAATAATAGTGAGTTTCAACCAAAAAGAAAGAAAGAAAAAGAACACAAACCCCAACCTGCAGTCACATAATGCTCTGGCAGATCATAGTCTTTGTTCTATCTTCTACAGATTACTCCAAAACATTTACATAATCCCAGATATGTCAGTGCATTATGTGATGGCAGATCTGGGTTTATGCTATTTACAGCTGGATCCAATTTATCAGCATGTATATACAGTAATACCTGCAGGAGTACACCATAACACTTGATTCTCCCATCACATTTATGCAATGTAATTATTCAAATGAGTTTATATTTTTGACAATATCATTACTGTACTGATTTGGCATACTGTTGTGAGTTCAGAACTGTTTAATTGGTTGTTGTACATGCTGTAGGTATTGGACCAATGGGTAAAACTGCTGATATTGAGTATTTAGGGCTGCCCACTGGAAAACATAGACTGGTTCATTGTACAGACTGGTTCATGAAGCATGTTGGGCTTGGAGATTCAAACATGAAGGGCATCTGCATGAGAATGATGAAAGAGGTACTATCAGCTAATTAAAGTCTGAGGATTAAATTTCATCCCCCTTAAAAACATATGCAGACAAATTACTTGTAGGTACTTCAGAATAATAGCAGTTTTAATTTATTTTACATACTCAAAGCAAATTTCTTCAAAGGACTACATTACAAATAATGATAATTTTACTTTTGAAACATATATAAAGGTCTTTTTTTTCAATTTCTTACCACAACATGCTTTCTTTTTGCACTGATTAGATTACTGGATTATATATATATATATATATATATATATATATATATATATATATATATATATATATATATATATATATATATATATATATATATATATATATATACATATAAACTTTGTATTCAAAAACATATAAAACTGTTAGTGTCAAAAAGCAAGGAGTGGATGTACATCTAATATGATTCAGGAAGTAGTCTAATATTTTAAAGTGCAGATCATAATTTCCCTAATATACACTAAATGACTTCTTTGGGAACTAAGGTATTACTCCTTTAAAACAAACCTCAGATATATACTATGCACTTGAACATCTAACAGAGTAATTTACATCTTACATAAACATCTCAATTCAACTCAGTTTGCATCTCTTGAGAAAAAAGAAAATGTTTATAAATATCAACTCACTCACTTTCAACTTTGTTTTATGGCAAGCATTAGTTAGACTGAAGGAACTGCATTTCTAACTGAAGATCAGCTGCGATTAAAAAGATTGATTTCACAGCCCAATCAAACTAAAGCCATTAAATAAACCCTAATTTTAAGAGATGAATTCCTTTCAAGTTCGAAGAAATGAAATGTGTGCAGCTACGCATGCCATGCGTGGTCCAACCATGCTGGTGCACATCTGTCGGCCCATGTATCAATTGTAACAAGCATGAATTATTATAAAATACATCATCAATTGTGATTTGAACATACACATCATCAATTGTGATTTGAACATACACATCATCAATTGTGATTTGAACATATACATCATCAATTGTGATTTGAACATACACATCATCAATTGGGATTTGAACATATTTCACTGCAAAGTATTTCATATCAACCTTTGTGTATGGCAGATTTCTGATTGGCACTGGCCAGATCTGCTGGTGCATGATGAACCAGTAAATCAGGGTATACACATTTCATTTTGAAGTCATTATCAGAAATAACAGTGTAGACTTTGATCTGCCAGTGCATTATGTCATTCACAGCTGGCCTAAAGTAAAATTTTGGAACAAAGGTAATGTGTAGCACTGTTCTGATCCATCTACACTGACCCAGATCTGATAGAAAACATATATAATATACCATATGTACTCCTTTACAAGTCGAGTCCATTTGCAAAGTCCTGACATTGCATAATGCAATAAAAGATTTGGGACTGTGCAGTTTAATAGGAATGAACAGTGAAACAAACTTCACAGACCCATCTGCTGGTACATTATGCTATAAAAAATAAGTTGTCTATTATTTGCAGCTTGACTCGACTTATGAGCAAGTACATATGGTATACTGTTATCACAGGATCTTGTTACTGGTACTCAGTTTCAGAACATCTTGAATGTGAGACACATCAAAATTTGCATCAATCCACTATATTTCATCCTCCACCCAATTATTTATTTCACTTCATTAACTCTAGTAAAATTCTCATTTATGTGATTTCTGTACCAACTGCCTGCCTGTCTACTGAGTTCCAATAATAAAACAATGCTGATTGTGCGCTACTTTCCATTCGAGTTTAAGTTGTATTTAAGCCATCAAATGCATGGATGTTAGCAGAATAAAATGATTCAGCTTTGTGGAAATTATTTTCACATTAATAGAGACATAGAGCCAAGATAAACTTGAACAGTGTGCTACAGTATCTGGCAGAGAAACATGAGAGTCAGTGCAAGTGTTTCATCTATGCAAAAAAAGGAAGATTCTCATTCAGAACTTTAACATGGGTTTAATTAAATTTAATTCAACATGGCTTAAGTTTAAAAATACTGGCTTCTTGAATGGGTGAAGAAGAAAGCTCTCACCTTGCTTCAATATGTATGACATGAATGAGATCCATTTTTATTTACAAGCACTTTGAAGATCTGGGATTAATTAATTAAGAGTCAATTTATCAAAATTAAATGCTGTTAAAAATTAAAATTTTCAGCATCCATGTTGATACAGTAAGCAGGTGTTCCAATGTGAGATAGTATTTCTGTTTCTGTCACTAATTCATTCAAATATATACATGTATAATTTTGAACACTGTTATAGCTCATCATTTTGTATATTTAACTGATATTTAAAAAAATACCTTTCCAAAGAAAAGTCTCCAAAGTAATATTTTTAAAAAACTATGTATTTAACACTTCAATGACAGCCATGAAACACTTAAAAATGTGGATGGGGGTGGAGACATAGCTCAATATTTTACCTGATAGTTGGCGGCTAGCTTGCTTTTCCAGCCTGGTGTCAGCTCCTCTATTGTCAAACAAAGATTATTGCCACCATCTTGGAATGGGATCTGTTTGGGCTTGTCCAGCAAACGCCCACCTAGTCTTCTCTCCATTTGGATCACACCCTGAAAGTTTTAGTGTACAAAATATTTCATCAACTGACAGCATTTTTTAAAATAGATTTCATTAGTAGGAGACCAAGGAGCTGCCTTCATGATTACAATTGAAAATTAGGCTACAAGTTTTTAAATGTAACTAAAGGAGCTGGTTACAGTGGAAAAATCAACATAGTCAAAATCTTGGGTCACAAGTTTTATGTACAGTAATGAATGGAATCTATCGTATGCATGGTGTAATTATGGGAACCCCACTGAAGGGCAGAATTTGTGGGTAGAAATGAGACTTCATACAATTCCATAGAATTTAATCCCAATGGTGTGATTTCCTTGCCACACAACAACGGTAGGATTTCCTCAACACATACCAATTGTATGATTTCTTTATCACACACAAATGGTAGGATTTCCTTGTCACACACCAATGGTAGGATTTATTTATCACTTATCATAAATAGGATTTCCTTGTCACACACCAATGGTAGGATTTATTTATCAAACACAAATGGTATGATTTC
Organism: Potamilus streckersoni; assembly: GCA_016746295.1. Lineage (NCBI taxonomy): Eukaryota > Metazoa > Mollusca > Bivalvia > Unionida > Unionidae > Potamilus > Potamilus streckersoni. The sequence continues at coordinate 101,476 of JAEAOA010001521.1, forward strand.
CTTGTTGCACACCAATGGTAGGATGTCTTTGTCACACACAAATGGTATGATTTCCTTGTCGCACACCAATGGTAGGATGTCCTTGTCACACACAAATGGTATGATTTCCTTTTCACACACAAATGGTATGATTTCCTTTCCACACACTAATGGTAGGATTTATTTATCACACACAAATGGTATGATTTCTTTTCCACACACTAATGGTAGGATGTCCTTGTAGTGTATAACTACATTTTTACCCCCCCCAATTTTTATCAGAGTGATAACATCTTTTGATTTGGCAACAATCTGTAAATTTTATATTGATTATGCATTTGCAAAGAAATTTTTGATCTACAGATTTTCTTGTTGGTTGTTTATTTCTTTTAACTTTAGGTTTTTCTCTGTGACCTCTGATGAATAACAAAATGTTAATCTAGTAATGTGTGAAAATGATTTAGTTGAAAATAATATAATCAATTTTCCATTCATTTTGAGTAATTTCAGATGCAAAAGGATTGAAACATACCACTTTAAGACTTTTTGACTTTTTTTTTCAAATTCGCAAGTTAAAAGCAATATCCTGCAATCAATACTGTTGATCTAAAATCTTTAGAAAAAAAAAATACAATAGACATGCACAGCACTCAAAGAAATCTTATTTGAAAAAAAGCTTCCCACCACTGAGAACCTGACCAGCTTTTATCAGCCTTAATGGCCCAATTAACACAGCATAACTTCAATTCAAAGTATGAAATGGTTAAAATCAGAGAAAAGGCGAGGTCCTAATAAATAAATAAGTGACCCAATTTTAAGTTTTTTAAGTTTTACTAAATATGTAAAGTGACTAAAAATGGAAGAACTTTGGATTTCTTTTACTCTTTTAACAAAAATAATTATTGGTATTGGAGCCAAACTGAAATTCAGGTACTTTCATGGAAACAACTCTAATTTGAGTGCTTTCATAGAAACCATTCCAATTCAAGCACTTTAATAGAAACCATTCCAATTCAAGCACTTTCATAGAAACCATTCCAATTCAAGCACTTTCATAGAAACCATTCCAATTCAAGCACTTTCATAGAAACCATTCCAATTCAAGCACTTTCATAGAAACCATTCCAATTCAAGCACTTTCATAGAAACCATTCCAATTCAAGCACTTTCATAGAACCATTCCAATTCAAGCACTTTCATAGAAACCATTCCAATTCAAGCAATTTCATAGAAACCATTCCAATTCAAGCAATTTCATAGAAACCATTCCAATTCAAGCACTTTTATGGAAACCATTCCAATTCAAGCAATTTCATAGAAACCATTCCAATTCAAGCTCTTTTAAGGAAACCACTCAAATTAGAGCACTTTCAAGGAAGCTACTAATTCAAGCACTTTCATGGAAATGAATCAAATCTGAGTACTTTTCAAGAATGTGCAAATGATATTTTCTGTCTTCATTTTCACGATATCTGCATGACATAAAACTGTATATTAACCAGGAAACAGTGTTCTTTTCATTATCTAAACATAAAAATGCATGCCCAAAGTGATGTTTATATTTTTGCTTTTAATGGCACTTTTAACATATTACTGGCTATGTCAAGCATCAAGTGGACAGCAAAGTACCTTTCCCTAAGCAGTTACTTTATAAGCTTGAGGTGGGTGGGTTGAAAACATAGGGATTCTTAATTTTGGCTTGTTATATTTTTAACAATTGTGGATCTAGTTATGGGAAAATTATTTAATGGGATACATCATTGAGACATCACTCTAAGGTCACTACATGACTAAGATTTCTCCGCTACTACATTTTTTTGTTTTAAGGTGTGTGTGTGTATGTGTGTCTGTGCATGCAAGTTTATTATCATTTTAAAAAGTTTTGTAGATTTTTCTTCTCATTCTTGTGCCCACCCTGTTATGTGACTATGATATTCTATATCTGTTGTTTCTCAATTCTGACGGATTAATATAGTTATACATTTACACTGCCTTAATATTGACCTTCAAGGGGGTACATGAATAAAAAGTAACAAGAGATGAAGCAAACTAACAAACTAAAATAAAATTAAGTGTAAATGAAAATTATTTACAACAAAAACAATGTGTGAATAGAAATTCATCTAATAGAATAAAATGAAAAAGTTTGAAAAACTAACTTCTAGTGCATCATGTGTATCCTCAACCACATAGACTCTAATGCTGTAATCCATAGATGGAGGTAATGCTGGTGCGAATGCTGCAAGCCGCAGAATTTTAATGGCCCTCCCAGCACTGGCAGCCTCTCCGATAAGGGCAAACCTTTGTAAATGCTCCGTCATGATGTGGCAGTTTGTGGGATCAAGCTGTGTGTATATGGGTGTATTAATGGTCTCCTGGCCAAGCGTCACTGTCCTCTGCAACAGACACAGCAAATAAGAATCAAAGTGGACAACAAGTTTAAATAACTCTTTAAAAGGTATTTTTTAAAATAAAAATTATACTCTTACTGCACCAGTAAAAGAAGTTCTACCAAGTCTCAAAAATGTATTCTCAACACCATGGATCCAAAAACAATACACCTTGAACTTCCAGTGTTCAATGGCAAAACATTATTGTACATCTTCATTGATTTAACATTTAATCAGGAGAAATTATTTCATCTTCTAACCCTGAAATCTGTAAAGATTATTTGCTTATAAATAGGAATGCTTTGTGAAGTTGCAGAGTGTTAAATCACAGTGTATAATTTTTTGGAGACTTTCTGATTAGCTAATAGTGTAATTTAACTCCTATGGTAATGTTTGAGCAATAAACAAGATATATATAGATACATACACACACATAGATATATACATACATATATACACACAATGTTTCATGCTATAAAACAGAGTTTAAGTGTCTCTACAATGTTTTCAGTATTAACTGGCTGTAAGTTTTGCTGTGTGATGCACAGGTTCTTTTAATTCATGTTCACTTCATAATAAATTGTAAATTTTGTTCCAGTCTATCAATATTGATGGAACCAGTCTTAGAAGAATTACAATGCAAAAATGGTTTTGTAAAACCTGACAGAAACAATCAAATGTTTATTACTCAAATATTACCATATGAATCAAATTACCTGGAGAAATGCAAGTAAATAGCTAATCTTGTATATACTGTAATAAATATTAATGTCTTGTAATAAAATTTTTAGGACCTGAAATAAATGAAGATGATGTACAATGAATGCCTTGATAATGGCCAGCATAAACATCCAGGATAATCTGAAATTTGAGACCAAGCACAATTACAGGCTTTCAAGCATCCAGGATACTTCTAGGAATAAGTACCGCTATATTATTTTTATGAATGGGGAAAAATAGGGATAAAATTGGGCTTTGTTATTTTAAAAACTGTGAAAAAGCAGGGATAAAATAGGGCTATATTATTTTTTAAATGGGAAAAAAGTAATGATAAAATTGGGCTTTGTTATTTTAAAAACTGAAAATGAAAATGCAGGGATAAAGTAGGGCTATATTATTTTAAAAATGGGGAAAAGTAGGGATAAAGTTTGATATATTTTGAAAAGTTGGGAAAAAGTATTAAGAAAAAGAAAAATCATAAAGAAAAAGGCAGAACCCTATCATGACAAGACAACTTTTATAGTTGAACCGATTGTATCTCTACTCAAAATATGCTTCTTTTTTCCCCCAAGAATAAACTTGTTTCAGCCTGCAGTTCTGAAAAGTTGACAAAATATCCCCTCCATTCATGAAACACAATAGACGGATCTGAGTACTTCATAATGCTGTGGATCCACATGTTCCCTTTTTAAATTACTCGGATTAAAGACCCATATAACATGGATAAGGGAATGTCTCCAAAATTTTAAACATGCCTAGCGAGTGGGGTGGTGCATGCTTTGAAGAAAAGTAAGGAACCCAAAGAAAATGCAGGGGAAAGTTGGGAATATATACAGAAAAGTGGAAGCCCCAATGAAAAAAATAGGGGAAAGCTTGTATTGTATAGGGAAACATTGTGCCACTTCAAAGCCAGCCATTATTTACTTTTCTTTAAGACCCAAAAAAATCATTTTAACCATTATTTTCCTTTTTTTAATATTCATTGACCTTACCTGCCACTGAGGGGGCTCCTCCAAGGGTGTGTCACTGGTACAGACAATCAGTTTCCAGCCTCCTTGCCTCATGCTAGCACAATGGTCAAATGACAAGATTGCTGGTTTCATCAGCACCATGCAGAATGGTCCACACAACACAACTGGACTCAAAATTGTCTGTTTATCTGTAGGGAAAATATGGAAGCTGTATCAAATGCAATGTGTGAATAATCACACCTAAAGTTACAAGCTTGTTTAACTCTGAAGCTGTTTGGTTCAAAGTTGTTTAGACACCTTACATCATATAACCTATACAAATTTAATTTCATATAGTGGCATTCATTAGAAAGATGGTATGCCATCAAACAATCAGGCACCTATTAAGATCACAGATTTTTACTGGCTGCCTTAAGGAAAATATTTAGAATTTACCATTAAAAAATGCAAAGCAGGTGAAAGCTATATTTATTATTTAAAAAATGATGGAAAAACAAATGTTCTGTGAAACCATGCATCTCGTCAGTATAGTCCTTGAACATCACAAATATGTCAGTATAACCCTTGTATCTCACACATGGCAGTAAAATCCTTGTATGTCACCTGCAAATTAGTATAACCCTTGTATCTCACCAGAATGTCCATATAACTCTTGTATCTCACCAATATGTCCATATAACCCTTGTATCTCAAATGCATGTCAGTAATGTCTCTCATCTGCTTGTTAGTATAACCCTTTTATCTCACCAGTATGTCAATCCTTTTATCTCACCTGCATAACCCTTTTATATCATGTATGTCCATATAATCCTTGTTTCTCACCTGCATGCTTTCCCTTCTATCTGACTCTCATAAACTTACTCATACAACTTTAATGTCATCAATCACAATGAAACAATATTTTCTTGTGAAATGTATGAGACATGGGCCTGAGAGAAATTCCTTCACACATCAGTTTATAAACTTCAGACTTACAACATTATTCCAAAATTTCAGCTGAATGCAGCAAATGATGTTGTAATTTTCAAAAATAATAACAAAAAATGTTTAATTGTTTGCAGTGATGAAATATGCTTCATTTCTAATACAGCCTGCAAGAATTTCCAGCATAAGTGTGTAAATTTCAGTCTTATGAAAATATTCAAAAAAGTTTCATTTGAATGTAGCAGGAAAAGATATGTAACTTAAAAATTTAATCTGAACACAAAACTTAACCCCATGTACCATGTACAAGCTTTCTGTCTAAGCTGGTTAGACTGGCAAGACTGGAACCCAGAAAATCATAGCACAAGGTCAGACTGGCAAGATTGGAACCAAGAAAATCATGGCATAAAGTTAGACTGGCAAGATTGGAACCTAGAAAATCATGGCATCAGGTTAAGCCACCAAAACTGGAACCCAGAAAGTCATGGCATAAACCTGAGACAGATAGTGACAATAATGATGTACAAGATTTGTGACTTTCAAAAACTGGTGAAGCTACCAACTCTAGAAGCGACAACTAAATTTCACGATGCGTACACAAGACGAAAAAAAGAAAGTATTAAGCAGCACCCAAGAAAAAATGTTACATCAGTGGACAGTTAGTTATATTAGCTTTTAACAATTTGTTATTTTGAACCCTAAAGTACATCAACAATGGAAATATGACAGTCTCTTCTAGAACTAAATATTTGGGCTGGGTGGGATCTGAACAGAGGAGGGATGGAATAATGAAATAAAGGCTTGAAAGTATTATCTTTCATTTGCATGCATTCTATTGATATTTTGGACACAAATGTTTTCATAAATTGGTGCAAATCTTGCAATTGTGCGTCATAGAACAGACACTGAATTTTGAGCTGATAAATTTCTGTTAAACTGAAATCTGTTACCTAATATCTTAAAGTGGAATTATTCATGATTTTACCTGGAATAATTCATGATTTTTACCTCAATTGATTCATTAGTAATACCTCAAACAAGTCATGATTTTTACCTCAATTGATTCATTAGTAATACCTCAAACAAGTCATGATTTTTACATCAATTGATTCATTAGTAATACCTCAAACAAGTCATGATTTTTACATCAACTGATTCATTAGTAATACCTCAAACAAGTCATGATTTTTACATCAATTGATTCATTAGTAATACCTCAAACAAGTCATGATTTTACCTTGAATGATTCATGAATTTACCTCAAAGAGATTATTTTTTTCTCTCCATAGTAGCATATGATAGAAAATCTTTTCTCACCAATTGAGAAACTTTACCTGTAAGTTTGGGTCTATCCTTGTCATCACGGCAGACAGCCATGTAGATTTCTTCAGTCTGCCCTTTCTTGATTGCTCCCTCTGGTATGATTAGACTCACACCTACAACAGTAAGAAAAAAAAATCCATTTAACCTTTAATTACAATTCTCTGACTTTAAACTAGTACTTATCACATATACTCTGACTTTAGACTGGTACTTATCACATATACTCTGACTTCAGACTTGCTTAATTACAGCTAAAGCTACTTTTAACTGCTAACACCCATATGTTAAAAAGGGATATCTTTAGACAGATGGCTGTTTAATACAAGTTCATTTCCTTGATAATGCAGAGACCTTATAAATATGACTATTTACAAGACAGTTTAACTCAATGATATTTTTGTAATATAACAGCATTTATTAACTCATTAACCAGTGGTGCCGAGTGAGTTTACGGGCAGAAGGTGGTAGCCTACTTCTGAGCTCTGTAGCGTTATGGTCATGTAAGATACAATAAAGTAGGTGGTATTATAGACAGGTAGACAAATGTATCTTTACGATGATACCAAATAATATGGATGATCTAGTTGGACTACAAAACACAGAGGAAAAAATATAACTTTTTTGACCAGATTTTTTCCAGCCAAAATTTGCTCTAGGTCGGAATCCAGCTTTGTGTCCAGATTTTAGACTTTTTGACCTCGGATCTAAGACAGACCAGTCTGAATTGCATACAGACAGGTGAACCTTTGCAAAAAGTAGGATAAGATGGGCATTTAGAATGAAGAGTGGTCTCAACACAAAAATGAAGGGTCCGTTTAGCCAAAAAAATAAACAAGTCCAATTTTTACCCTTCTGCTCATGCTCAGACAAAAGAGCCAATGAAAAACGATGTTTCTAACACAAATAGGCATTAGGTTAACTGAAAATATCTTGCAGGTTGATGTATTAGAATTCATTCAGAAATATCTCCCAAAATGGATTTCCTACTCGCACTTTAGGTGAAAATGACAAAACACTAGAGGGCTTAATGCATTAATAGATTCAGTGTATAACAGATGGAATATATAAATAAGAAAAATGCATCTAGGAGTAAAAGAATTAAAAAAATTATGAAGAAAAAAACCATTGATGTCTTAATGTTCCAACACCAACTCTGAAAAATGACCTACACCCAAAATCCAAGAGAGAAGTGATGGACAGATGTGAAGACGGGCAAGGTAAATGAGCAAGGGTGCATTGTATGCCCTTACAGCCATCAAGGTTGGGCATCAAATAACTGACTTTCTACAGATAGAAATGGTTCAAAATTGGTACAAAATCATTCAATGAGTAGAAAAACCTTCATAAAATGTGTCTTTTTTACAATGATTGCTTTATTATGAAAAATATTAGTATGAACAGTGAGTAGAAGCATAATGAGGAAACAGTATTATATCAAGCAATAATCATTTCAATCTTTCATGAGTCCAAAAAATGGCCAATATATTACAATATAGGAGTACCTGACTCAGGAATAAGCAGACGACCTCCAGTGTGATTAAATGTACTCCATGTCACTGCATCTGTATCTATGTTGCTAGGCAACTGCACTGACATCATAGACTGCCTGCTATCCATTAAACTGTCACCAACATCTGAAGGTGGACGATGGTTGCCATGGTTACAAGACCCAACTGGTGTCACCATCAAGGTATTTTTGTCATTTTTAATTGTCAATTTTTCTACTGAAGAGTCTAGATTTTGATTTAATGAAGAATCCATGTTATGTGGTTTACTATTTACTGTATTTGTTCCATATGAAGCAGACAGTCTGTTTTCTGCAATTTCAGCATATGTAGGTAATTTGTCCACTGAATTAATGTGACTCATGTGATTATTGTTAGGTAAATCAATGGAATTGGGACCCTGAACTGCCACTACTGTCTGAGTTAGATCAGGTGGAACTGACAGCATATCTGGAAATAAAAGAAATACTGAAAAATCTGGCATGGGAACATATATAATACAAGATGAAAACACAATATCTGATATATTTATATACAGTAATGTTTGCTTATGTATACCCAAAACTTTCATCCATCCATATACTTCAAATACTTTTCTGTTCGACACTTTTAAAACTTTGGCAGAGTCATGTCTGCCTGACTTTACTATTTGATAATGAATTTCAAATTACTATAGTAACTTTTACATTTTATCTTTGCTTGTTTGCTGCAGGCAAGACAGAAAGAATGGCAAGACAGAAAAAATGGCAAGACAAATAAAAAGAATGGCAAGAGAAACAGAAAGGTAAGACAGAAAAAAATGACAAGACAAAAAGAAAGAATAAGCATAACTAACTTGGTAAAGGGATCTCACCGAGAAGAAAGGCTGATAAATAGTTTCTTATTGTCACCTGTCTGTTAATGAATCACTAGTTGCCTGGACCAAGGACATCAGTGATAAAAGTAAAAGTAAACATACAAGTAACAAGCAATACATCAGATGTTGCGGTTATTTTTTTGTCTGTAAATGTCTGTACATAAATACAAACCATCTGTACATTTATGTTCTTTGTTTTGCCTTCACATCTCATTCTAATTAATGGATTAAACAAAGTATGCACTAAATAAGTCAACATTATACCATTAAGGCAAAATGAAGTACCATAACTTATAATGTTTTTTTCATTTCTCATACTTTGCTTTTTTTCTAGACAGTCAATCCATTTTTTGAATTTTATTAGACAAATTAGGTTATAAAACTGGAAGACTGAGAGGCTGAGAAATGAGAAGCATGTGAATATTGTCCAAAAGCAAAAACAAGCAAAGTAAGTTAACTGAAAATGTAACTAATAGTTCACTGCCTGACATTTTTTTATGCTATTCATTTTGGAATGTCTCTCAGACCAGTGTACCCAAAAAAGAAATGCACTAGAAGCTGTTTTCAAACTGAAATTTTTCACAACAATGTAATAACCATGGTCTGTACATTTAAAATTGTACGTAACAATTCTGTACACAAACTCTATTAAAGATTTTGATCCCTAGGAGAAACAATTGGGACTTAATTAACTAACTTTCTACCTCCTTTTTATATTCCATGAGGTGACTTTTTTAAAAATAATAAATACATAAAGTTTGCGTCAATTTCCCATATTTTCAATTAAGTACTTTGGGATTTTGATTTTATTTAAACATGGGACATCTATGTTAAAGTATACAGTATGTTTCAGTGCCAGGTGCTGCTCTTGTAAATTTCATTGAGTAACACATTTGTCCTTGCCAACAAGACTGTCAGATCTCTGAATTCAAATGTTCAAACTACTTAGCCCCAGTAAAGATTAGAAATCCAATTTTGGTACTATGGCTACAGGAAGTATACATGCACTTGTCAATGAAGGTTACTGGCCATCATTATTGGTGGGAATAATCATTCCAATAGCAAAAAAAAACAAAAAAATACATAATGTTGAAAAGAAAGGTGACAAAATTTGCACTGTAAATTTTCCATTACTGGATTTCAAATGAAGACAGTACATCTGGATATATATAAGCAGGGCTGAGCAAATCCCATAGCCCAAGTCTCAGTCTAGTAATTTTTGAAGTTGGGCAAGTAAAAGTTTCCAAGTCACTAGTCCTAGTCTGGGACAAGTGCTTTTTAAAAATGTTTGGCTAGTCCTTATTTTTGTGCTTTAATCACTATATCTACCTTTATTTCACCAATCATGTCCTTTTGTTGTAATAAATTGTAGGATTAAGTCTGGCATTAGTTTTGCAAGCTAGATACATAAGAAATTGAAGCACTATACAATTTTGAAATAACATTATATAATGAAGAAAAAAAACTGAAATGTGGTTTGGTCATATTATCAGGAAAAATCATTGTGTACTATTGGTTACCTAGTCAAATTGGTATTAAAGGGCAAAGAAAGAGAAGAAACACTACCCTGCAGTCATCTGTTTCAAAACTGAAGATGCCATAAAATGACTTCAAATACTGTTTAAATCAGGATGTTACATATACTTGGCAAATACATGGAATAAAAACTCCATAAACAAGTTTTGTAACTTCATGCCTATCAATAAGAGTGGCAACCCTCACAAAGAACAAATGTGGTACCACATGCAAGACCCACCCAACTGCTCGTGCATACCTCCCTATGGCAAAAGTTCAACCTGATTGCATCCTCTGTCTGTTGAAGCACTGATGATGAGTGTATCAATTTCCACTCAACAGACAAATTTCTTTTATAAGAAATAAGGAACTTTCTGACAAACTGCATTTGATATAATTCTGACCTTACCTATTAATGATTTTATCCTATAATACTACATGTTTATGTCTATTTTGAAGGCTTATTATCCTTTTCTCCATTTACAATTATTTACATTTACACTCTGAACTCAACTCCGTGTGTGTGTGTGTGTGTGTGTGTGTGTGTGTGTGTGTGTGTGTGTGTGTGTGTGAGAGAGAGAGAGAGAGAGAGTGTGTGTGTGTGTGTGTGTGTGTGTGTGTGTGTGTGTGTGTGTGTGTGTGTGTGTGTGTGACTCACCTGAACCATTCTTGACCTTTTTCTCATCCTCAGAATGTGAATGACTATGAAGTGCTGGGAGAAAAAAGTTTTTTTTGTCAGCCAAGAAAAACATTTTATATAAGAATGTAGATGCTATATACAAACCTATTGTATGTATATTGTATATACAAATAAACTTTTTTATTTTTACCTTTATTCTTTCTTATAGTTACACAGGTAAGAGGGCAAAGAAAATATTCATAGTCTGTTTACAACCTAATTGAAATTTTATTCATATATAAATATTTAGCATAGGATCTTGCAATGCTCCCTTACTTAAAATGTGACTGTACAGTCAGATCTGTCATAGCATAATGTACTGGCAGATCAGAGTCTATGTTGTTTTGTTCTTGTGATTGATCCTAACTGCATAGACCCAGATCTGCCAGCACATTATGTGATAGCAAATTTGGTTCTGTTCTTTGTAGTTAGCTGTATTTGCAAGTGTGTATATAACATACTGTATTTACATCACTATATCTAATATCAGAGATCAGCATTGTTTTCAGATTAAAGTATATTTGTATGGCTTAGACTTCCAAATCTTGTTTGAAAAAAAAAATCAGGGTTTGTTGGTGCATATTTTTTGCAACAGCCCATTTCACTTTCACAAATTAAAGATATCATATCAGCAAATAACTTCAATAGGCATTTTAGCCCTAGGCATGCTTGATGTTATCAAAGTAAATGCAATCATTAGAGCCTAATTTAACCAATCAACCATACATTATATACTATAGCACTATGGGGTCATAGGATTCCAACTATTTATTTTAGTCCTATGTCATCCAAGTTCCAACATTTATAAACCCTGTTAGTGCCCTTTTTTTGTTATCATGAATGTTCTTATAAACATTAAGGGAAATGTAAAAAATCTGCTTAGTTTTTATACATCCATTATACACATACATGCATATAGGGTTTGTACACTGACTTCTTCAACAGCAATTAATTTAAATTAAAACAACAAATTTAGCCACTGAAATATTCAAGTTTTTTTTCTGTTACTTGCAGTTTCAGTTAAAGCTATTGACCGATGCATGTGTAATGTATTTCTGCATATAATAAATGACCAAAGAGATTCAATTTCTGAAGGAAGAAAATTGCTTTTGTAAACACTTCATCATTAATTTAACAAATAACCAGTAATTCAACAAGTAAAAAGAAATCATTATACACTGATAGACGTGGTGAATGCTAAAGTTACATTTCATTTTTGTTGGTTTTAATGGCACATTTAAGAAATGCAGAGAGAATGGAACTAGTTCCCTTTTTTAAAAAGGCTGGTCTGAGCATTCAATGAATCCATGGAATTCCAACTGTCAACCAGTCTATCACTTTTTCAATTGCTTGTGCTTCAAGTACTAATACTTTTAGGCTTGTTTTTATGGAAAAGAACAGTATATAAATTTAGTTTTGTTTAAAATAATAATAATAATAATAATAATAATAATAATAATAATAATAATAATAATAATAATAATAATAATAAAAAGAAGAAGAATAGTGTAATAAAAATATTTTAAGTGTTAAAACAGCACTTGATGCATACTTAAAGGATATTTCAGTTCTCAACAGAAATATTTATTTCAAGAAAATTCATGTAAAAAAAATGTTACTTGTTTGCAAATTGAGAAAGAGTCAACTTTCTTAATGTAATGGAGGATTTCAGACTTTCGTATTTCCACACTGAAACATCAGGATTGCAGAGTTTTTTGTTTCCATGTGTCAAGCAAACCACATAAAAATCTGAAACTGGATGCATCAGTGTAACTAAAATTAACATCCAGTAGATATATTGCATTATTTAACTATGGCCAGGACAAACAACCTGAAATCTATCAGGAGCAAATAAACCAAAAATCCCCACAAGGTGACAATTATCCCTCAGAAAATTAGCCCAAATCCCTAAAGGTCAACAAGTAATTGATCATTTATCCACTATTTGAAGTGTGAACTACCACCAACCTCTGATGGGTGGAAGATAAGAACTGAAGGTCTAATCAACAGATCTTCTCCGACAGTGACAAGGTGTACTATATTTATGCTAATGGTTTCACAAATGTTAAATTACTTCCCAGTCATATCTTGATATTGTAAATGGCCATTTAATTTTCATCTAGGTGATTATTTTTCAGAGGCAAATAAGATAGGGTGGCCAGGTCTGATAACAGGATCCTTGCCTGTGGAATACCATGCTCTCCATACATCATTTGTGACCCACTTCCATCAATGGCCAGTGAAGACTATCATTTTGGTAATCTATCTTTGTTTGCAACAGGGGTGAAATTATACATCTTTTTCAGCACCTGGCTATAAATGTTAGTGACATTTATGTTTAGATATAATATGAACCTTATTATCTTCATCCCCAAGTTGTGAAAAGAAAGAAGTATGAATGGAGATTTTTTTTTATACATAGTGTGAAGGGGACCAGAGGAGAAAATCAAGTTGCTCCATGTCAAAATCAACTGTGGTTCATCTTGAAAAAAAATATAAAGAAAATGTACATACATACATACATACATACATACATACATACATACATACATACATACATACATACATACATACATACATACATACATACATACATACATACATACATACATACATACATACATACATACATACATACATACATACATACATACATTTACATCCTAGGTGATTATTAAGGGGGATAATTCAGCTGGGTTTTTTTATTTTGTTGTAACAGTATTGGACTTGTATTTTCTGGCAATCCCAATTTCAAAATCAAAGATGCATGTTATACAAAAGAACATGAAGGACATATTTACTACTTGATAATATTATCTTCATGTCATAATTAGCAGCCATCAAGTAATTTTTAAGCTTTGTATATTAATCAATATATTTTTCAAAAACCTTTACATACCTATCATTAAGAAGTTTAAGAAAACATCAAACACAACATTTTCAAAAAATCATAAAATATCAACCATTCAATTCATTAAAAGTCTAAGAAAACATCAAACATCCAATTTATAAAAAAAATTCCAAGAACAGATCAAACATCTAATTCTCCAGTAGGTGTTATTGATAAAAGTAACAGTGAAATTTCTAAATATTTCTTTTAAAATAATTAGCATGATCTAAGAGTCATTATAAAGTTGGACTACTCTGGTGGCCTAAGTGGTTTGAGTGTCGTGAGTTCAAAGAAATATGTCAAAGAAAACATTAATCAACTTCTCTGAAGAAGTCCAAGAAAACATCAAACATCCAATGCTTTGAAAGAATTCCAAGAACACATCAAACATTCAATTCTTTGAAGTACATCAACGAAAACATCAAACATCTAATTCTCTGTTAGGTGTTATTGATAAAAGTAACAGTGAAATTTCTAAATATTTCTTTTAAAATAATTAGCATGATCTTTTACAAAGAGTCATTATAAAGTTGGATAACTGGTGGCCTAAGTGGTTAGAGTGTCATGGGTTCAAACCTCCACCAAGATGTACCAAAGATGTATAAAAATGGTAGTAACAGCTGCCATGCTAGGTTAGGTGTTCAGCCTTAAGAGGTTATTGTTAGGACTGGTCAGCCTGATGTCAGGATAAAGTGGGTGGGTGGGACTTGATGCTACATATCTAGGTCATGATACCCCAGTGTTAGATATAACTATAAACTGCTACACTTTAAACATCATGGCAATGTCACTGAAAAATTGTTAAAGCTATGTTAAAAATCAAAATATCACACACACACACACACACACACACATTAAAGATACCATATATATATATATATATATATATATATATATATATATATATATATATATATATATATATATATACTCACTTATAAATTTGGTCCAACTGCAAGCAACATCGACTTTGATCTGCCATCGCATAATGCATCTGCATATCAGAGTCTATGCTGTTTGTTCTACTGACTACTCTTAACAAGCTGCATAGACCCCGATCTGCCAGTGCATTATATGACAGAAGATCTGGGTCTGTATAGTTTGCAGTTGAGCCAAACATACAAGCAAGTAAGGCCAGCAATTACAATGAAATGGGCAAACCAAGATAACTCAATCAAGACCTACCATTTCCATTTGGCAAATGCTCATCCTGTAAGTTCCGTTGGTGAAGAATGTTCCTTCGTCGCACAATTATGACTATAACTACAATGACAATTACAAAAACTGCAATGGCCACACAAAGTCCCACATACATAGCTATGTTTTCTGTGTTCTTAGCCTCACGTGCTTCTGCAAAAGAAAGAAAATGGGAAAAAATGTCTCATCTACACTAAAACTATCAACCTGAAATCACAGATGCAATATTTACAAACCTAATATTAACATATACTTAGTTGCATCTCCATGTTCAGACATTACATCACCACACCTTGTTGTAGGGTTTAATACCATTTTTCAGCACTCGATAGGCCAGTATAAATGGTGGAGGAAAAACCTGAGGAAACCCCTGAAAGAACCACCAATCCATGAGAAGCTACTGGCAAGCTTTCTCACATATCCACACTAGCCAAATCCAAGACTTGAACCCACACAGACAGAGGTGTGATGGCAGTCATCCATAATGGTGTGCACTTTTGACCACTCGGCCACTCAGATCCCCACCACCACACCTCAAACCTCCATATTAAAGCCAATTACATTCATGTTGCTGACTTCATTTCCTTCCCCTGACTCTATCCTCAGCTACATTCACAAATCCAATACATACACCAAGGCTGAAAGGTAAACAGTGCCCAATCTAATACACACACCAAGTCTGACACTCAACAGTGCCCAATCTTATACACACTCAAAGTCAGGTAAACAGTACTCAATCTAATACATACACCAAGTCTGAGACGTAAACAATGCCCAATCTAATACACACACCAAGTCAGGTAAAAAGTACTCAATCTAATATACACACCAAGTCTGAAAGATAAACAGTGCTCAATACAATACACACACCAAGTCTGAAAGGTAAAAAGTGCCCAATCCATCACACTACCAAATCTGACAGGTCAATAGTGCCCAATCCAACACACACACCAAGTCTGAAAGGTAAACAGTGCACAATTCAATACACACACCAAGACTGACAGGTAAACAGTGTCCAAACCAATACACTCACCAAGTCTGAAAGGTAAACAGTGACCAATCCAATACACACCAAGTCAGAAAGGTAAACAGTGGCCAATATAATACATGCACCAAGTCTGAAAGGTAAATAGTGCCCACCAATTCAATACACACACCAAGTCTTAAAGATAAACTGCCCAATTCAACACACACACCAAGTCAGAAAGGTAAACAGTGCCCAATTCAATACACACACCAAGACTGAAAGGTAAACAGTGCCCAATCCAATATACACACCATGTCTGAAAGGTAAACAGTACCCAATCCAAAAACACAACAGGTGTTGATTAAACATGATAACAAGAACTTGTTGTTGTAGGGTTTAATGTAATTTTTTCAGCACAAGATAGGCTATATATGGCTGTCAGTATTATTGGAGGAAGAAGAAAACCCAGGGAAGAACCATCAACCCACAATAAGCTACTGGCAGTACTTGCAACCACCTATAATCTACCTGTTAATAAATTTGTCACCTCATGATTACTTATTTTGATCAAATATAGTAATTGTCTTAAATTAATAAATAAATAAATAAAGTAACATGAGATGGTAATTTAACAAGCACATCACTGTTTCTATAATAAATCCACAACATAGAATCTTTCTCTTCTTAGCACACATGTACACATCTAAACAGAAGTACATTTACAAGATAAATTTACTGGAAGAAAAATATCATTATCTTTTATTTTTGGTAAAGTGAAAAAACATGAAAATATAAAGTAATTTTGTTAGGTTCATGTATTTTTCATATTAGTAATAATAATTAGCTATCAAGGGGGTGGGGAGTGAACATGGTATATGAGCCTTAAATACCATCTTATAAGTCAAATCAAAGTGCAAGCAACAAAGATCCTGATCTGCAATAGCATAATGTGCCTGCCAATTAGGGTCTAAGTTGTTTATTCTACTGATGACTCCTAGCAAATATCACAAATCCAGATCTGATGTTGCATTATGTGATGGCAAATCTGGGTCTGTGCAACTTACAGTTGGAGTGAGTATACACTGAATGTTATCTTGGTACCAGAGTGTTAAAGTTTACAAAGGTAACTGTGTCATTTAAATACTTGCTCTTATTTCATGGAACCTTAATGGTACATCTGACAGGTTACATTTTCCACCTTGCCTAATGTTTAAATCTTGAATAAGCAACTTTTACAGCAAGATGGTTTTGAGCTAAACTGACTTTTGTTCTTCACAAAAGAAAGGAAAAGGAGAGTTCAGGTTAATCCATCTCAACTGACAGGCAAATCCATCTTGAAATTAACATCTGTATGCAACAAATACAAAGTTTTGTATTGGTTCTGAGACATTAACTCTGGGGTAACAGTGTCACTCAAGAGGTTCCAACAGTGTTTTGTTTTCATTTAAAAAAGTAGTTGTAAGAAAAAACATTTATGGGCACTCCATCACAGCAAAGATGGGTCTCACAAACAAAAGGCAGTGTCCAGTAGGTCCCATGTCAAGTCTGTCAGATTCCTATGATTGATATATATATATATATATATATATATATATATATATATATATATATATATATATATATATATATATATATATATATATATATATATATAGCCCATAAAACACTGAAAAGAGGCAGTGAACACATCCATATCTATCTAAAACATGCCAACAGTACAATAAAGTCACAAAGTAACCACCTACATTCACAAAGTTCCCAATTACACTGATGGTGGGGACTTTACATCTAAAATCAAAATGCACAGACATCTTCTTCAAGATCTCAGCAATCTTGCACTTGGGACTAGTTCTATTTTATTTATTCATCAATTTAAACCATATAAAAAATACTGAAGTTTTACAAAGTAATATCTGGTGCCAAGAGACCAAAAACTTTCCACTTTGATCTTTTAATTTTGATTACCATGTTGACTCACATATCAAGTCAAATTGCAAAAATCAAATATTCTGATCTGCATACTATAATGCAATGGCAGATCTGGGTCTATGTTATTTGTTCTACTGATTACTCCTAACAAACTGCACAGACCCAGACCTGTTAATGCATGGCAGATCTGGGTCTGTGCAGTTTGACTCATAAGCAAGTATATACACTACTCTGATTGGTACATTGATAAACATACTTAAAATCACCCAAAACAAGTAGAAAAAGGATTACAATATATAGTTTTATTTACTGTATGGTTAAACTGACATGGAAATACCATAGTAATAGTCCCAAGCATATGATTGGTTGATCCAACTGGATATGTCTAGGCATTTGATCTTGGCTGTAATGTAAAGTCCCCACTGTCAGTATAAATAGGGATTTCTAGATCTATGGTAACTTTCGCTAATACTCTTTCATATATTAAGGTGGTGGTAACTTTAGCTAATACTTTTTCATATAATGAGGTGGTGGTAACTTTAGCTAATACTCTTTCATAAAATTAAGGTGGTGGTAACTTTAGCTAATACTCTTTCATAATATTAAGGTGGTGGTAACTTTAGTTAATACTCTTTCATATATCAAGGTGGCAATCAATATGTTTATATTTGTTTGCGAATAACTATAGTGTGTCTCTTTCTAAACCATACATTTTCTCTTTCATAATAACTTCCATTATCAGGAAATTGTGACTTCTTTTGTGTGGTGCAATATGTAGGAAAATGCAATACAAGGACTTGAAAGACACTTACCTTGTCTGGAAGGATGCACTTCACTTGGACCCACATTTGTTACTTTATGAACTAAAAAAAATTAAAAACAGAACTTGAAATTTTGTGAAATATTACCCATGATTCCATCTGGTCAGATAATAACAATCATCTTTTCACTGCGGTGGATTAATGCCATAGCATGGAAGAAATAATTTTAAATATTAATATTATAGATAAAGGTGGTCATTACACGTTTTGCTGAAACGAATAACTAGTTTTACTGTTCAAAATGTTCATAGCCTGTATTCAAGTTGTGTTTGAATATTCAATCAGAGGCCTCAAAATGTTTACAATAATTATTATCAAATTGGCTTGATTTAAAGTCTCATAGCCAGAATTCTGAACAAGTTCTGTATAAAAATTATGACCAACCAGATTGTATATACACTTGTCTTCCCTGCAGCTGATCAGATTTGTGTGTGTATGTGTGTATGTGTGTGTATATATATATATATATATATATATATATATATATATATATATATATGTCTTCAAAGCAACCAGTCAGATTTGTACCAATGCTTGTCATGTCTTCAAAGCAACCAATCAGATTTGTATATATGCTTCTCATCTTCAAAGCAACCAATCAGATAAATGAATAGGATAAATATGGTAACTGTTCTAAATGATTTAAATGACAGCATCATAGTTGCCATCAGAGCATACAACTTCAAGTGTTTACTGAGCAGACCCAGATCTGCCATTACATAATTTGCTGATAGATCTAGGTTGATCCTATTTATTTTCTTTTAGACATGTTTAATGAACAAGGCAGACAATGATCTGCTGAATTATTATGTAGCAGCAGATCTGGTTCTCTATCTGCAACTGTCTACATGTTATAGAATGTAAATATGATAATCCAAAATAATTTGATTAGTATATTTGACTGTTAACTCCCCTTGATAATCTTCCTGAATTGTTTGTCTAATCAAGAAACCTTTTGATAAATGACGATAAGATTTAGAACAAGACTAGTTCAAGTTTCATCAATAACAAAATGAAAAGCAAAACAATACAAAACTAAAATCTTCAAACATAAAGAAAAGAATCTTTTAAGTTTTAAAATTTGTTGATTGTTAAAAAGTGCACAATATTTAGGTAAATGGGTTAGTTGTCATTTACTATGTATTTAGCTTTGATTCTGTGACTACTGATACATAACATTAGACTTTAAATTGCCAGTTTCTTACTCAGTTTTCATGCCAAGTTTTATAGATAATAATAATTCTAAAACAAATTAATCACCTGACCAACCAGCTTAAGTGTACATGTCATAAATAAAATTTAAATGAATCTATACACATAAATCTTAAAATTTACTTTCATAATTTTATTACTAGCTTTATCTCTATGACAAATAATAGAGTAAACAAATGATGACTGTGTTGAACCAAGATTAAAGCATTCATAAATCTAGACTACTCACTACAAAGAGCTACAATTGGAACTCTATGCAAATACAGAATGGTGTCTCTCTTATATATTGATATTAAACATGGTTTTGCGCATGTAAACTACATTTTATGGTACAACTAAAATAAAATATTAGCTAAATTAAATGTATGTGGTACAACTGCATCATGCCTGCTAAAAACCATGTTGGAATGCTAAAAGAGTGGGCAGGGGGAAAAAAATCAAAATAAAAAGGGAATGTAAGGGTGGAGTACTCCATAGAACTCAACTTTTCTGCATATTCTTTCTATCTGCTTTACACTGTTTATCACATTCCTTATAACTCTTGCATATTTAAAGAACCATCAAACTAAATAAGAGCCAGGAGCCAAATTTAAAGATTATAATAAAATATGAATGGTCAAAGAGTGTTTCCTTGTCTCATACAATTACATTACAGAATTATTCAAGCAGATCAATTATTTATGCACAGAAAATTAGCAAACATTAAAAACTCATATACACATGCATTTTCCATAGAAGATTACTCAATTTTGTCTTATTCATGAACCATACAGTACATACATTTTTATATGTTTTTTTAAATTTGAAGCATATACAGAGCATCAAGTAGTCAAATACATAGCTTCATGCATTGTAGTTGTGTGATTAAGCCAATAACTGATGACTAATGTTTACAACTGCCTAAGGTGGTAAGAAAGCAATGCATTTAAATTTACACTGTTAGGTATAAGAACAAATTAAAAAAATGAGTACAGTATTAATCAGGCAGATTAGAAATCTAGCTGGGGTTGCACAATCATGGATATCTATCTACACAAGGATCCTGGGGGTCTGGATCCCTTACCTAGATCAGAATTATCACTGCTTTCATCAGTGGCCTTTTTTGTACCACTGGGCAAGGAAGACTTCAGCACTTCTGAAACACAAGGAGTTCCACTACAAATCCTTTCTTTCTGATTTCCTCCTTCAAATAATGCCAGCCTACTAAATCCAGTGATATTAAGCCTCCCCCTTTCTTTTCTAACAGTTCTCTATTCACCTCCCTCTTTTTTACATTTTCCAAAAATTCAGTCCAGATGTTTTCCTAAGTTGTCTCCCAGTGAAATTTGTGAATATTTTCTCCATGTAAATTCCTCCATAATCTAAAGCTAGTCTTCCTGTCTTCCCCATTATTAACTATGTCTTGTTCTTTCTTCTCTTATTCTACAAGAGCAGTCTCATTAACATTCTTTACAAAAAGTAACTGTGTTTAAATTTAAAATTTTGTTTAAGTCAACAATTTTAAATCACCTCTATCTGGATGTTATTTCTAACTTCATACATCCTCTATTGAATCCATTATTTTCTTTACATAAATTATCATCTGTATGTGCTTAGAAGCTGGCTCCTAGTGCATCTTCAGCGTATCTGGGTCTATGCGGTTTGTTATCAGAACAAACAGCATTAAACTTGATCTGCCTGCACATTACGCAAATGCAGATCAAGATCTGTGTTGTTTGCAGTAGGACCTGACTTATAATCAAGTATATACGTATCAAAGTGTGCAATAGAACAGTTTTGAATTTCTCAATTGTTAATATTACTGGTGAAAGAAATCACCATTGACAGCAATACCAACTTCACCTCTTTTGATATAACACCTTTATTAAAGTCATAAATAACCTAAACAAATATTGACCAGTGGTCATGTATGCCTTGGAAAGAAATTAATTTGTTGGACAGCTTTCCTGATGCATGGTTCCAAACCCTCTAATTACATTCAGAATACACATGTAGCCATGCTTTAATTAATTTTTGACATTACCCTGTGTGTCAAGCAATCAAAAAACCAATGGATTATTAAGTGTGGAGCTGTGTAAGGGGCAGGAAGAATACAGGTCACAATGATTTATCATGGGGAAGTTTTCAATGTAGCCATTACTGGTGACCATACCACTGTTACTGTTCATATAAAAAAAAAATCTCTTGCTACAAAAAACTCCAGAAGCTAGTGCTAATTCTGGCAGAGTTCCTATTACAAATACTCTCTTATAAGTGGAGCCAAATTGCAAATAACAATGATCTTGGTCTACTGTAGCATACTGAGCCTGCAGATCAGGGTCATATTGTTTTGTTCAACAAAAAAACTGCACTGACCCTGATCTGCCATGCATAATAAATGGAAGATCTGGTTCTGTATGCATAATGGAAAATCTGGTTCTGCAAAGTTTGCAGTTGACTCAACTTATAAGTGAGCATTTGCGAATTTTTACCAACTAAGCATAATGAAATGGGACAAAATCTTGGGTACATGACTATTAAACATGATTTAGACCATATTTTGACTGACTTAAACAAAAATGTATAACTGCTGAAATTTGCTGAATACAGTACACAGTTTAAATAAATTGAAAGAGGGGTGTGAGGATTTATTGTACATGAGAGTTTGCTGAAGTCATCCTCTTTCCTCCTTGGCTTGAATAAGTGAAAGTAATACACAAACTGAAAACTCTGAGTATGGATGGGTAGGTGGGTGGGAATCTTTGCCAGGCATGCAAATATGCTTATCACCTGCTGGTAGTTTGTAATTAGTAGATGTCAGGGTAACTTTGGGGAACATGATGGCCAGAGTAATTTGTATATATTTAAATCTCACAAAATTAATAATTTGGTGTCTCTATTTGAAAGTATGCATTATAATAAAAGTGGTCCTAATACACAGTGATTTATTGGCTTTAGATTTCAAGACACATGACCTCTGATAAAACTCTCCAGAATGGTCAAACTCCTTGAAAAAAAGGTAGGGGGTACCCTCAATCTCCCAACATTTATACTCTGTATTCTCATGAAGAAATCGAGTCCTGCTGTAATCAACACAGACCATGATCTGCCATTGCACCAGCAGATCTGGGTCAATACAGCTGGATCCAGTTTGTATGTAAATATGGTAGTAGCTGACCAATAGGATATCTTTAAGTATTGATATTTCAAAAGTGCTCTTCTCATCTCTGATACCATGATAGCTTCAAGTGCTTTTAATCTTATCAGAGATCTGATGGATTATCTGTATTTAAATAAAACAAAACTAGTCTAAGTCATTATATACATGAAGATCAGTGTCCCTCTTTGCTTGTACTATACACACTGTCTATAGGCCTTTAGAGATTTGCAAAAAGCCTACATTTAAATTTCAGGTGCAATTATCAGAAACACAAATGTGCAGATTATACAAATTTACAGTCTACTGCTGTTCATTAATTTGAAGTGCTCAGGGCAATATATATGACAAATACATATTAATCATTTTAAATGACTTTAAAAAGAGGGGGTACACAAGGTACAGATGGAAAAAATTCTACTTAGCACAGAAACTTTGTTACATATACATTACAATCAATATCACAAGTAAAACTGATTACAAATTCAATCTGGACTTTATGACTGTCTAGCCCATTAACATTCAACAAAACAAATAAATAACAAATAAGGAAAATAACCTTTGTACTCACTTAAGATTAATTCAACAAATAGAAATCACATCATTTCTTTTATGCAGACATAATAAATGTCAGACAGAAAGTTCAAAGTTGCTTTGAAGTTTGGAATAGCACTAGCTTTTGACAGATTGGGTTGCAATAATTATTGAACACAAAAAAATAAAGTTTACCTACAGTTAATATTTTAAATTACAGCTTTTATGTCAAACATTTATTTACAATTAATTTATTAATGATGATGTATATTGCATATACTTGCTTACAAGTCAAGTCGCACAGCACAGACCCAGATCAGCAGTCATTATGCATTAACAGATATGGGTCTATGCAGTTTGTCTGGTGCAATCAAAAGAACACAGATCCTGATTGGCCATAATAGTATGCAACATTAAATCAAGGTCTATGTTGACTGCAGTTTAACTTGACTTGTAAGTCAGTATATATGGTAACTATTGTTGTTTTAACAAAGAACACCTCTTTTGCATAAAGTAAGATTTGTATAAAGATATACATGTACTAATATAAATAACCTCTTCTTAAAGTTAATTTTTTTTTGCATTCCATATACACTTGCTTACAAGTCCAAATACAAATTGCACAGACCCAGATCTGGCCTGCACATTATGCACCATCAAAATCAGAATCTGTCCAATTTGTAAGGAGTAATCATAGAACAAACAACATAGACCCTGATCAGCAAATGCATGTTACATCAAATTAGAATCTATGTTTGCAGTTTGACTTTTACCATAAGCAAGTATATATGTTAGTTTAACTTTATCATATCAACAAAATATACCAGTACTATATGCACATAGAATCCATGCCAACATTTTTCTTTCAAAAATTATTTAAAAAGAATATACATTTATTTATATCAACCTCTGCACATGGAATCTTCTAAATTGAAATTTTTCTCATTTAACTATGGTGATGAAATGATGGATGAAGCAACAAACATAAAGACTGATAGACAAGATAGTCTGGGCTGTTAAAAAAAAGACAAAATACAATGAAGATTTCTCAATATACAAACTCTGAACAATGTTTTTGAGTGTCAATTCTGTAACAGACCACACTTCATCACTTTCTCCTGATGTCACATCAATATCTGCTAAAAGGGACCTGACCACCAACTAACTGGCAGCTTTCCCTGGCCAGTGACTGAAATTGACCAATAGCCTATAGGTGGTCACTATGCTGTACACCTGGAGCCATAATTGCCTTTAATTGCCTGGTGCTTGATTGTTCTGATAGACAGCTACTATTTCAAAGTAGTAATGAATTGATGTGTCCATCTAGAAGTCAAGTAATATAGCTTTTGTTGTACAAAGTCAAAAAAGACCCCATAAAACTACTTTAATTGTCTAGCCATGACAAAATTATCTCCTATAACAAAACATCTTTCTTAAGTTCATTCTGATAAAGGTGTACTTAACCATTTGACAACAATTGCCAACATTGTTAGATCCTTGTTTATGCATGAATCACTTTAAGTTAAAAAATGGATGAATTAGAACTGAAGAATAAAGAAAAAGGGCTATTAAAACTTTATAGAGAACATATCAGGAAAGAAAATAATTTAAAGGTTAGCATTCATTAGTCTTGAATCTAATAGTAAATAATTATGAGGTCATATAATATTTCACACAATCGGTGATATTTTTACTACAACTCTTGCTTCTTTCTTGTAGATTCTCACTGTGTCATCCAGCAGAATCAGCAAATAAAACTTAATTTGTTGTACAGTAAGAAGTTTCATTTGCATCTTCCTTTGCTCTATAATCAAATATCACCAAATGTCCACATTCATGTCTACAATACATCACCTCATTGTGTTAATCACAAGCTTCAATTTAAAGTTATCAACTGCAATATCATCCCATCCTAAGCATTGGTTCCAGCCTTAGCTTCCTTTGGTGTCAGCAGTGGGATATGGAGTGAAAAATTCAAGAGCAAGCATGACATCATGTAAAGGTCTTTATGCCACCTATATTACTGATAAAAGGTCATAACCAAAGATCAAATGGCAAATGAATGCTAAAATTTATAGCTTGAATAATTTGAACTATGACTTGACTAACTTCACATGCTTCCAAGTCTGCAGTTCACTAAAAGGACAAGAATTTCCTGTGACCAAATCCATTGTTTATACAGCATTCCTCATCACCCAGTTACAATTAATTATAAATACAAATCATGTGAATTATACTGCATCTCAGCTACTAATTATTATAACATGACACAAAAAAAAAAACACATTTACCTAGAAAAATTGGAGCTTTTAGATCAAAATTGCTAACAATTATATACACAATTTCTACTGCTTTCATTTTTAAATCAAGTATTTTCCACAAGAATGGGTTTTGCTGTTGTTGTTGTTGTTGGGCTTAACGCCATTTTTCAGCACACATAGGCTATTCATGGCAGCCAGTATTAATGGTGGAAGAAGAAACCTAGAAATCATCGGAAAGAACCACTGATCCAAATCACCTGAAAGAACCACCGACCCACCCACGAGAAGCTACTGGCAAGCTTTCTCACATATCCACATTCGACGACCTAGACTCAAACCCAGGAAGACAAAGGTGAGATGGCAGTGATCTGTAAGGGACAGCACTTTAGACCACTCACTCGGCCACTCACCCCCAATGGGTTTTGCTTTTGACTAAATGGATCATCAGGGCTCAACAATTTTTCAATCACTGCTCATCCTTCTGGTAAATTTATCATGTAACCATATATATATATATATATATATATATATATATATATATATATATATATATATATATATATATATATATATATATATATATACACACACACACACACACAAGATATCATTAAAACTGTCTTGTATGTTCAGTTTAACACCAAAGTGCATAGACCCAGATCTGCCATTGCATAATGCACACAAAATTAGGGTCTATGCAGTTTGATAGGACTAATCAGTAGAACAAACAAAATAGACCCTGATCTGCTGGCGCATGATATGATAACAGATCAAGGACCTGGCTTAAAATCAAGAATGATAGTTCTCATTTTATCAAAAACCATGTCTCAGCCAAGTGGACAAGTCGACTTGGTTTTGGGTCATATATATAATAAAAACTGCATTCAGTTTTATGAAAGGAAACTATTATCAAAATTTTACATGCATATAAAAAATGTATTACAACTTTAATGCATTTAAATGTCTCCCATTTTTTAATAGACTATACTAGAAATATTTGGTTTACCTCATTAGCAGCACAAACAGCATTGTTCATATTGAAAGGGGATGGGGGACTCCTTTTCTATCACTATATGGTCATTCACAAATTACTACAAGGTAAACAAATATTTTCAGACAGACACAAGTTAATGGATAAAGTGACACTATCTGAATGAGTTGTAGACTTACTGTCCAGTCAATCTGTCTGTACAGTCAATCTTAATTGATAGGCCCACCTGAGATTTTTGACAAACCAGGAAATGTGCACCTGAATGTCTGCTGAGGTAGCTAAACACTACCACTACAACTTATCTATCAGAGATGACCTGATGTCTATCTGAAATATCAACAATATTTGATCTAGCAAATTTCAGGAACTGTAATCAATTATTGCTAGTACCACCCACTTGGACAGATTCCTCAAATTTTCTTCCTTTGAAAAGGGGGAGTCTCGAATCTGTATATACACTGGATTTTGTATGCACATGTGCATCATGGAACCAAACTGACTGCATTTGTATCCAATTACATTAGATCATCTGTATCCATCCATTCCTGTAATCTATATATCAAATTTATTTGTCAATTACACCAAAACCAGGTTAACAATTTAAGACACATCTTACTCAATAACATCAATTAAATTTAAGCATACATAAACTCTTAGACTGTTCAGTAACTGGAGTCCAATTACTGCAACTATCACAAGGTGACTTCAAATTCAACTATATTTAGTATTAATTATTACATTATGAAACAAAAGATAATTAAACCCTAAAAAAAAATACCTCTGCACATGCCCCCAGTACAGTTGATTGTGTCAAGGTCACTTCCTGGACAGTACTCCCCTCCATTTGCAGGTGAAGGTCGGTCACAGGTGCGTCGACGATGATGGATACAGTCAGAATTGCATGTTGACCATGAAGACCAAGATGACCAGCGACCATGCACTGCAACAGAAATGGACATGAGTACTTATGAAATTTAGATTTTACCCTTTTTTTAGGTGTGGAATTTTGATATGGAAATCTCATTAAATGAGACATTGTTTATAGTGGAATTCTAAAAATATCACATTAAATGAGACAGCATATCTTGTATTTTAATATGAATATCTCATCAAAAAAGACCATAAAACTGCAACTGCTGCTCAGTGGAACAAACCATGGACTTGACCAAGGTCAAGCTGAGGTCCTTCCCCTCAAATCATTCAAAATAGATATCAGTTGGACAATGATTAATAAGAAGGCATAGCAAAAATCAACAAGTCGAGTCTTCAATATTTTTGTGTTAGGAGCCAACTTATATAATTCTTAGAACAGACTTTCTCCAGTAATGATTGATAAAAATAAAAATGAGTTAAAATTAACTCTTTTCATAAAAGAGACACTTTAAAATTTCTTACTTTCCTGTAAAAAATGATCAACTGGCAAAAATAACAAAAGTGCAAGGTTACAAAAAATGAAACAATAATTTCAAAAGACCTTGTAGGTCACTCTAACTTCAAACTTGAACATCTTTGTGTGGCAAATTCAAAACAAAGCATACAAAAATTAAAAGTGAACAAAAAGTCTCAAAAACTTTGCACAAGTCTGCAAATGTGCAAAATAAAATGTTCTTCACTAAACAAAATGAAGAATGAAGACATTTTGAGATTTTGCAAGTAAAAATTATTTCAATAAAATCAGACCAAGTCCTTCATGGCACCTGTCTTGCAATGAAAAGAGTATGTATTCATTTCATGGGTGTAAACTTTGAGAGTGCCAGTAGTTGTTTTCTCTGCTGATTGGGTAAAGATGTGAACTTATGCTCTTGACTCTATGGAGTAAAACCTAACTTATCCCAAAGGATTCTAATTTATTTGATATAATTTAGAGCATCATTTTTATCATGTATGAACTGGTCTGGTTTACATGATACTGGAAATTCCTTTAAGTTTAAGGGTATAAAATTTTGTGGATTGGTTTTAAGAATGCATATTTGTGGGCACCTAATTTCATAGATTCATCATTTGAAGATAAAAAAAAATATTCTACAATGATGATATATCTCTATGAAAGATTTTACTGACATTTGACTTCCAGGAGTTTTGGAGCTACACTAAAGACTTTCCTGAATGCAGTAATTATTATTATATTAGGTAAATTATTCAGATGTCTGCAGTGTGGCAGTTTATAGTGATGTATAGCACTGGGGCATCATTGCAGACATGTAGCATGATGTCCCACCCAGTCACATTATCCTGACATCAGGCCAACCAGTCCTAACACTAATCTCTTAATGCTGAGCACCAAGCGAGGCAGCTGTTAGTACCATTTTTTAGGTCTTTGGCATGACTCGATAGGGGATCGAACCCACTATCTCCCACATCCAATGCGGATGCTCTAACCACTAGGCCACTGTAGTGGTAGTAAATTATTCATTGCTAACATTTAACATAAATGCACAAGTCTGAATCAGAGATAATACCGATATCTTTTTGCACCCACTGAAAAGCAAATAAACTCAACTACACACTATAAAGATACGTTTTCTCACATAACCACTCTTGCCAAGCTCAAGATTCAAACCCATGTAGATCAATGTGAGATGGCAGTGATTGATAATGGTGAGTGTTTGAGATATTAGGCCAAGCTCAACTATTGGAATAGACTTGTTATTAAAGCCTAAGAGTCACTACATTCATACAGAGCTTTAAGTTCAGAAATTTTCTCCATGCATGTTAAATCATAACCAACAAGCTTCCATTTTCCATCATTTTTCATAAATTTATCCTGACAAAGAAACTTTCTAATCAATATATATTTTTGATTTAAGCAAACAAGTTGGTGATTCTTACTGTCATATATGGCAGGGTGTGGGATAAGGTCTTTGATATGATAAACAAACCATGAATTCTTTACCAACATATATGGTAGAGACGGATAGGACCTTCGATATGAAAACTTGGGGGTGTTTACCATCACATACAATAGTGGGGGGGGCTGGGACCTTTGATATAACAAACTAGGAAGCCTTTACCATCACATACTGCAATTGGGGGGATGGGTCCTTGGAACTTCAGCTTGATTTATATTTTGTTGTGACTTCATTTGAGGTCTAGCTTATGCATGAAATTCATGGAAACAGGAAAATTACAAATTTCAAGTGCTAAACTATTTTATGGACAGGAGTTAAAGGCATTCATGAATGGAGATTTCTGTGACTTTGAACATAAACTGAAAGTCAATTTTCATACTTTCTCTTACCTCTTTCCAAGCAATAATCAAAGCATGTATGCAAAATGCGCACTGAAAAATTCAGTTACCAAACAATATCATGCATAGTCTCCGTAACTGTTTTGTCCACCAGTTGACCTAAAATGATGTATGAATCTGATAAAAAGTTCAATAATTATTCTAGCATAATAGTAACATTATCTCAGATGATTCGGATTTCAAAACTTCCTTGAGATATGTATTCACTCAACAAAGAATTTTCTTTCACAAGTAATATTTTTTTGTACATTAAGTCTACTTAATATCAATAAATTGTGACTTTTAGTTTTCTAAAAAAAGACAAAAGAATCATGATAAAAATCTTTGGAAGGTGACTCCAGGGACATTGTTTGGTATTGATTCCATGCTAAGCTAACATCTGTCAACATTTTTTCATTGTAATATGTCCTGTACACAAACAGTGTATATAACAGTGCACAATACACAATATCACAATGCAGTTCTTAGTCTCTACTATGTGGGCATTCATGCTAGTAAATAGGGGTATATATATATATATATATATATATTGTTTTTGTGGGTTTAATGCCAAGTTTCAGCAACATGATGTGTGCATGGCAGCCAGTGTAACTGGTGAAAAACCAAGGAAAACCCTGGAAAGAATCACCAATTCATGTAAAGCTAATGAGAAGCTCTTTCTCATAATCACACTGGCTGTGAGATGATATTTTGAAAAAGTTCTGAATCTTTAAGTTTAATAAATTGTGCACTAAAATTTTATCGTAGTTAAGCCAGAAAAGTCTTTGAGAAAGTTCACTTTAACATTTCCCTTACTTCATCTCTAAAACATAAAAAGCCCTACGCTAAGGTTCAGTAAATTGACCGTAACACTATCATGGGAAAGTACAGTATGGTTACCGACCATAACTGCACAAGAACTGCTCATCATATATTTTATCTTCAAAAGAAAGTTAATTACATTGTATCCTAGGCTGTCGAAATCTGACGAAAAACACCATTATCTTGGGGATAATTTTGGAAAAGTTGCTTTTGATTGGTCAGTTAAAATTAAGGTGAACACTGGAAGTTATAGGAGTTTAAATTTATTGACCTTAGTCAAAATTCTTTTGTCAGAAATTTGCCTTGTGAGAAGACAAAAAGGTCTGACTCCATGGGAAACTTATAAGAATAGAATTTTCCCTCGTTAACAAGTAATGAGGCCAGATAGCTGTCTTGAAAGGAAAAGACACAGCATTAAGGTGCGCAATTTTAATTTCCATGTTATTTTCTATTTTATTTGTTTGGTTTCATGCAAATATGTTTGATATGTTTATGATCCATGCTATGAATCGTGTGGATTGAAATGTGACTGGAAATATGAAGTGTACAATGTACAACTAAACAAGAACTATAAACATAATCAAGGCCTTTAAACATACATGCAAAAGAAGAATTGCAAGGTGTACAACACATGCATGGAAAAGAAACTCCCACTGAGCACAATACATACAAGCAAAAGAAGTGTCACACTGTATGCAACACATATATACAAAAGAAGCATCACCTTGTGCACAACACATACAAGCAAATGATGTTCTAAATAGCTACAACAAAACTTCAAGTTGACACTTAAGGTAGATGTCAATTTTAGGGTCTTATCAACTGTAAAGTTTTTCACAGACTTCTTAGGGACCCAACCCTCTCTAGGTCCAATGAAAACAGGTTTTCATACTGGTATAGTTTGGATGAAACAGAACAGTTCTTTCAGATATATATTTAATTTCCAAACTAACCTTCCATATCTCTGCAAAGACCATCAGATTTAATTCCACTAGAACTTACAGACTTTTATACTGGTATGGACTTTTATACTGGTATGGAGTTTTATATTGATAATTCTATGTATCTAAATCCCTTTGTCTCTGAAGTTTGTAGATTAAAGATCTCTTACTTGCTTATATTTTTGAATGATTTAAGTGCAATTTGTTTTAAGTAACATTATGAAAGTTAATTACTTTTGGTGGAAATGGATATGACAGCTTTGGCAATTAGATACATAATCACACAATATTATTAAAAGACTGAATCGTTTTATCTAAACAGTAGCAAAACCATGCTTTCATTTTGTCAGATGCAGAAGGTACTGGCAGAAAACCCATAATATAATTTTAAAAATTCAACTTTTATTTCCTTAGTATACCTGTATAACTATTACCAATTATGGGTTAAAATTAAACACTCAGCATGAATTTATCAGTTGTGCTGATCAATCTCAAGACCACATGGTCAATGTCACCCAGACAAAAGTTCTTGCAATCAGGCCAATCCATTTTTATTTTCAGGAGTGGATGGCACAACTTAAAAGTCTTATGCATAACTGACCATAGTTCAATTTTTACACCTAAAAGTGCTAATTTTACTGGAAAAAGGGGCATTCAATTGAATCGCACAAGACCCTCTTTACACAAATCTGCCATTGAAATTCCCATCAAACCATGTATTAGTTGTACATTTTGTTATCCTTTAGATTAAATTGGATCTACCATATTAAAGTCATCTGTAGTCAAGTGTATATAAAAAGATATTTGGTACACTCTCCATGGTCCAAGTGGTCAGCTGGTCTTTCAGTGGAGTAAGCAACATGATTCATAGAATTACTGGATCCAAGGTGCCACCCTAGAGCTATATTTCCATGGCAACATCGAGACCTCAGCTTTGCTACACAGACAGGTATTAAAAGAACTGGATCAAAGACAGTTTGACCCTAAACCCATCTTACAATGACAAATCTTCCATCTTTTTCAATGACATCATCCCAACAGTGTGAACCAAACCAAAGTATCTATGACATCATCTTAAATATTAACCAATCAGATGCTCTAAGGTTCCCAAGGATAATGTTATAAGGAGGGAATACTACATGTATAATGTGCTCATATGGCCATCTCATTAAAAGACAGTATACTTCATGTCTCCTATGAAGACAGTTATAATGATGGAGGATTAAATTTTAATCTCTCTCTCTCTCTCTCTCTCTCTCTCATATATTGCAGAGCAAGCTGATATTTCTGCTACCTACAACCAAGCGGTCTTTGAACAAAAGTAGGGAACTTGTACTGAAAAAAAAAATGGATTTAAAAAAAACTATTATAAAAAATATCATTTAGGATTTTGACTAGAAATATAAGAAGCTCACTAGCATACCTCCTTTGCAACTGAATCCATTCAAAGGCCAAGCAATGAGGTAATGAGGCAAAGACTGGAGGATGACAATAAAAATGGGTTCTTGCCTGAGGTTGTTTTATTTCATTCCTAATTTTATCTGATCAATCCATCATTTTGTTATGGATAGTAAAATATCCAATTCCACCTGAAGATTTTTTTTTCTTATCAATAAAGACAGTGATGAACAGAACTGAATGATACCTCACAAGTAAATTTAGCTGCAATACATATCCAGAAAAAGATGCTTGAAGAAAAGCAATTTACAACAGTGGGTTTTGATCAAAACTAATTTAACAAGTGCATGAAAATGACAATGATTAATCATACCGATTCATAGCAGTGGAGGAGTGGAAGACATATATCATTTCAGTGATGGACAGCATGGATTAGTCATGCCCATTTAGAAGCATGGATTGTGAACAACAATAACACAGAAGGACAATTGTTTATCTATTCTTACCTGCATCTGTTGAGCCAAATTTGAGGGCAGTTAAGGGAATGATGATCAAAGATTTAGTCAACATATTTAATTAAAGAATGCAAACAAGTTTTCTATGTTTCAAGATTATATACAAACAAAAATGCAAGAACTGAAATAAAAGCAAAACTCTAGCATATGATGTTTGTTAAACTGGCAGTTCAGAGATGGATCTCTTAAGAAAGCTAATGGAATGGAGAGACATCAAGTCTGATAAAATGATGTTAAGTATAGAAATTACCTGGCATGGCAAATTTCAAACTCTCTAGGCACTCTATATATTTCTACCTCTTTTACTGATCAAAGCAGAATTTTACACACCATGCACAGTCACCTGTAAGTCAGTCAAACTGCAAAGATTTTGATCTGCATAGCATAATGGGCCTGCAGATCAGGGTCTATATTGTTTGTTATACTGATTATTCCTAACAAACTGCATAGACCCAGATTTGCCAGTGCATTATGCAATGATAGATTGGGTCTGTACAGGTTGCAGTTGGATTCATCTTGAAAGCATATATATATATATATATATATATATATATATATATATATATATATATATATATATATATATGATATCAGTCACAAAATATCATCTAAACTCTTAAAAGCAAAAAGTACTGTACATGATACATTATATGCCTGGATAATGGTAAATATTATTATGCTTCTATGCACATAAAACCCTCTTCAACTGGTCAGATACATAATCTTTTGAATCTAAAATCAATACATGTCTTCCTCTCTTAATTGTATTCCATTTTGGTGACCTTCACCTCTGATCTACTAACCACAAAATGTAGGTGTTTGTTTTGTCTTGAATGCAAGCCATCCACAAAGTTTGGTCATGGTTTGTGGCACAGGACAGGTTTTATTTTGTGGAAGCTCTTTTACATTCTTGGAATACCTCTTACATTGCCATTGGACATTCTAATAGCAACAGGTTTTCCTTGTTTCAAATGCAAGCCATCTACAATGTTTAAGGCAATGGTAAGGAACTTGAGTACAGTAGTTATATTTCCAGTGAACTTAACCTCTGACCTTTTGATCCCAAACTGAACAGAAGTCTTCTTGTCTCATTTGCAAGCCATCCACAAAATTTGGCAAAAGTAAGTGACCAGTAATTCAAGATATGTAGAAACCATTTCTCATTCTCTCATTGAAATGGTTGATGGATGTTATTGTACAGAAACAAAATGGGCCAAGATTCCAAAATGTTGACCCTATTTACACCTTGGCAGATCCAGCTGATATATCTGTTCTTGTGGTCTAGCATCCAATCAAATTATGTTGCTCAAATTCGAACACAAAACTTACAAAAGCAAGATATAGGAGCACACATTTGATGGACTCATAAATAAGCATTTTTCACTCTATGTATGTGTTTGTACATATACCTTTCACTGGTATACACCTGTAAGGCTTCTCTCTGGTATGTAGTCACACTTTTGATGTTAAAGTTAGAAAGTATCCTTTTAAAGTCATTACCTCCACCACTTTTAGCAGATATATAATGCACCAGTGCTAATTACTATTGATTACTGGAATTACCTTCTAAGGGTGGTAACTCATGAAATCCAATAGATGTCACTAGGACAAAGCTCTCAAATATCTGCTAAACCCACCAAGGAGAAAATAGGGTTAACATATCATAACATTGGCTAGTGAAGATGCAAAATGGGGGGAAACAGTTGAATGGATGAAAAAATAGTAAAGTAAACACATGCTGCATGACAAAATGATGGCACAATGTATAATTTTTGCATTAGCCAATAATAAAAATCTAACCATGAAATCATGATTTTAATCTTATTAAAACTTATTAAGGGCCAGTCTTTACAAATACAACAAAGTGGTGCATTTTATGCAATTAAAACCATTACATTATCTTGATTTTGTTTCATCTTTTAATTAATATGCATGTATATTTTGATTTTAGGCAGCAAGTTGAGAGTAGATCCAGAACTGAAAAATGCAAGTGAAAATTGCCATGCTAGCTTCTAACCCTTCAGAGTAATTATATACAAGTCAGAACATATTGCAATCATGACAGACCCTGATATTCCATTGCATAATGCACTGACAGATCAGGGTCTTTGTTATTTATTCTACTGTTTAGTCCCACATAATTGTACATCTCCAGATTTGCCTGTGCAAAAAGTGACAGCAGATCTGGGTCTATGCAGATTTTGTAGTTGAATTGGCCTTGTATGTCTGTATACCACTATTACAGGGTCAATGCATTAACATACAGTAAAGCTCTGAAATTTCATAAATACCATCAGATAAATGTTTTTGGTCTACTCATTACTGTATGCAAATTTTGATAGTGCAGAGAATCTTTGGTTTAGTGTTTCATGGCATAGCAACACAAATAGGTTATTTAGTGATGTGGTACTTCGAGTAAGGTATACTGTCCAAGGACACACCTTGGTAGCCACCCCTGGGCTGATATGTTAGTAGGATTCAAACCAGCACCCTTTCAGTTGGTATTCCAGCATGCAAACCAGAGTGAGAATGGTTACTGTCTCTAGTCTCCTCCTATGACATGCAGATTTTTTTCTTTTTGTTGCCTTTTACTTTTAACATATTCTTGGTATGCCAAGTTAACAAAATCTATATGCCTTTCCTTTGGACACATCCAGGCAGTCTAATATGCCAGGCATAATCTATCCTCCATAGAGCTGGAGGGAAGAGAAAGCTTTACACAAAGACTGATCAAAACAATGAATAATATAGTGATCTATGCTATAAAAGTTTTACAGTAATATAACATTCCCTCAAACACTCTATTTCACCATTTTTCAGCTTTTAACTTGGGGGGGGGACCTGTCTGAAAAAGTCAATGATGAAAATCATTATCAAAACATTTTTGCCAACTAAATATTTTCTAGGGTATGTAGATAAGAGGCCAACTTTTATTTGCCCTAAGTATTTAGTACTGTCTTTTGCCTGACAGGTTAATGGACTGAATTTATAAATATAACAGTATTCATGCATGAAGTCTTTGCAGTTTATTGTCCTTAAAAGTACTTTGTGCTTTTTACATTTCTAACTTCCTAAACCTGGCTATTTATATTTACTCATAAAAATAATATTTTGTCTTCATGTGACAAATGCATGAAAAAGGACAGAATACAGCACTAACTTTACTAAAAGAAAAAAATATTCCATGGCACCTTGCCTTGGTATGGTCAACAACATGTTGAACATGCTATTAAAATGAATAAACACAAACTGAAACTTACCATATGACTGTTTTTATCCTTCTCAGTTGTTACATATATTATTTAAAATTTGACCCAGATTGTATATTCAGATTTATTCTAGTTAGCAGATGGTGTTTTGATTGTATGAGATGGTAGACAGATTTTTCAACAGTCTAGGAAAGTTCTTAATTGGAAGTCTGTGAACTTCTGGTTTTGCAAATATTGAAATTAATTTTCCAATCATAAAATCATAAAATCCCCATGGTTGGTGCCATGCTTTTTTGGAAGCTGGTCTACCAATGAAATTTACATCCATAGTCTAGACACAAAACATGTTACAATCAACAGCTGGTGCCAAGATCGCCCAATATGTATATAATGCCACATGTGCCTTACTTAATTTTACAGTTCTACTTTTATCTTTTAAATGGAGGGGATTGAAATCTACAAGGTTGTTAAATCAGTCCAATTTTTTTTCTCATTTGTTTCCTCATTAAACACAAAATAACTGCTTTACCTTAAAGTGGAAAAAGACTTGACTTAGACAAATCTGAAGGTCAAAAAGTGAATTGCTTTTCAGCAAGTGTAAGCTAAATACTAAACTGTCATAGTGACCTTTCAACTCTAAAACCAATGGGCTTATTCATCAAAGTGCTTTGGTACAACAGACTTCCTAAAAAAAATTTCATTTCCCACTAATACCACCACCACCAATTCTTGGTGACAAATTTCTGATTTTCTGGTGACTTAATTTTGTGATGTTTTGACAAGAGAGAAATTTTGGATCTGTACACAGGAAATAATGATAATATTGATCAACATCATACTAAAGATAACCACATAATCAGCATTTTGTCAAAATGGCTTCCTCCTCTGCTTTCTGCCACCTCTGCCACTTCAACACTATGGACTAAGAGGCATGTAAAGGGAATTTTCCATTACTTCAAATGATAATTCACCCCCACCCTCCCATTTTCCATGATTGTGGGAACCTTGTACAAGTTTGAGAATTAAAATTTTTGTACATAAGCCATATTTCATTTTCAACCATAATAATCTTGACCTTTGACCTTTCTACTTTACTCTCATTACAAACCATCAACAAAGATTGGTTCATGTTTGTGAGAAAAAAAAACTAAAATTGCCATGGAATTTTTTTTCATTATCAGCCACAATGACCATGAGCTTTTATCTTGTGACACCAAAACTGGTATACTTCTTATGAAGTTTTCTAATGGTAGATTGACGGTTACTAGAGTTAAACTGGAACAAACAGATGATTTGGTTTTGGTATTTTAAGGTACATTAAGACAGATTATTATTTCAGTGCTACAACAATTGGATACAAGTGACTGGCTAAGAACATGCTACAGTAGCAAACACAGGCTGATCATGGTAGGATTCAAATCTGCACCCATCAATCATATCTCCATTGTGGCTCTGGTCTCAGTTTGCCTATTACATCCTGCTTATGACTAAGATTAAATGAAGAAAGAAAAAATTTACTATTTTAATATTTCAACATTGTAACCACCTGAAACTCTTAAATGACAAAAATACAATATCTTTAAAGTCTAGAAGTGTAACTTCTTTGCTCAGGATTCCAAATTTCAGATGACATCACCTTTTATACATCATGTGTGATTGGTGAAAATTATGCTTTTGTTAACTGATGTAATTATCATATCAACTGTGCACTATCTGATTAAAATGAAGGAGTAGGAACATGTATGTGGACATGTACACCACCACATGGAGGTTCCTAATGCTGATATTTAATGACACATAAACAGAAAGGGTCAGGCCATGTCTCCCTGTCTGATCCTGGAGTCTCAGTCTTAGCATGAAAATGTGAATGTGCTGATAGGTACATCCTGGGTCAGAAGGAACAGTTAATCTTTGTTTAAGTAGAGGCATGTAGGATGACATGACTGAATTGAACTTTCATAAACTGTAAGGGAAACTTTCCAATGATAAAATGCTTGAATGATGACATACCGAGGTAAATGAATCTAACAAAGCAGTAAAAGGCCCTTCACAGCCATATAATTACAATCTATGAGAGTTCTTCAACCTTTCTATTTTGATTTTAATGTACCATATCTATGTAACATGTATCATTGTAATGTATTATATCTACATATGTTTCATTGTAATGTGTCATCTACATATCAAAGATAAATTGTTTCAAAGTTAACAGCTGATCAATGCAAAGATATCAATTAAGTTACAAGAGATCAAAAACTTGCAAAAGATCCTAATGGAACCCTAAGAAACACTTTAAAATATTTGAGAATTCAATAAATGTTTCGTGCTGACTCGAAAGCTGTATTCCATTATCCAAAACCTTTGAATCAGCAAAAAAGCACAGCTTTCTGTGTGCAAAAGAAACAAATTAATGAAGACACAGATAACTGATTTTTTTTCATCTGCCAGAACATCTACAGTAAGCCATTTATAGACCTGACTCAAGATTCTACATGGTTTTTACATTTTCTGACATGGATCTGGTGATCTCACAGTAAGTCTTTTGGTAAATATAGGAATAATATATCCCTGTATATTGATCATAATCAACTTGTATTACTTTTCCAGGATTAAGGGGTAATAATTTTTTGCCTGATTCATTAACTGTTTATATCTAACATTGCTGCATTTAACTCCATGGAGAATTCCCTCAACACACTTGTTAACAAAGTTCATGGCAGGTTCTTGTCAATTACCTCATACTAATTAGATTCCCCCTGAAATGGACAAATTTTTACCACACTGTCTGAAATTGGCATCCTTCATGAATTTTCTAATCAAGTTAAGCTACCCAGTAAATTCTATGGGGACCTCATATTTTCTGTCACATCGAACTTCTACCACATAAACTTACTTACAAGTTGAGTTCAATGGCAAACACCAATGACTCTGATACCATCACATAATGTACTGGCAGATCAGGGTCTATGCTGTTTGTTCTACTGATTACTCTTAAGAAACTACATAGACCCATATCTGCCAATGCATTATAGGATATCAGATCTGGGTTTGTGTAGTTTGTAGTTATATTTGACTTGTACACAGATCTATATGGTAGCTTTGCTTGATGGTATTTGGAATTATTACTCCTTTGAAGCTGATGCTATTTTCATGTCACAGATATGGGTCAGTACTCAAATGCAATGGGGGAAAAAAATGAAACAAAATTATTTAAATTTGCCCATCTGAATGTATGTGAAACAAATTATCACAATTAAACAAAATGGATTTTGCTGAATTTATGAAGGTAACCAGCACTACATCTTTGGATCCATATTTAACCACATTCAAACAACTGACTCCATTAATTTTTCAGCAATATACCTTGTTATATATATATATATATATATATATATATATATATATATATATATATATATATATATATATATATATATATATTATATGGCATATCGATGGCTTTTATTCATATAACACATCTATGGATTATAAAAAAATGGCATATTGCTTGATTATATTTATAAGGCATATCCATGTATTGTATTTATTTAGTATATCTATTTATTGTATTAATTTAGCATACTCATGGATTATACTCATGTGGCATATCCATGGATTATATTCATGTGGTATATCCATGGATTATATTCATCTGGTATATCAATGGATTAATTATTCAAATGGCATATCCATGGATTATATTAAAATGGTGTATCCATGGATAATATTCATATGGCATATCCACGTATCATATCCATGGATTATATTCATGTGGCATTTCCATAGATTAGTTTATGTGGCACATCAATGGATGATGTTCATCTAGTATATCAATGGATTATATTCAAATGGCATATCCATGGATTATATTTAAATGGTGTATCCATGGCTTACATTCATTTGGTACATCCATGGATTATATTAAAATGGCATATCCATGGATAATATTCATATGGCATATCCATGTATCAATATCCATGGATTATATTCATGTGGCATTTCCATAGATTATGTTTATGTGGCACATCAATGGATGATGTTCATTTAGTATAACGATGGATTATATTCAAATGGCATATCCATGGATTATATTAAAATGGCATATCCATGGATAATATTCATATGGCATATCCATGTATCAATATCCATGGATTATATTCATGTGGCATTTCCATAGAATATGGATGATGTTCATTTAGTATAACGATGGATTATATTCAAATGGCATATCCATGGTTTATATTTAAATGGTGTATCCATGAATTATATTCATATGGCATATTCATGAATTATATTAAAATGGCATATCCATGGATTGTATTCAAATGAAGTAAACCTTAGAGAAGGATGGGTCACAGAGAGAGAGAGAGAGAGAGAGAGAGAGAGAGAGAGAGAGAGAGAGAGAGAGAGAGAGAGAGAGAGAGAGAGAGAGAACTTACATTCTGTATCATTTTTATTTACTGAATAACTAAAAACACAGACATATATGTGCTGTCAGTTCCAATTATAAAAGTTGAAGCATCTATATATGCAATCATCAGTTCTCATGCAAGATCCAGCTCTAAAGTGGGTTGGTAACAATCAATTAACCATTGTAGTACACATGGATTCTGTTCTGAATTAGTTTCAACTGCTTTTGACATTCATGGCAGAATAATTGGAAAATTGATTTCAGAACTTGGTGTCATGAATTCAACATCTTCAACTGTTTAACTGTCATCTTTTAGTTTAAAAATAGTAATGACCTACTTTCATATCACTAAATACATGAGCTTTGTTGCCTGCAGATACTGTAGTAATAATAAAAAATACCCTATGTTAGAAAATATCAAATATAATGATTAATACACTTAACAATTAATTTGTTTAATTATAATTAGTAAGACTATATGAAGGATTATATAACAACTGCATAAAGACCATAGGATCTCTAATCATACAATTCGGCATAAGGTTGACCAAGTCTAACCATACAACATTGTATAGCCATGACTAAGTCAAGTGTGTGAATACACCTGACAAATTCATAATTGTAGATACTGGCACCAACATATATATAGCTGCTGAAATATGAAAATCTTAAAGCCTTGTGAAAAAAAAGAATGTGATTCTTATGAAAATCTTAAAGCCTTGTGAAAAAAATGAATTTGATTCTTATGAAAATCTTCAAGTCTGGTAAAAATGGATTCAATTCATATATGAAAATTTTTAGCTCTTGTAAAACTGGAAGTTGTTTCATAATAATCGATTTTAAAAGCAGAATGTTTAAGTGATAAAAAAGTGAACCAACATTTTCCATAAAATTGTTGACATGAATGCCTCCAATGCTTTATGAAAGAACATAACCTTGATAAACAAAATGGCAACACTAAAACAAGATGTAACAATAATAATAATAATAATAATAATAATAATAATAATAATAATAATAATAATAATAATAATAATAATAAATTTATAATAATATTAATAATAATAAAATTATAATAATAATAATAATAATAAAATTTATAATTATAATAATAATAATAATAATAATAATAAAAATTTAAAATAATAAAAATAATAAAATTTAAATAATAATAATAATAAAATAATAATAATAATAATAATAATAATAATAATAATAATAATAATAATAATAATAATAATAATAATAATAAATTATACATTTTATATCACTAAGACCAGTCATGGATAATACTGTAAAGCAATATGATAATAAAGTATGAATAATTAGTTAACTTGAAAGGTACATTAGAAATCTTTTCACATCAATCAGAGTGTTATATTTACCTGGACATATTGCTGTGCATGTGGTCTTTTGAGCATCATCTCCAACACAGTGCTGGCCACCATTCAGAGTGGCAGGGTTAGTGCATGTTCGCTGTCGACGCTGAAAGCCCTTCCCACAATCTGCTGAGCACGATGTCCACTGACTCCATGTTGACCATCCACCATTCACTGAAATTGAGGTTTAGCCTTAAATTCATAAACAGTTTTTAATAAATAAATAAGATCAAAAAAATAAC
This sequence comes from Potamilus streckersoni, assembly GCA_016746295.1. Lineage (NCBI taxonomy): Eukaryota > Metazoa > Mollusca > Bivalvia > Unionida > Unionidae > Potamilus > Potamilus streckersoni. The sequence goes on from JAEAOA010001521.1 coordinate 144,419, forward strand.
ACCCATTGGTTACTGTGATGATGTTTTTCAATATTTTGTTTTGAGAGTAAATATTATGATTCTCCATCTGTCTGTCTTAACTGTTTATCAATTAATACAAATGAATGTGCATTATAAAATAACCCATGTGAGACCAAATATTTCATCAGCTATCAGCTGATAGATACAGAACATGCAGATATGAAGTAAGAACATGCAGATATGAAGTAATAGAAGACATGTAGATATATAATAATGTAATAATTTAATTTCCTGCTAATTAAAATTCAGTGCTAGATGTACTGTAGTTTAGATTAAGCAAATAATAAAAATGGGCCAGATTCTCTGAAAAACCATGATATTTGCACAATCACCACCCATGCCCCAAAGACAGAATTGCATTAAATTAGAAAACATAATGTGCAGGTTATCCAAGTCATTCCCTACCTCACACTCTGGTCCCTAGGTATAAATGATGTTCATTATACAATTTTATTTTTACCCATATTATCACACTGTAGCAATATTATAAAAGGCACATTTCCTATTTCAAACAACACACTGCTCTAATGTTGATTATAGTTTGTATTAAAGTTAGAAAAGTAAATTTACTATGAATTACTTAAGTAGCAACAACTAGCAGCATCATCCTCAAACTCTGAATTTGTTAAATCATCAAAATTTGTATTATTCTTGCTGTCATGAATCACATCCATAACCTTGGCTGAGTGTACTTTATTGATGACTGAGGCCTGTGATGCAGTGTCTGTCAGTCAGATCTAGAGCTACAGGTACCAAATCCAGGAGGAAGAGTTGTGTTATTCTTGCCCAAGGTGTCAATATGCATTTGCAAATTTCAAGGTCAGTTGCACAGAGATCTCCCTTGGATTTTAAAACTAGGAATCCAGGACTCCTAATTAGGTAAAAATAGAATTCCTACCAGCAAAAGTTCCAGTCTGAACTAAACCAGAAATCATATACTTTCTTGCACTTGGCTATGGTGGAATCAGTTATAGGAATTTTAGCACAGTTCTGAATCTCATTGAAATCTTCATGATTTTTCTGTTTAACTACAAAACACTTGTCTAAATTTGCAAACAGCATTTTGTCCAAGTCTCTGAAAATTGATTGACCTGGGGGCCAAAGTTGCTAATTGGGATTATGATTTAGGTATAGGCTACAAAAATATACCTACAGGCCATTTTTGGCTGATAAAAATGGTAGTATTTGAGTTTGGAGTGAAGACATTCAAAGTCACAACCACAGGAAGCCACAAACTTGAACATAAAAATGCACTGGAATCAATTGTTACCTAAACAAATCCTTATTTCATTGGACTAACCACCCAAACAGTTATTTGTTATGTCCTAATCCACTGATCTTCGACCTGGATATACTTGTAGGCTGTAATATAATTAAACTAGCCGGCAATGGACTGTTAGTCTAATGCTACATCCCCTTTGTTTGTACCCACTACAAGTTTCAATAACTAAAAAGTTTAATGTGGTAAAAAGTGCACAGAACTAAGTCAATTGAATTGTTGATTTATAATTTCTAACCTGACTGTGACCAGAATGGCACTAATACTAGCATCCCCTTGCACCTGTCAAGCTTAACAGACTTTCCATACTAACATGACCATAAGCCATATTCTGTACACTATGGGGTAGTTTATTTCCATCCAACAACCTAATGATGTAATTACTTACCATAACATTGACTTTGGAATTATATTCCTTTCCACACATGAACATATTAATGAAACAGAAAGGTGAAAGGCAATTTTTTTGTTGTTAATCTTTTCCTTTGCTTCATTCCACACTGCAAATATTGGAAGCAGATGACATATGTATTTACATCTTTAGTTGTGAATGCACCAATCTGCTAAAAATGGACTGGTCCAGAAACTGGAAATGGATCTCAAGCATGTCAGTCTATTACCATCACTCTATCGGAGTATATATATTATGTTGAAACTTAAAAGAAGCCAGTACAGATTTTAATTGTTTATTATTCTTTACAAAAACCTGCAGGTTATATACATCTGTAGGTAATCTATTTATTTACTCAAAATAGAAAATCTGTGTGGCTTACATGTGTATTACACTTGGACATGTGTTATATGCATTAATTTACAGTAATGCTTTTCCCTACTCCCTTATTCCAATTCTTATCTGCTGTTGCTTAATGCACCTAAAGATCAGGGTCCATGTTGGGTTTTTTTTCATCGACTACCTTCAAAATGCTGCAAGAAGTCCAGATTTTCTAATGCATTATGGGATGGCAGACATTGGTCTGTGTAGTTTGCAGCCGAACTACTTATACATAAGTATTATATATGGTACACTATTGCCTGATCCAACTAGCAGTCTGTTTTCTGAATTGATTTTTTTCCCTCTTGATACCAATTGTTAAATCTCTGCCAAAAAGTTGTCATTCTTATGCCAATGTGTCAAATATAATTTACTTGCCAACAACTGTCATCCATAGACCAATGTGTCAAATCTAATGTACCTTGCCAACAACTGTAATTCTTAGGCCAATATGTCAAATCTAATTTACCTTGCCAACATTTCTCATTCTTAGGCCAATGTGTCAAATCTAATTTATATTGCCAACAAGTGTCATTCTTAGGCCAATGTGTCAAATCTAATTTATATTGCCAACAACTGTCATTCTTAGGTCAATGTGTTAAATATAATATACCTTGCCAACAACTGTCATTCTTAGGTCAATGTGTTAAATATAATAAACCTTGCCAACAACTGCCATTCTTAGGCCAATGTGTCAAATCTAATTTATCTTGCCAACATTTCTCATTCTTAGGCCAATATGTCAAATCTAATTTATATTGCCAACAACTGTCTTTCTAAGGCCAATGTGTCAAATCTGATTTACCTTGCCAACAACTGTCATTCTTAGGTCAATATGTTAATATAATATACCTTGCCAACAACTGTCATTCTTAGGCCAATGTGTCAAATCTAATGTACCTTGCCAACAACTGTCATTCTTAGGCCAATGTGTCAAATCTAATTTACCTTCCCAACAACTGTCATTCTTAGGCCAATGTATCAAATCTAATGTACCTTGCCAACAACTGTCATTCTTAGGCCAATGTGTCAAATCTAATATACCTTGCCAACAACTGTCATTCTTAGGTCAATGTGTTAAATATAATATACCTTGCCAACAACTGTCATTCTTAGGTCAATGTGTTAAATATAATAAACCTTGCCAACAACTGCCATTCTTAGGCCAATGTGTCAAATCTAATTTATCTTGCCAACATTTCTCATTCTTAGGCCAATATGTCAAATCTAATTTATATTGCCAACAACTGTCTTTCTAAGGCCAATGTGTCAAATCTGATTTACCTTGCCAACAACTGTCATTCTTAGGTCAATGTGTTAAATATAATAAACCTTGCCAACAGCTGTCACTTTTAGGCCAATGTGTCAAATCTAATGTACCTTGCCAACAACTGTCATTCTTAGGCCAATGTGTCAAATATAATTTACTTGCCAACAACTATCTTTCTAAGGCCAATGTGTCAAATCTGATTTACCTTGCCAACAACTGTCATTCTTAGGCCAATGTGTCAAATCTAAGGTAGCTTGCCAACAACTGTCATTCTTAGGTCAATGTGTTAAATATAATAAACCTTGCCAACAGCTGTCATTTTAGGCCAATGTGTCAAATCTAATTTACCTTGCCAACAACTGTCATTCTTAGGCCAATGTGTCAAATATAATTTACTTGCCAACAACTATCTTTCTAAGGCCAATGTGTCAAATCTGATTTACCTTGCCAACAACTGTCATTCTTAGGCCAATGTGTCAAATCTAATGTAGCTTGCCAACAACTGTCATTCTTAGGTCAATGTGTTAAATATAATAAACCTTGCCAACAGCTGTCATTTTAGGCCAATGTGTCAAATCTAATTTTATTTTATTTGCCAAGAGAAGCATTTTATTTGGAACTGCAAAGAAATGCATTCACTTAGTGAAATAAAAAAAAGAAATTTTATTCATCTGATTGAACAAACCATTACTCAGAATGACAGATGTGTCAAATTGCAAAAATTTCATTTGTCACATGGTGTCTGTCACTATACTGTATGCACAATGACATCACCGACTGCAATCTGTCTGCACTCTGTAGGTTTCATCTATGCTATTGGTTTTCTGTCCCCTTAACAAGTCAATTGGGAGTCAGGCATGTGTGGAATTTTTTTTATTGTTTATAATTTAAGCAGCACACAATGCCTGCCAAAATTCTCAACCATTGTTAGAAATGAAAGGCTGTGTAAAAGTTTTCATTGATAAGCATATGAAAGAGTGACAACTTTTTCATTCAGCTCTGCTACAATATTTGTCATTAATTTGTCCTTCCCAACAAAACCCAAACCTCATGTATGAAAAAGTAGATGAGAAATTATGTAAATGCATCATAACACTTCTTTTTATGGAATTAATTTGGTCTGGCCTGGAATTGGCTTAACGGGATTTCATCAAAATCATTATATACTGGATGCAAACTCGCATGTAGAACAATCCATCAGGCCCAAATTTCACTAACTTAAAAGATCTACAGAAAGTTGAGAACTCTGTGATCTGATTGGCTAAAATTTTTATGCCTTAAGTCTAAACCAAACCTAAGACAAGGACTGGTCTCTAAATATTTAAAAATTAGGACCCATGGTGCCAATCACAGGAAAAATACTGTAACACAGTCATGGAAAATGCATCCTCAACCAAATCTTTAAACATCCAGTTATCTGGATATAAAAGTGGATAAACCATTAATTACTTTACCTTCCTTCATTCAATTATCTATCAGACCTTCTTAATTCACCTCCATTATTGGCATTTGGTAGACTGCTCCTCTAACATTTGCAATAATAGGAATCTATCTATCAATATTTATCTGGAACCTGTCTGGCCTGGCAATTCTGGAAGCCTTTTTGCTCCCACCCCAATAACTTCAATCCCACTGAACTCTGTATTGCTGGAATTAAACCTGATGATTTTCCACTTTATTTGATTTAATTACAAATGATGTTACACTCTGTCAGTTAATTTCCTGTGGGATTTGGGATAGCTGCAGAGAAAGTAAACAATAAGTCTGCTATCTATTCTGTCTTACATCCATTCCCTAGTGTTTAAAGTAAACTTAAAATTTAGCTATTCTCATTAAGGCTGAATTCTTCTGTTGAAAATTGCCAAATCAGCACAATCCTAGCTATATTATGCTAATTAAAGTTACAAAGCAGTAATTGTAAAGCGGTCCATATTTTTATTTTAATTCCATTCTTTAACCCAAGAATATTTACAACAAGGATGTAAGAAGTTGGACTGGAACAAGACAGAAAAATTATCGCCAGGGAATTTAATAAAAGGAAAACAACATTTTAAAAACTTCTCAAAAGAATAATTTCAGTTTAATTTAGATGTTCTCCAAATGTCTAATGTATATATGTATCACTACATCTAACTAGGAAAGCAGTTACAAATATTATGAAAAGCACTACAGTTATGAAAAGTATCAGTTTGAAGACTACGTAATGAACACATTATCAACTTGCATGAAATAAATTTATAGCAATAACTCCATTATTAGGAAAATGAAGTTTCTACTGTTATAATACTGTCTAATCCTCCTGACTGGACTCTACTGTTAGAGTACTGTATAACCCTCCTGCAACTGTATAATCCTCCTGCAACTCTTAAGAGTACTGTATAATCCTCCTGTGACTCTTAGAGTACTGTATAACCCTCTTGCAACTGTATAACCTCCTGCAACTCTTAGAGTACTGTATAATCCTCCTGTGACTCTTAGAGTACTGTATAATCCTCCTGCAACTCTTAGAGTACTGTATAATCCTCCTTCGACTCTTAGAGTACTGTATAATCCTCCTGCAACTCTTAGAGTACTGTATAATCCTCCTGCAACTCTTAGACTTCTGTGGACTCTACTGGTATATTACTGTATTATTCTTCGGTGGACTCTACTGTTATATTTCTGTATTATCCTTCTGTGGACTATACTGTTATATCACTGTATTATCCTTCTGTGGACTCTACTGTTATATTACGGTTATCCTTCTGTAGACATGTACTTTACAAATAAGGGATGGACTTAAGAGTCAGACAGTTACTGCAGTTTTATAATTAAGGAGGGGGACTTGCCATCAGATGCATATTGTACTTTTGATCATTTTCTGTCTTAAAGCTGAGAGATACCTTTCATTCATATATATATATATATATATATATATATATATATATATATATATATATATATATATATATATATATATAATATCTCATCTTTCAACAGGATTCAAAAACACCATTAATACTATATAATTAATTAGCATATTCTTCGAAAATACAGAACACAAATAAAGGTGAAGAGTTTTTATACAAATATGAAATGACATTTTCCATCTATTTGGGAGGGGTGATAAATAAATATCATCTAAATATTTACAACAAATTTGTCTATTGTATATTCATTGTCACTCAACACTAAGTGCTGTCCACCCACATTGTGTAATCATTAGGGTAGGTATTAGCTAATAAGATGAGACAATTGCACAGACTCAGATCTGCCATTACATAATGCACCAACTTATCTGGGTCCCTGCAGTTTGCTTGGAGTAAGTAATCACTACAAGATTCAACATCAACCCTGATCTGCAGGTGTATAAAGCTATGGTAGATATTGATCTTGTTATTTGTAGTATGACTGGATTTATGTAATACACAGTATGGTACTTTGTTAGCAAAACTTGTAACTGCACAAATAAAAACTTGCATTGTAAAAATAATAAGAGTTACAATAGTTTTACAAAAAAAAGTATTTTCTTCAGTTAGGTGTATGAAACAAAAAAGGTACATGTAATCCTTTTTGGGATAAAGAAGTTTGAAAAAATATGTGTACATGTGTAAATGTATTCAAAAAGACATACAAAGGATGAACATAATACAGTAATAATTAAAACCAAATGTAAACAATGTAATTTAAATGACAACCACTCCTTCCAAAAAATATGCAAATATTAGAACTTAATTTGTGTTTGTGAAACATCCCCCCAATGCTGACCACAGGTCTATTAAAATGTAGAAATATTTTTATAAACTGCTCTAAGGGTAAAAAAAACCCCATCTAATTACAACATTTACATAAAGGCTTCCATCACTATAACATCCTTCATGATAACAGTTCCTGTTACAAGGTAAATATGGTCATGAAATTATATATATGATGTACTTTATTTTAAAGCAGTCTCACTATAAGGCAATATACACTATGGTTTCCATGGAAGTAGTCGATATTTATTTGAACTTTATTGCAAGACACTTTCCTTACAAGGCAGTATACAAACTATGTCCCACAATATAACATTCATTCCAAATCACATTTGTTTAACTCTAGTATAATTAAAATTGCAAGATCTTTGTTCAAAAAGTCCAAAAGCAAAAGCAAAAAAAAAATAAAATTAGTTAAAACTTAACAATTGCTGTAATAATAATCAGATCATTTACATGTAAACAAGTGTACCTAATTTTATTTCTCTTCCTTAACGGCTTTTGGCTTTATAACATGATGGCCAAAGCAATACTTTATCGTTTTTCAGTTTGAAAATTGGAAGTAAGAATATATATGAATTCATATATAAACAAATTTCTTAAAAAGTCAGTTTTAAATATTTTCTCCCCGTTTTTGGTACCTTTTTCCACACCTCTCTTAATTTAGAGAACTAAACTTTCTTTACTAAACCTTCTCCTACCCCACCCACCCTGGCTTCATATGTTACCAACTCCTTCAATTAAAAACAGCAAATGATATATAAAATCTTGTATCAAGGCAGACACATCCCATTAGGTTACTTAGTATAAATATTTGGTGTCATCAGCTTGGCTTTAACACCCCTGGCACAAGCCATCCATCTACCAGATGTCTGCTCCTCCCTCTCAACCCTCTTGCCAAACTAGACATGACAAAAAGACATATAATTTAACCAAATATGAGACTGAGCAGAAAAAACATCTTTTAAAACTCTTGAAATCTGTCACTATGAAAACCTAAATGCTCTAAAGCAAAATCTAAAAGGAACAAAAATCCCTCCTCTTACGATAACCCAACAGACTTTCTTGGAAAGAAACTGTGACCACATGCAAACTGCAAAGAACTGAAGTAAAAGAGTAAATTAAATTGGCCTTAAATTTTAGGTGTTCAACATAGTATTAGGAAGAAAAAAGAAAAACCCCAAAATGTATGCATTCTTCTCAAGGTCAAAAGGCAGTGGAGGTATCTAGAGTATTAGTGTCATTTAAGCAAAAAAATAAGGTATAAAATGTCATTTAATACTATTGTACAATTTCATGTTTTATTCATGTTGCCCTACTTAAAAATTAACTCAAACCACACAACAAAATCCAACTTTAAATTGAAATTAAGCTTCATGAAGAATAAATTTGAGTGAAACTTTAAACAAAATTGCTCTGAAACATGCAAGCGAAATAAATAGCTGCATGTCTCATCATAGATATGTACCGAGTCTACCATGCATACCTTTTTATAAGTCACATCAAACTGCACAGACCCAGATCAGCCACTGCATATTGTGCCAGCAGATATGGGTCTGTGCAGTTTGGAGTAATCAGAGAAACAAGAATATATACCCTTATATGCAGATTCATTATGCTATGTCAGAACAGGATCTTTGTTGTTTGCAGTTTGACTAGACTTGTAAGCCAGGAACTACAGTGTAAATGAAACTGGAAAATACAATGCAGGTTATTTCATACAAGCAGTTGCACATGCACTTGAAATTGCATTCAGATCCAATTAAACGTAATGAGCCACTGAGTAATTTATAAAATTATTTTGTTTTCTCTACAATACAGTACTTTCTGCATGCAATAAGGGTTAGGATTTGTCTCAAAAGAAAACATATAAACATTATTTTTAAAAAAAGTTATTCTTTAAATGGTTCAAAAATAAAAGTTATTCTTTACATGGTACAAAAATAAAGGGCACTCTTTACAAAGTACAAAATAAAAGGAAAGTTAAAAAAATATAAAATCCTTAAACTATTTGGGCTAATATTTTATCAAATATATTATTTTAGGAAAATTAAAGATTTTCTCTGGTGGTATTATACATTGTCATAAAGTTTCCTGATTCAGCTAAAAAAACCAGCCACGAAGGGTCAAGAAGGGTCAAGTTCATACACTCAACGACTTTCAGTGGACAACAGCAAAATAGCACTTGGTCAATGTTCATCCTTCTGTCAAAACTATCTTTTAAAAATTACTGCACACCAACATGCCTCATGGACAAAAGCAATTGCTAAAATATACCAAGAACAGCATGATATTCATGCAACTGACCACTCATGCATGGAATTGACCACTCACTCACTTTTATTTGTGGGTTAATTTAATTCTCAAAAACAGATCCTCCACAAATATGTTTTAAAACATACAACCATATTGCAAAAGAGAATGCACATCCAATGCAAAGACCTCTTTAACAGTGGCAATGGGAATTAACTCTTCAAGAATGTACATACATGTGATGGAACAATTTTTGCCACTGATGCTGTGTGTTTCAGCTCATGTTATTTACCCAAACAGTATTTTTTTAGTAACAATATCATGTCATATACTGTAAGTAAAACCCAAATGGTCAATTTTGACTTACCATAGATAGTTAGTGTGGCTGGCTCACTGAGTCTTCGTGTTACAACATTTGAAGCTCCACATGTGTAGTTGCCCTGGTCCTCAAGTCGTGCCTGGTTGATAATTAGACTTCCCTCACTAGAAATGATGAAATTGATTTCCCTTGTGTCAATTAGCTGGCCATCTTTCAACCAAAACACCTATAATGAAAAAAACTCATTAAAAACTTAGCATATGTATGAAGTTGCTTCTAAAACTCAAACACAAAACTTTGAGATACATCTCAAGTTACATGAAAGTTACTCAGGTCAGTGAAACAGTGGTCTTGTTATTCAAAATGCAAAACAATATTTTGTAAATATTTTATTTTGCTGTACATTCTGTTGTGGTCAGCATGACACATCACCATTAAGACTGACATATGGGTTTGGCTCAAAATAACCTGGCAGCTTGTAATTGTTAACCTCTCTTGTTTAGGGGGCATAAAAGAATTTTAATTAGTAACCATTAAATAACAGTGGGACAGAGATGTTAATGAAATGCAGCAGGAAATTATAAAGCAAATACAAACCATAGCTAAAAGTTTGGGCCATTTAAAACAGGTGTCATAAAATAATTATCTCTTGAAAGGTTATTAATAAAAGCCTTCTAGAGAGTTATTCTGTATTCAATGGGAGTGTTATAAAATTTTGACAGTTAGAGAAGTATTTGTCTTAGCTAAAAGAGGGGTTGGGTTTCCCATACAATATTCAAGGTTCAGTTAATCTCCCTTGCACATCAATGGTCTGGGCAGAGCCAGAATTTAGCTCTAAGAAATTACAAGTATATCTGATTAGATTGTATAAGGGACATATCAGAAAGCTGAGGTCACAAAAAGGAATGAGTCTCAGTCATTAGAGTCTTAGCAAAGTGAGTCTCAGTAATGTAAGTCTAAACAAATTGAGTTTTGGTAAAATTAGTCTTAGTAACAAAGTGAGTCTCAGTAAAATGAGTCTTAGCAAAGCGAGTCTGAGTAAAGCAAGACTCAGTAAAGTGTCTTGGTAAAGCAAGTTTGGGTAAAGTGAGTCTCAGTAAAGTGGGTCTTAGTAAAGTGAGTCTCAGTCAAGTGAGTCTTAGCAAAGTGAGCCTTGGTAAAGCAAGTCTTAGCAAAGTGAGTCTCAGTAAAGCAAGTCTAAGCAAAGTGAGTCTCAGTAAATTGAGTCTTAATGTGAGTCTGAGTAAAACAAGTCTCATTCAAATGAGTCAATAAAGTCTTGGTAAAATGAGCCTTAGCTAAGTGAGTCTCAGTAAAGTGAGTCTAAGCAAAGTGAGTCTCAGTAAAGTGAGTCTTAGCTAAGTTAGTCTCAGTAAAGTGAGTCTTAGCTAAGTAAGTCTCAGTAAAAGTGAGTCATAGTAAAGCACAAAGTCAGTTTTAATTGCATACAAGTTCATTGATATCAAATTCATAATTATTTGCTAAATTAAATTCATAATTAAATTTTTCTCCTGTTCAAAAAATAATTACATATTCATCTGTCTTGAAAGTAAAAGAAATCATGCAGCATTGGAATGCATTACTCTGATATACCTTGTGAGAATTAACGTCTTTTACATTATAGGAATCATGTATCCTAAAGATTTCAAGTATTTCTTCAGATATGAGCTGTAAGAAGTAAGTTATCTTAAATGATTTATATCATGTATGCCAATAAAAAAAATTTTATGTACTGAAATGTATGTCAATGAATCATTAATTAATTAGCAAGGAATGTAGTTAGGAGTGAAGGCATTTGTGTAATTAGATTTCGAATTCTTTTCATCCCTGAATTAATGGTGTTAACATTAGGAATGTGTGTCACCTGACATTATTCAGCTATATGTAGCTTCTGATCCAGTTACCATTCACAAATTTTTACTAAAAATTTCTTTTTACAAGCATCTATAGTACATGTCTGAGCAATCCATCTTTACATTTTTCACTGTTTACACACTTAATTTTATTTGGCACTAAACAACCACTTTTTGCTGAGGTGCCATACATACATACATACATACATACATACATACATACATACATACATACATACATACATACATACATACATACATACATACATACATACATACATACATACATACATACATACATACATACATACATACATACATACATACATACATACATACATACATACATACATACATACATACATACATACATACATACATACATACATACATACATACATACATACATACATACATACATACATACATACATACATACATACATACATACATACATACATACATGTCAATTCTGAACTATGGCAAACACTAGCATTATATTGTGATGTAGTTCATAAAAACTCAAACCCTGTTTGATCTAGTGACTTTGCTCAAGGAATGATGGATATGGGAAAAGTTCAAACAAGAAAAAACATTGACATTTATTTTTAATTTCTGTAATATGTTATACTGGAGAACTATAAAAACCATCATACAATAGATAAATGAACTCTGTCTGCCAAACCATGAACAATTAATTATGTGATTTCTTGCATGTGGGTTCAAATCATACATAACCATTCATTATAATATATTTTCAGTGCTATAAAATGTGGCATGTATCTAATACTGATATTCTCTAAGTCTGGTTATTTTCCTTTAATAAAATTAAAAATATTCATAAGAAAATGTGCCAATAAAATGACTATGACTTCCAAGATATTTATAAAATTTGTAAAGGTAAGAGCACAGCAAGGAAAGAAAGTTCAGTTAAGTGAATGTCAGAAATGAAGAGAATGCGTGTATGTGTGTGTGTGTGTGTGTGTGTGTGTGTGTGTGTGTGTGTGTGTGTTATTGCATTGGTTTAGTTTCATGAAATTACTTTGGTAAGAAAAATCACTTTAATTAAAAATTACATTTATTTTTTATAAAACATATCAGTAATAGAAAAGAAAAACTGAAAAGCTCCTACTGTTGTATTTCCTACTTTTCAGTTTGAAAAGATTTAGATTTTATTTCATTAAATGTTTCTCTTGGTAGATGGCTTGGTGTTTATCATATGATACTTGTTTTAATGTTGTTGAAAAATGCGACTGAATGTACATCACTATACACTGTGTTTGGTCACTTCCCTCTACTTGAAATAGACTCCACTTGAAATAGATCCCACTGTCTTTCATGTTTATCAAAAAATTTAAATTTTCATCCCTTGTTTATTTCAAACACCTGTGCAAGGCAAATGTAACTGTTTAAATTTCATGATATCTGCATCTAAGGTTGAAGTGCAAGGGATGCGCCCTATTAAAAACTTGATTGGGAAAAATTTCTGTAATGGAAAACACTCTCTACTTGATCATTTCCAAGATAGAGTCAAAAGTGATATCCCATTTATGGTACTTGGAAACCAAATATGTGGCAAACAGTTTAAATTTCAAGAGATTTGGATCTTCAAGCAGGTGCTCCACACATAGAATGCATTATTTCATCAAGTTTAAAGATGAAATTCAAGATCATTGTCAAATACAGGCAAGTTATGATCCATAAAGCATAGCGATAATTAGATTATAAACCACTGTTATGATATATATATATATATATATATATATATATATATATATATATATATATATATGTGTGTGTGTGTGTGTGTGTGTGTGTGTGTGTGTGTGTGTGTGTGTGTGTGTGTGCACACAATTTTATTTAAAAGAATAACCATTTTTTATGAACAATTGTAAGCAAGTCTAATCTAATATTAAATTTTGATAAATTTATGACTTTTAAATGTTGATGCATCCTTTGCCTATGAATCTGATTTAAACCTCAAATTTGGTTTTGATGAAACCATGTAAAAGAAAGAGAATGATTGGCTGATTGATACTGAATGGTGTTAATCACACATCAGTACATGAAAGACCACTTGTTGAGGCTTTACGCATCAAGTGCCTTACTATTGCAGCCAACCCTTGGCTGGTCCATGGCCCATTCTGAATCTACAATGCATCAATTGAAAAAAAGAGAAGAAACTCCGAGTCCAAAAGGGACATTTAAGAAAAGAAATGAATATTTTTACATTAAAGCATGACAACCTGATATGTTAAATAATGTCAACTATTTTGCACTTAAGTTGTTTGTTGGCCTGGCCACATTTGGACAAAGTTCTGTCATCTACTTGGCTGTTTATCAAAAAAAAAGTAAAAGCATTTAATATCTATCAAAAAGAAGATGTATAAATGTGACAGCACTTAAAATGTGGAGCATTTATCACATCATAATCTACATTCTAGCTAGAGGTGCCCAATAGACCAGTATGCTGTGGTATATTTTCCAGTGGTACATACCACAGTACTTTCTCATTGTGTCAGTACTTTGGTAGTTTCCCTCGAAGAAATTCCCAAGTACCAAGTAATCGTTACAAATTTAATGGTATTAACTGCAAGTTTTTATTTTACATAAAAATATAATTATTCCAAACATGATCACTGATCCCTAACAGTATGCTATGGTACACATGATGGTATGTTGATCCCTAACTGTATCCCATGGTACACATGACAGTATGTTGATCCCTAACTGTATCCCATGGTACAAATGACAGTATGTCAATAAATACTGCAATATACCACAGAACAAAATTTTGTGTGGGACTAAGCTCTTAGTTCAAGCAGACACAATCTATTTTAAAATTTTAACTGTGGTTGATAATTTTCTATACATGGGGAATGAATTGCAATGTTGGATTCAACTCACTGAAGGATGACCAATAAATATCACTGGAACATTTGTTTAATGTCCATGTTTTTAAATGCATTTTATATAATGCATGAAATTCTATTGTACAATATATACACCCTAAAATCATGTGACAAAATTAGGTATATTTTTTTAAATTTTGAGTTAAAATACTTTTTATTTCCTTGTGTCTGGAGTCTACACTTTAAAATAAGTTATCAAAATTTTAAAAGTTTTATATAATGACTTTAGATTATTTTAATTAAATTTAATTAGTGTATGAATTAATTGCATATTTTACAGCATGGCTTTAGCTTAAAATATGTTAACAGCCATCTAGGAATATACATCAATTCGACAGTGGATGTTCAAAATTGTAATTAACATGAATTAACTCATTTTATCTTTTTAAAACTTGTGCAATAATTGAAATGTTTTAAATTTTATTAAGCATTTCATTTGGCTTTAAAACTTTCATGACAATTAACTAATTATTTAAATGACTTCAAGTCCTGCACTCGGTGTTATTCAAGGAGGATGCCACTTTAAATCAGTCAGGCACAATTTTAGGGAATGGTGCCAGCCTCCATCCAGTAATAAAATTATTTTGAAAGTCAAAATCAGGTAAAGAATATACATCTCTACTCAAGTACACAAAGAAACTGCATGATTAATTTCATGGTCTTTTTCACATCAAAGTTGATAAAAAGAAAAAGATCAGTGATTGTATTGGATTTTTTTTCTTTAATGTTGTTCATGATTAAAACCAATGGATGATTTGATT
This sequence comes from Potamilus streckersoni, assembly GCA_016746295.1. Lineage (NCBI taxonomy): Eukaryota > Metazoa > Mollusca > Bivalvia > Unionida > Unionidae > Potamilus > Potamilus streckersoni. Next base: position 159,593 of record JAEAOA010001521.1, read on the forward strand.
TTGTTCTAATCAATTACCAGTGATGAGCAGATAGAAGCCAAAAACTTATCAGTACTGGATATCTGAGAGAGCATAACGATTTTGTAATTAACTTTGTTGCTAAATATTTTTTTTGTATTTGAAACCTGAACTTATTAAATACAGTGAACTGTCCTACTACCCAAATTTAGTTATTATATTACATGATTGTTTATTCACTTCATGAGAAATGCATGCAATATATCCATAATGGTAGTAATCCTAGATTTTAGCTTGTCAATTTCCTTTCATACATTGTATTTCATATGATCTGAAATCTTAAATTCAAAACCTTTAAAAAGTGAAAGACTGTTTTTGATAGCTGTAATTAGAGTAATTCGACCTTGGTGTCAACTGAGCAAAGAAGGCTCATTTTGGTTTCCTCACTTTTTTCAAAGAATGTCAGCTTTTTTGTTTGCCTCTCTTCAACAATATGAGTGATGATATTAAAAGATTACATACAAATTCTATGTATAACTGAAAGGACCCAGAATCATATACCGACTTTAATTAACCATGCTCAAGTTCTTCTTGATTTTCAAATCCCATACTAAACTATCCAGGAAAATGCATCAAAGTGTCACCACTTCTAATTATGTAATCAAATGTCACATTTAATAAAATCATCAATATCCAAGTTTTTAAGCTTTCAAAATTTATCTTTTAACAAATCTGAACCAACACCTTATATTTTCCACTTGGCTTGTATTAATAAATGTTGGTTGTTCAACCAGAGAAACCAAGGATCGTCATTATTCAAGATCAGTAAAATCTACACAATACAGTATTGTCAATATCAACATAATTTATTTGCTTGCCAGCTGGCTCTAATTATGTTTAATTCATACCATTTATTCATGTTCAGCTCTCTTTCGTTTTTTTGCAGTATTCTCTTTCTCTATGAAAAAAAAACATAATTGTAGGGTGTGTCTAGTAAAATTGGCTGTAAAAATGCAGTTTCGGGATGAACCTAACTACAAAAATATACCAGCCACAATAAAATCTTGGGTTTTCCATGATAAAAAGAAACTAGCTACAGTGAAACTTCACATTTTCCATGAGACAAATAAACTTGATACAGTGAAACTTCACATTTTCCATGAGACAAATAAACTAGCCACAGTGAATCTCTGATTTTCCATCCTGCAACTAGCCACATTGAAATCTGACAGCTCTGGTTACTTAGAGGTTAGTGTCTGCCTCAGATGTGGGAGATCACAGGTTCAAACCCAGTTGTTATACCAAAGAATTATAAAAATGGTACAAACAGCTACCTCGATATGTGCTCAGTATTATGAGGTTAGTGTTAGAACTGGTCGGCCTGGTGTCAGGATAATGTGTCAGGGTGGGTCACCATGCTACATGTCTGTGCATGATGCCCCAGTTTTAAACATCACTATAAATTGCCACAATGCAGACACTGTAACACTATGACTGAAAAATTGTTAAAGCTTCTAAAACTAAATTTTAAAAAAAAAAATCACACACACTGAGTGAAATCTCAGATTTTCCATGATACAAATCTTTCCATGATACAAATTAACAAGCCACAGTGAAATCTCAGATTCTCTATCAAGCACCTAACCACAGCGATTTTTTTTCTGATAGCAATCTTATGAATGATGATAAAAGTAATTGGGTACAAATCATAAATGCATTGTCAGAAGTCCAGTCTGGTACAAATGACCACATTTTAATACCACAATGGACTCCACCATGATCCTAAAGGATGCTGATCAAGTCACACACACACACCCTAACCTAACCCTAACAAATTTTCTTTACTCCAAAAAAAAAAGAAAAAAAAAACGAAATTGCAAAATTGCACATAATGTCTAAATTTTACTGGTATGATATTACATCCAGTAAATAACAAAACAAGTGACTAACTCTCAAAAATTGGTTTTGTCTTTTAAATCCAATAGTTGTGAATTCCACCTCTTGACTGCAGTCCATTTTCCAACCATTGCCTGCACAATGAGGTGTTGTGAGGTGTCATTTACTCTTTCTTCAAAAGACTGGAATGCTCATTTTACTACAATTGTGGTAGAGTAAGAACAGGAATTATAATAATGTAATTAGTAATAATTATGGACATGTAACTGTAATCCTGGTAGCACTTTACTGCTCAACTAAAAAGACTTTTACCTGATCTCCTGGTTCCCAAGAGGTGAGTAGCCGTTACAGATTTATACCTGGTCATCTCTGAACTAATAATGATCTATTTAGAGTCAGAATTACCTGGATCTCTAAGCTGATACAAACGGCATCTGTTATGGCCAAAATTTGAAATCGAAAACTAAGATGATATGTTACAATTAGCAATTAGACATGACAAGGAAACAAACAGAAAAAGAAATATAAAACCAAATAATGCTTTGAACCAGACACCCTTTTTGGTGCTCAAGAAATACAAATTGCAACAATTAAAGAACCATGAAGAAACATTGTAAGTTCTCAAAGACCAACACCAATGAACTGGGGGGGGGGAATATTCAGTTCATTACCATATGTACCCAAGTCCAACAGGAAACTGATGAGACCCAGATATACACCTGCAGATCTGGTTCTGTGAAGTTAGGAGTAATCAGTGGATTTAATCAGTAAATCAAACAACACAGACTCTGATCTGTCAGGGCATTTTGAAATAGCAGATCATGGTCTTCTTGCTTGCAGTTGGAGTTTCTTATAAGCAAGTACTTATTGTACATACCATATATATATATATATATATATATATATATATATATGGTATGTACAATAAGCAAGTACTTATTGTACATACCATATATATATATATATATATATATATATGGTATGTACAATAAGCAAGTACTTATTGTACATACCATATATATATATATATATATATATATATATATATATATATATATATATATATATATATATACACACACACACACACACACACTCCCTTATAAGTTGAGTCAAACTACAAGGCTACTCATCTGCCGTAGCATAATATACCTGTAGATCAGTTTCCATGCTGTTTGTTCTAATAATTACTAAGCACATACCTACATCTACCAGCAAATTATGGGTTTATGCAGTTTGCAATAGCACTTTGAGTATGGGTGTGTTTGTGTGTGCATGTGTGATTTGGATTTCTAATGCAGCTTTAAAAATTTGTCATTGCTATGATGTCTATATTGTGGCAGTTTATAGTGATTTCTAGCACTGAGGCATTATGCCCCAGACATGTATAGCATGATGTTCCACCCTGTCACATTATCCTGACACCAGGCAGACCAGTCCTAACACTAACCTTTTAATGCTGAGGCCTATTCCAGACAGCTGTAAATGCAAATTTTTTTTATTAAGTCTTTGGCATGACTTGGTCAGGGTTTGAATTTTTGTTTGTAATTGTCCAGCCAGATCTCTTCTATGCTTTTATGAGATTTCTTTCAGGCCTAGTAAAATTTAAAAAATACAACTTTTCCTTCTGATACCTAAACAATTTCTTTCTTAAAATTTAACCAGTGATCTGATTGATTCAGGAAATGAAGTGATACAATATCTTCCTGCTGTGATGAGATCATATCATATTTCACACTGAAGAGTTTAATAATAATAATAATAATAATAATAATAATAATAATAATAATAATAATAATAATAATAATAATAATAATAATAATAATAATAATATTTAATAAGGGTAACTGAGTTAAATACAAATATTCTTCCCCAAGACCATCAGGTCATCTTTCAATTTCTCCAATAACTCACTGTCTTGAAAAGGACTTTCACCAAGGTTTTCATTTATACATAGCAGTTAATGATCATTTCTGCCTTGAAATACCTTTAGGCTATTGTGACATATATTCTAAATGTGGAGGAATTTGCCATGAACCCACATTTGAATCATCCTCATAAAATCTAGGGATTGAGAAATTAACATTATAGCAGTGTGTGACCTTTAAGCATGGGTGTACATGCACACACACACACACACACACACACACACACACACACACATACAGAAATCCAACCAATGACTGGATAAAAGAATGTGAAATGTGTGAATACATCTGATAAAACGGTCATTATACTATTTAAAAAAGTCTTGGCCTCATTCACACAATTATCAAGATTGAAGAAACTTCTCAACTCTCAAACGTTTTATCCCCAGTCCAAATAGATACACTTCTGTGTAAACATTTAAAGCAACTTTAGTGCTTCATAAAAAATGAATACAAACAAATTGTTTAAATTTTTGTTCCCAGTTTAGTATCACAATTTCAATAACAGTCATTATGTCATGTATTAAACGGTGGGGGTCAACCTGCAATAAAAATCAAAGTGGTCTATTTTATGTAAATGCCATCTGTTCACGTTTTACAATTCACTACTTGAAAAAAAAAACATTTCTGCTAGCCTCCTGCTATTAAATCATTCAGAAGTATAAGGAAGGTAGTGAAATAAAAGAAAAAAAAAAGAAAAAAGGGGAAACTGAGAAAAGCTGGAGAAAAAAAAGGATGACAAAACTGTCAGATCAGTTTGCACTGCATGACTCCACTGCTCAACAAACAGTTCCAATAAGTCTTGCTGGGAAACCGCTGGGCAGTGGCAAAGGTTTGTCTTTCTTTTGTCAGTCAGACCAAGTATTTAGGTGTTCAAGAATGCCCATTTAAGTGTTCAAGAATGCCCATTTAAGTGTTTGAGCATGCTGAACGCTGAAGAAACATAAAAACTGAGGAAACAACTGATCTGAATGGCTAATGAAAGCAGTTTTCATCTGTGTAATTATTGGTGTTCAAAAATGTATACCAAATATTATAACAGTTTACAGGAACAGCTTTGTAGTACAGGTATATACTGAAAACTTGGAGTAATAAACCTTGTACAGAACACTGCTATAGAAACTACTGGATAATGACTGATCACATTTTCCACCATGCTGTGTATCCAAATTTCCTTGATAACACTTCTCTCTCTTACCAATTAATGCCTTCACTTCTTCAGTTTCTTCTGCATTTGTGCCCACAATCATTAATTTTGCTTTCAAGCAGCAATAATCTTTCAAAGTCTGGAAGGGCCCTAGTAAATTCTTGCCTAGATGTTACTGAAAACAAATTCCTGGGAGTTGGGGGGGGGGGAGCATAGTTAATTTTCTGTAAAACTAATGAAACAATCTGCTCAAGTAATAAATTTGGTTAGTTTTTTTACAGTCTGCACTGTTTTTATACAATATGCCTTCCAAATAATTTTCCCACAAATAAATACAATTCCATTAAATTCATGCTGAACATGGACATGCCCTCACAGGATTATTGAAGAATCAACTGTAGAGGCAATTACAAAAACAATTTTCCAGAGTCTAATTTAACTTTTGATCTAAAAGCTCTTTACATTAATATAGCCATCTGTTTTGAAAGTATTATTCTCTGAAGTGTACTTTACAAATAAATCAATCATAAGTAACATTCTTGTTAAAAATTAAACTATAAGTCTGTCTGTAAAACAGCCAAATCTGAAACCATCTGTCTCCATGCATGCAGAGAGTGCAACCATGATTTAGTGTAGCTCATTTGTCATCAAGCATGTATGTAAAGTCTCCCATTAGATTTAAAGTTGGAGGGTGAGTTGCAAATGTAGTGGTAGGGAAGGGACGACTTCCCACACTGGGGAAGGAAGTCTTTTTTTTTTTTCTTTTCTTTTTATGTAGCAAGGTATAAAGAAAACATAGCCAGGTAAATCATCCAGCTCAATGGTTGTTATTGAAATCCCTCTGTGTGTGGATGTCTGCCTGGCTCTGTGTGTGTGTGTGTGTGTGTGTGTGTGTGTGTGTGTGTGTGTGTGTGACATCAGCACATGCTTATTATACTTTGGCAGTTAAAAGTCTTTTCATACAAAGTAAATATTCAAATATTTAGTAATATGGTCATTTATTTGATTATTTCCAAATTATAAACCACAGATTTATGTGAACAAGGTCAGAAACTGGGACTGCACATACAGATTTATTGTACAAGGCTAGTCAATTTCAATTTAAAACAATTCCCTTGCCCACAAAATTGCCTATATGATTAAAGCCATTGCAAGACAAGTGAATTCAAGTAACGGGCAAAATATTTAATTACAAAAACTAGACTTTTTTTAATACCAATTTTTCTCAACATTATCTCTGCTTGGCTTGAAGGTACAACCTGGAATTGTTGCCTCCTGTGTTTATATTTGGTTAATAGGATGACCCAAGTCATATGGTAAGGACACATCACTGGGGTGAAAGACTCCTCAGTTGCATATCTTTGTTCATCTTTGAAGTCTGAAGTCAGGTTTATGGTTGTCAAATCTATACATAAAATATCATTAGAAATATGCATGTACTCTCTCTGACCTTTTGATCTCTGCTTTTTGCCAGAAAGTAAACCAGAAGCAAGATATATATCACCAATTTATATAATGATATAATTATTCCATCAGGTACCAGAGTCTTTGTCTGATCACATGGACACATCATTACAGATGGAAGGATGGATGAAGTAAGGAGGTGATGACAACATCCAAGATAAATGTAAATTTTTTACCAAAAGAAACCCTCACTTAATACCTCATCTAATGTATAATTTGCAGCCAAAGTGGAAGATGCACAATGCATAAGTAGGTAAGGGTCTATGAATCTACTGTAGATACCTGCATTTATGTTTTTTTAATAGTTGGGTATACAATATGATCTGGCAGATACCTGCATTTATGCAGGGTATGCAGGACACACCAATAGATTAGGGTCTATGAATAATCTGTGGCAGATATGTAGATATGTATAGTACTACAAAAATGATTATGGCAACTACAAAAAACATGAAATTCCCAGAAAACAAATCAAAGGATTTGTCAAGGGCAGGTAATGTAATTGGCTTCTGTGATGAAAGCAGAAAATTTAATCATTACAATCAGTAATGTTCTGTGACTTCTTTCATAAATCAAGCAAATAAGGTTTCAAAAAAGCACTTTCTTGCAAATTTTTCTAAAGTTATATTTTCTCAAAAAAGAAAGCAAAAGCAATAATTATGTCACCCTAGTAAGCATGAAACTGACATATACCAGCTGTCACACTAATATGCAAAAATTGTACCTCAGCTGTCATTTGCAACTTCTGAAAAAGGCCTCATAAATATACCATATATGCTGACAAATATGCCATGCATACTGACAAATATATCATATACATGTACATTCATGCATTCAAGCCATATCCAAGAAAACAAGTCTTGATCTTACCATATATACTAGCTTAAAAGTTGAATAAAACTGCAAAACACAAAGATCTTGATCTGTCATCACATAATGCAACTGCAAATCAGGGTCTATGTCATTTGCTCTACTAATTACTTGTAACAAACTGCTCAGACCTAGATGTGCTGGTGCATTATGCAACTGCACAGATCCTGGTCTGTGCAGTTTGCAGCTGGACTCACTTGCAAATTACGTGAGGTCTGATTAAGGTATCTGGGTGGGTGGGGTATTAATTAGTCCCAACAAGCTGCATAAACTACACAATGCTGGTATATTTTACAATAGCAGATCAGGGTCAATGCACATTGCACTTGCTGTTGGATGCAACTTGCCAATGGATACACATGGCAATCATGTAGAAGCAAGCTTCTTGTGCAAGATAAAATGAAAGGGACTTTACAAAGTAAAGGTTTTATAGACAAAATTAACTTGTTAGAGTGCTTGCTGGAAACAAGTATGCAGTTAATTTAATGTATTTGAACATATAGGATTAAATGCTAATTATCTGTTTGATTTAAATTTCCTTTTCTTAATTTTAATTGTGCAAGGTACAGATCTGCAATATCAAAATATTTTACATTAAATATATATTCTATCCAGTTCAAACTACAAGTGTGGATTTTACCAAGCATAATGAAATGCTTCTGAAGTTTTGCAGTATAAATAGTATTTTGCATGTTTGAAAATGTTGGTATCAGTCACAAATTTGGTAATTTTTTACTCTTTGAAATAAAGTATGTGTTCTTTTTTATTCATTACACCAATGTTTGAAAGTTCTAAAAGAAAATGACAAAATAAAATTACTACTTAAAATCTTTTGAAACTGGCGCGGACAAATTAGATCTTGTGTATTTTATATCCACCTTTTGTTGTCACCCTGCAACAGATGTGCTTGCTAAGACTAAATGAAATCCCCCATGTCTACAGATCCATATGTAACAACAACTGGTTTGGTTCATTTTGTGTTTCATGGCACATCTGCACATAAATAGGTGATATTCTACCAACACTGTGAAAACTGCATAATTGGGCAAGAATATTGTTCCTTTTTAGTCTTAAGCTGGTATCAAGTACCTGAGGTTAGTAAGAAATTAAGTCTTGTGGTGGAGTGGACTGCATGGAATAAAAATGAATGCAGGGACAAGTAAATATTGCAATTAACTCATAAAGAGTGCTTGGAAAAAATTTCCCCAACCTCTGCCAATTTGGCTTAATTCTAGGTCCCCAATACCAGTGGATTACACAATGTTATACTGCACTATATAGAGAAAAATCCCTAATCAGAAGTATGAATTAGTAAATGGGAAGACATATTAAATGGAAAGCTACTTCCATCATGTTTGAAATAGTAAATGGGAAGACATTAAATGGGAAGACACTTCCATCATGTATGAAATAGTAAATGGGAAGACATTCAATGGGAAGACACTTCCATCATGTATGAAATAGTAAATGGGAAGACATTAAATGGGAAGACACTTCCATCATGTATGAAATAGTAAATGGGAAGACATTAAATGGGAAGACACTTCCATCATCTATGAAATAGTAAATGGTAAGACACATTAAATGGGAAGTCACTTCCATCATATATGAAATAGTAAATGGTAAGACACATTAAATGGGAAGACACTTCTAGTATTCTTAAAAAACTAAATATTAAAATGTTTGTGCCTCTGTCAGTATATCAGTAATAACCACCATGAAATGTTTAAAGTATGGATACCACATCATGTCATAATCCAACATGTACCAGAAATTTTTTTTGAAAAGTTTATGACAAAAAACCACATACTAATAGGAATTTGACAAATGGCCATTAATAATGTTTTTACTGTTGCAAGCATATTTTCCATCATCTTCATTACCCTATGTTCTTTAATCCATCATTCCACAATGACCATATGTAGCCTGTCAAAATGGTATCAACTGCTCTGCTTTTAATAGATTCAGCAGAAAAAAACTGATCCAATCATATCCTTTCTAACAATTACAAAGGGAGATCCAGAATGATCAACAACCCAAGTCTCATACAAATTTCTTTAATTTCAACATTTGCATGAGGTATGAATCTGGCTCAGTCCACTTTGACATCACTGGTCATGTAATGGTTTTTGTCATTAATGTAACTGCTAGAGTGCACTCATTTAAACGCTCTTTTCAACAGAAGCCAAGAATCAAGTGCCATTCTAGTGGCTCTGTTGAAATGCACAACCATCTTTAAATAAAAGACTGATCTCCCACAATTCAAAGCAAATTACAGTCTTAAATTTATTTTTCCAGAAAAGAATAAAAATTATCAAATTTATTTTAAAACTATGATATAGTTTTCCCCAAAGTTCAGATGGGTTAAGTGCATAGCTACAAATGTGACCTGTCCCTTGAAATGATTTCCAGGTGTTCACAATATCTGAGTTATAAAAATCCAAATGTAAACAATTTCTTTCTTGTCAGGATTTTATGGCCTGGAAGAATCCACATGATTCCCAAGAATTAACTAAAGAAGTATTTTAGCCAGACACTCAAAGGATTTATGAGCCATGTAAGTGTTTTCATGTTTGTAAATCCCATGTATATTTCACCCTCAGTTTCAGGACTGTACCTATGATGTTAGTTTCAATGCCAATTTCACCAGGGATGAGAGGAAGGAATGTGTTCCTGAAATGCTCCACTGCTCCTCCTGATAGGGTTTTCTGCATAAAGACAAACTTCAAATGGACATTTGATGTATATCCCTGTCAAATACCTTTCAAAGAGTATATACATCATAACTGGTAATTTTAATTTACTTTCAGGAAAAAAAGGCCTTTATCAATATATGTCATTGAATATTTAATGTCTTGTCCTATGTAGCAGAAACACACATGGGTTCATATAGTAAGAAACATATGGTGACTAAAAATATTATATGCATAACTGTACCTGAATTCGCAACATTTTCTGTGCTTGTTTATGCATCTTAATTTTCTGTTATTTTAAAATCTTGTCATGATTTGAGGAGTACCAATTAGATGTCACTTATATGTGAAACAAGAGCTAAGTGTTATCAATGGTTCATAAAGTTGAACAAGATCTATGTACCAAAGTCTGTCATAACTGTCTGAATATTCACAGCTTTATGTGCATGGTTTAAATGGAGCATTTTCAAAAATTGGCCTAATTTATAATGTCTCACTAGTCAAAGGCACCATTTTCCACTCTTTAGCAAACCTGTACAAACATTTTCATCACCAAATTTTCAATAGCAAGGATGTGGCAATATACAGATGAAAAGAAAAAGAAAAGAAAATTGATACAGAAAGTGCAGTGTAGTTTTGTCTAAGATTCAACTGTTGCATTATACATACCTCTGGCAGGGGCTTTCCTTCTGGTGGAAGACATCTGAACATCACCTGGTCTTGCAGCTTTACACGGGCACTGAATGGTTCACTCTCAAACCTTCTCTTCAGATCTGAAAAGATAACATGGTAATCATGTTTAAACTTTTAGTGTAGTATCTAGAGTTGTTGCAATAGAAGCGAAGTTCCAGGCCTCAAGACACACCATGGCAACCAATCTGGACTGCCCTGGGCCCCAAATATAATTAAAACAAGTCCTGCACACTGACAACAAAACCACTGCAGTTGGGGTAATACAAGAATCTATTCCAATAATCTGCATATTTTCCAAAGAATCTGCATATAATGAAAATGACTTCCATCTCCTTTTGGAACACATTATTGTTGCTCAGTTCATGTTATTTAGTCTGTTAATAGGAAGTTACAGTAGTTATACACTAGTCTAGAATTGTGAAAATTTAAGTACTGCTGTTTTTCTGAACATACCACACTATATGCCATACGACTTTGGTAGCCAAAGTGGCTAATGTGTCCACCTCAGATATGGAAGGTCGCAGGTTCAAACTCTGGTCTTGCCATCTCAAAGATTTATTAAAATGGTACTAGCAGATGCTTTGCTTGGTGCTCAACATTAAGTGGTTAGTGTTAGGACTGGTCAGCCTGGTGTCAGGATAATGTGACTGGGTGGGACATGATGCCACCAAGTCTGTGGCATGATATCCCCAGCGTTAGACATCTCTACAAACTGTCACACTGCAGACATGAAACAAATTGACTCAAAATTTTTTAAAGCTATGTTAAAAAAAAAAGGGAAAAAAACAAAAATGCAGTATAACACAATTAGATGACAAAAAAGAATTTCTGAGTAATAACAATTTTGGAAACTGTTCAAAATTTTTGAAAATATTTTGGCTGTGAAAAATGAACTGCTGGAACAAAGTAGTTTGGTTGTTTGTTGTTGTTTTTGGGCTTAACCCCATTTTTCAGCACAGATAGGCTATTCATGGCAGCCAGTATTTGGTGGAGGAAGAAACCGGAAATCACCGGAAAGAACCACCGACCCATGAGAAGCTACTGGCAAGCTTTCTCACATATCCACTTATATGAATCCAAGACTCAAACACACAAGACAGTGGTGAGTGTGTTTGAGTAGTTCAGTACACTAGCAATAAAGTGATCCTCACTGTTTTACCATATAAAAGATATGACACTAGAATAAGCCAGTACTTACTTGTTAAAACAGTAAGTCTAATTTAAAATAAGGTCATTTCTTTTTGCTAAACAACATAAGCTTGTTTTTATAGTTCCTGTGCACTGTGAAAAAATGCAATGCTATCAAAATGACTGAACAATTTTTCACCATGAGAATATATCAAACATTTCACCACAAGAATGTATTGAACAAAAAAGTAAATTTGCCTGTGCATTGATACACCAGTCACTTAATGCATTATTCAGCACAGTGACTACAGACACTAAAGACCTGATGAAATGGAAAAGTACACATACTTTCCAAATAGTTAATACATCTGCTCACCTGAAAAGCACTAGAGCAGAGTTAAATTATCGGTCAAACTTCATTAATTTTTTGTGGAGAATATATCAATTGCGAAAAGTGGTTGTATGTACAACTGAACAACTACTCTTTCAAGGGCTCAGGAGTATCTGAAAGCTACCTTGTGCCTAACAAATTACTACCATCAGAACTTCAATCTACACCAACAATTGAATTTGCAGGTGTTTCGATTGGCGCACCAGATAAACCTGTCACAAGCCTTACTACTTATAGCTTAGAAAACTCTATAAAGAACATTTCTGTATAGGACTCAATCATGCCAATTTTAACTCACATGATCTGATACACTTAAAGCAACATTCTGCAAAAATTAAAATATTTATAGATGTTTAAATTCTAAGCTATTGTACTATGCTGTGAAGTGTATTACACCAGAACAAAGTATTACTGATGAAGATCATAAAGTCAGTGACAATTCAAATTTGCATTGTTTCTGCAAGGGGAAAGGAGGGAGGCTGGGGCTGGGAGGGCATGGGGTGAGGATACATAATTTTTGAACCAGATAAGTATTAAAATCAATAATGCCAAAATAATTTGTTTTCCCATAATACTGCCATTAGTGAACAAATGAAGGTCAAATAGAGAGGTTTCTGTTTTAAACTTAGTTTTGCATCTTGCCTTTAAGGATGATCCTCACAAAATCTGGCACAATTATTACACATATATATGAATAAGTGATATATTATGAGGAAAAAAACACAGGATGCCAACTTTTCATTTCTCAGGATGCAAAACTTTTTGTCAGCAAAATTCTTTTATTTGATCTCTTCAACAAAACAATTGGGTAGTGTGTGTGTGTGTGTGTGTGTGTGTGTGTGTGTGTGTGTGTGTGTGTGTGTGTGTGTGTGTGTGTGTGTGTGTGTGTGTGTGCTATTAAATGAAGTTCAAGTAACTGTAGTGGGCAACAGTAGTGGGATTGAGTGAAGCCACACAGACTGGATATTAGCAAAAGTGGAGATTACAATATGCTCATTGAGTGTCAGCTCCTAACGATCATTTTAATCAAATTGATAAACATTAATTAAATTGGTATAAGTGTTTTGTTGTTCAGTTTTAGTAAAATTATTATAACTTTTGAACTAACAGTGCTAGAAACTTCAAATCTGGACCAAAATACCAGAAATAGAATTATCTTTATTTTTATTCCAAACTAATTTGAGCAGATAGGAAAAGATTCACTGAACATCACAGTAATTTTTAAAAATATTTTGTTTTCTTTCAAATCATATTTCAAAATATAGTTGTGAGCATGTACATTGATAAATTTTAGCAAAACATATAGCAGTGTATTACAAATTTTATTACCTTTTCAGAGATACATAGTTTTATATACTGTAAAAAGGAAACAATAATGTTACATTTTTAGTGAACATTGTGAAGGTCATCACAATATCTTCTGCTGCTGTATGAGGCTCCATTTTATCACTGCATTTAGAATTGCTTCTCAGGAAGCAGGCACTGCTTTTGAAACTGGTAAACAGGATAAAATGGGTCAAAATGAACAGGATAGAGGTCAACTTCTGATCTGAATGGAAAACTGTCATTTCTGAAAATTACCAGGGATCAGTTGGGTAATCAATGGTTGTCAGATGAACTGCATTGCTTGAGCCTAGTTCAGGTGGGAAAAATATTTTATTTGCATTTGACACCTGTGAAAGAAGCCATGGTTTCACATGAAAACTCAGTTTAAATGTGCTAATAGCAAATCTGAAAATTAGTCTTTACTTTTCTACAAATGCAAATGAACATAAGAAGACTCCAAGTGATTTAAGAAGTAAAATCACTCATAATATCATGTACGGGACACAAATGTCTGGAAAAACTGAGACACAATTCTGGAAAGAGCTTGAAAACACAAGTTGAGATAGTTTCACAAGACATATTAACCTGGCATGATGGGATGTCTCTCGTATTTACAAACCCAAAGTAGACACAAAGTTAGAAAGGCCGAAAGTGGCCTGATACCTAAGAATTTGGAAAAGGAAGGGGAAAGTGCTCAGATCTTTATTTATTCCACTTAAAAGTTTAATATTTTATATTGATAATTTACTCATTCCAGGCAAATTACACTGTCAGGGATCACCTCTAAATAATGAAAACCAAAACCATAAAACCAGGTAATCCATTCCATCAAATTTGAGGAGGGATATTCCAACAGTGACATGAACACTGTTCCTGGGGAAAAGAGCTGTTGCTGTTGTTCTTTTGGGGTTAACCTTTTTTCAGCACATGATAGGCTATACATGGTAGCCAGTATATATGGTGCAGGAAGAACCCAAGAAAACACTTTTTTTGCACTTCTTAAAATCAACATGGACATTTAAACATCTTAAGAATCAAGCACAAAAATTATTACAACTGTTAATAAGAATTACAAAACTTTCAAATGCATAAGCGTAAAATTTTTAATTTTAAACTTTTAAATTAAGTAACCCACATTTTAGAAAATAAACAGTAGAATCTGTCTTGAAACAACACCCCTTGTACCAAATAATAATGGTCTCTCAAGACAGGTGGTCTATCATAACAAGTCATAATACTATATAATTGATAAATTTGTGCATCAAGAAGGTGGTCTTTCAAGACAGGTGGTCTCTCATAGCAGTGGTCTTTCAAGACAGGTTTTACTGTATATCATATCTCTATTTTTAGCCCAAATTATTAACAATAACTCTTTTAAAATAAACTGCTATTCTTAGAAATTATACATGTGGTCCCCTGCCTCTTAAACATGAATACCCTCTTTATCTTCAACTCTCACAATAACTTTCTTTATCCCATTGGCATTATTATAACTATATGGACACCATTTATGATGGTCATTCAAATTCTGGTCTAAACTTTTTGTATCAGGTTGAGCTTAACATGTTTAACAAGAATTAAAAAAAATTTTCAACTCCTGAAACTAGACTGTATTCCTACTCCAGTACCATATATACTCACTTGTAAGAGCTTACCTGCAAACTGCACAGACCCAGACTGCTGTCACAAAATGTGCCAGCAGATCTGGGTCTATGCAATCTAATGGGAGTAATCAACAACATAGACCTTAATCTGAATGTGGTATAAGCATATATCCAACTGCATAAAGAACAGACGGAGACCTACTAACACATACTTGATAACAGCTTAAAGTTGTTGCTGTTTGCAGATGGGTGCCAACAATGAAAAAGTGAACATCGTTCTTTTGCAACTTTAAAAATTAATAAATCAGTGCTCACAATTTGAACAAAAACAAAAAAAATATTGTAGCTACAATTCCAAGCTCAAAGATGCATACACTGTCAATGAAGTTAAATGCCAAAGAAAAACAATAATGCTCAAGACTGATGCAGAAACAACATCTTGTGCACTTCATTGTTTGGATATTGATTCTTCTATGGATCACACATGAGAGCCTAAAGAGCGATGCCTGGAAAACTATCTGTTATAGGTGTTCAACAGTAACACTTAAGCAAGCAACTTGTTTCTAATCAATAGACTCCACTGCAATACACTATAGCAAGCAGTCATACAAAATTCTGACAGTAAAACCCATTCAATAACTGTCTCTGAAATAACAAGGGATTGAATCTATTTTCTGCCTATTAGACACAAATAGAATACCACTTACGCCCATGTAAGCTGAAGTGAAGCATTGTAGGCTGAAAAACAAATGTGATCAAACTGCCAATTTAGCAAATATAATCCAATCTGTTTGGCAATAATCTTAATAAATGTGCCTTTTAGATTGAAAATATCAACCAAGGAATTGACTTTTCACCATTCATGGGTTCTTGCTGAATTGAAGAATATGATTTTGACAAGAACTGAATGTTCAGGGAATAACTGGCTGCTGTTAATGCCAAGCTATGAAATTAAAATTTTAAATTTAAAAAAGATGTATTTAAACCTGTTCATGGAAAAAAAACTTGTTCATCAAAAATAATATAACATTCTTTACTTTACAAATGATTTTAAAGCAGAGAGAGAGAGAGAGTGTGTGTGTGTGTGTGTGTGTGTGTGTGTGTGTAAGTGAAGTTTAAAGGCATATCAGTACAATACTGACTTTATGGTAACATTTCAAAGTTACAGGTAAGTTGTAACAATGGAAAAATAAAGAACTGCAAAAAGAACTTCAGGTAAGGCTTGTAAATGATGAAACTTGAAGGAGAGAAAATAACAATCACAAAAGCAGTTTCTGAAGCAAGCAGTTAAATGTCACGGAGTTTAGAAAGGGGAGGGGCGTAATATTTACTTCCCCATCTAATTCAAGACTTAATGGAGTGGCTCCAAAACTACACACTGAAGAATTTTCTAACTTTGGCAACAACAAAAATAAGGAGAGTTTTTTTGCTGCCAATGCTTCATCTAATCATTCAATGATCATACTGAGTGATATTAGTGGGTCGAAACATTTATGTTTCAATTATAGAAATGCCAAGTTTGCAATTAAAGTAATAAATTTTCTAGCCATAATTTACAAAACTTGAGATCTAAGGAGAAAAAAAAAAACTTGATAAATCTAGAAGGCATCCATCATAGCAAAGATGAATGCTGCCTTCTGGTTAGAACATACATTTTTATCAATCTTGGTGAATTACATAGCTAGATGATTCTACAATGTTTCTGGCATCACCAAAAATTATCTTTTTGAATTGAAGCCAAAATGCACCATCATTCACATCTTATATACATAAGTCAAGTCAAACTTCAAAAATACAAATATCCTGATCTGCCATAGCATATTGCACCTGCAGATCATAGTCCATGTTTTTTGTTCTACAGATTACACCAAGCAAAATGTAAAGACACGTGATCTCAGTTATGCCAGAATGTTATGTGATGGCAGATCTAGGTCTGTGTAGTTTGCAGTTGATCTAAACTTATGAACAGGTATACTTACCAAAAGTTATCTGGAGATCAAGCAGGATTTACAAAATAAATATAAACAGTTTGCATCTTTCTGCTCAGTAATTCTTTAATTGGAAAATTAGGAAAAGGAAGAGAAGAAACTGACTTCAGGTTTTGTTTTTTTTTTTTAAAAATATACTCTCCAGATGGATGCTGCAAACTATGATAAATGGAGGTCATAGTAGAATTGAATGGCTATTGAAAACAGTGGGTAGTTCCTGTCACATGTTTTCCCTTTATAAGCTGCAGTTTTGTTTAAAAGAAAGTTTACTGTGTCCATTCCCTTTTATTATAAATGATCAATGTTTAATTGGGTTGTTGCCCTAAATAATGTCTACAGTGGATGGTATTTTTCTATAAATGATAGACAACTGGGACAAGCAGCCAATATTGGTAATCTAAATACTAGCACTGATAATCAGGAAAATTTCATGACCCAATTGTCAATAATATAGAGTCAGCAAAAGTCCAAACTTGGCAAAACTTTTCACCACATCAAACATCAGGATTGTCTTTAGACAAGTATTGAAGGATTCCATCATCAAAAACATATCAGTGATGTACTTTGATGAACAAGTTATGATTACCACTCATGACTGGACCATAATTTGTGGAAATTAATTCCCAGTAGCTCAAGATACAACAATTCTGTCAGTTCAACTGCAACCCTTTGACAAGAAATCAAATCTAGGAAAATATGATGGCTGAAGGTAACATACAAAAAGTGTAGCAATCAATTTCCTAGCTGTTGATGAAGCCAGTCAAAGTAGGTGAAGACCAGCTGATCAAGAATCTACAACACATCAATCAAACTCAGCAATCAATAATCACTTTCAACAAATGTACATACAATTTTGAATTTTCAATTTTGAGGCATACATGTTCAATTTCTTATCCATCTTAATTGCCCTCAAGTATGTCCAGAACAAATTTCAACTTATCACAATGAAATTTTTTTTCAAGGGTCAATTTCCACATACTGCAAACCACTCTAAGCTGGAAAATCTCAAGAGACCAGAACTCTACTGCCATTAAGATAGAACAAGTGGATTACCAAAATAAAAAACTTTTCTTTAATTTCCCATTCTCATAAAGTACATGAAAGAATTACCTCACACAAATTTAGTTCTTAGTTTCTCTTTCATACCAGCACATTCAAATAGCTGCTTTTGATTGTATCTCATCATTTATTTCAATGCTCTCTAAAGTCAAGCTAACTTCCTTCACAAAGGACCTAAAACCTGCATTTGTTAACTTCACTTGTCAAGTCTGTACAATGCTGAGAACAATGACCTTATTTTACATACTTCGATATAAAAAAATCATTTATGTTAAAACACAGTCCGGGCCAATCTCCAATATTTACAAGCACCCCCACCCATGCACCCTGGGTATATGGATGTCATGTCTTAATCTGAAATGAATTTTTTCTTTATTTTAATTTCGTCATGCCAACTGCGCTGGCTGCAACAGTCCCATAACCACCATAAACATCTCATTCTATCATAATTTACTGGTAGGGCGCATTAACAGAAATTGGAGTTTATACTCACATGCATTTTCAACAAATCCCCTTTT
Organism: Potamilus streckersoni; assembly: GCA_016746295.1. Lineage (NCBI taxonomy): Eukaryota > Metazoa > Mollusca > Bivalvia > Unionida > Unionidae > Potamilus > Potamilus streckersoni. The sequence goes on from JAEAOA010001521.1 coordinate 178,256, forward strand.
GCTTTTGATGGTAACGGCACCTGGTGTTCCAGCAACTCTGTCGGATGCGTAACATTCACACCAATATCCATCACTTCCAAAATACTCTTCCACTTCTTCACGTGTAACCTCTATACTTGTCTGCAATGTCCTAATTTGAGTTAAAGGGTCGACTAATTCCAAGTTTGTGTGTTCATGCTGCCGAACCCAAACACCTGCACATTTGAATGTAATCTGAACAGCACCAACAGCCTTACATACAATCAACGTGGGCTTGCTCTTCACTGCATAGTAATAATCATCAGGTTCCTGTATGAATTTAAGCTGACTGACTTTCCCTGGAGTTCCATTGTCAAGACCTCCCAGGAATTCTCCTGAAATATGAGATGAATTACTGTTATTGCTTAGTACTTTCTTGGGTTGATAGGACACAAAAAGAACTGAATTATAAAATTATTCCTTTGATAGTGGATTGCTGACTTTAAAAAGAATGTCACTTAAGGATGTATTGGATTGGTCCAGTGTTTTATACCACTGTAACACAAATATCAATAGGTTACTCTGTGCCTTTAGCTGATCCACAATTCCAGTCACAAGTCTGGCACATAAACCACTGAATAAACCTGTCTCCAATGGCAATAGTCACATCCACAAAATACAGTAGAGGCATCAAATGCTGTCTATATTCCTAAGACCACAGGGGCTTACTGTGTGCTAGTTTTACAAGGGTGAGACACTGACAACTTTCTAAGACATTGAAAGGACCTCCTAACCATGAGAAATAAAGTCACCAGGTGAAAATAATTCTTGACAACTTTCTAAGACATTGAAAGGACCTCCTAACCATGAGAAATAAAGTCACCAGGTGAAAATAATACTTGACAACTTTCTAAGACATTGAAAGGACCTCCTAATCATGAGAAATAAAGTCACCAGGTGAAAATAATACTTGACAACTTTCTAAGACATTGAAAGGACCTCCTAACCATGAGAAATAAAGTCACCAGGTGAAAATAATACTTGACAACTTTCTAAGACATTGAAAGGACCTCCTAATCATGAGAAATAAAGTCACCAGGTGAAAATAATACATGTCAACTTTCTAAGACATTGAAAGGACCTCCTAACCATGAGAAATAAAGTCACCTGGTGAAAATAATACTTGACAACTTTCTAAGACATTGAAAGGACCTCCTAACCATGAGAAATAAAGTCACCTGGTGAAAATAATACTTGACAACTTTCTAAGACATTGAAAGGACCTCCTAACCATGAGAAATAAAGTCACCAGATGAACATAATACTTGACAACTTTCTAAGACATTGAAAGGACCTCCTAACCATGAGAAATAAAGTCACCAGGTGAAAATAATACTTGACAACTTTCTAAGACACTGAAAGGACCTCCTAACCATGAGAAATAAAGTCACCAGGTGAAAATAATTAATACTTGACAACTTTCTAAGACATTGAAAGGACCTCCTAACCATGAGAAATAAAGTCACCAGGTGAAAATAATACTTGACAACTTTCTAAGACATTGAAAGGACCTCCTAACCATGAGAAATAAAGTCACCAGGTGAAAATAATACTTGACAACTTTCTAAGACATTGAAAGGACCTCCTAACCATGAGAAATAAAGTCACCAGGTGAAAATAATACTTGACAACTTTCTAAGACATTGAAAGGACCTCCTAACCATGAGAAATAAAATCACCAGGTGAAAATAATACTTGACAACTTTCTAAGACATTGAAAGGACCTCCTAACCATGAGAAATAAAGTCACCAGGTGAAAATAATACTTGACAGAAGGAAAACTCACCATGACCACCAAGACATAATGTCACCCTGTGATGCTAGTACTTGACTGATAGCAAGAAAAATCAAACAAGGTTAATAAAGCAGAATTTAGGAGTGTGATACAGAGGGTCCCCAATTTGTAAGGTCCACATTTTTGTTTGGTTAATTTAAGTTCCATACAGAAAGCTTCAGCTCTGGAAATTTTTTTTTCTTCATTTGTCCATTTGTTCAAATCTGGAGACAATGCATTCTTAACAAAAAAAGAGACAATTTTATTTAACATGATGCAGACCAGATTGTTCAAAGCAAGTCAAATGTAATCAACTTGTTACAAGGACTATGAAAAACTAATCATGACCTATATATGACTTCAAGTAGAAATACCAAATTTTATTCATTCTTTTTTTTCCATTGATGAAATGTGCTGATATGTCAAAAAAAAAATTTTCATTTGTAAAGTTTTCAAAACAAGTTTTTTTTAAAAAACCAAAATAATTTTTGTAATGGTCTGAAAATCTCCCTAAGAATTATACCATATATACCTTATATACTTGTTCATTCTAAATGCAAACATCACATACCCTTTTCTGCTGCCATGTAAAAAATGTGCTGGCAGATTGTTTTCTATAAACTTCTTACATGAAGCATAGACTGCCAGTTCATTATGAGACTGCAGATATATGCATTTTGCAGCTGGCTCTGTTACCTAGATAAATACAATATGTTTACCAAATTCTTATTTCTCTAGCTTAAGTGGATTTTGCTTTACTGTGCTAACAATGTCTATGTCAACATGAACAAATTGAAAAAAAAAGTTCAAAAATGGCACAAAACATATTTTAAAAATTGCTGTAATTGCCTGAAACTCTGATCTTCATAATAATAACAGTGCACATAATCCTACCAAACTGCATTTGTACACCTCGAATGACTTTTACTTACTCACTTGTAATAATATTTTGTCAAGAACAAAAAAGGCAAAACACGAAAAGTTTTAAAATGTTCAAAAGTCTAATGAAAAAAGGTAATCTACATAATATTACAAATAAGCAAGTCATTTTATTTTTGTCTAAATGAACTCATTGTTTTTTTTGTATATACACACTTTTGTGTAAATCATCCCAAAAAATCACTAAAAAAAAATGTTGAAATATTGGCCTGAAAACAGAATCAGAACTTCCACACAAAAAATCCAAATCACATGTCCCAAATTTTTTTGTCTACTTCAAGTAATTCTGGCATAAAAATGTTTAAAAGTGGTCAAACAAAAAAAAAATCCATTACCAAGAATGTGTAGACAATTTGAAAATTAAGGTGAATTACCAGAACCTAACCTAATCTCAGGATCAAACCAAGAGATTTAATGCATCTACATCCCCTAGGGTGATAGAATGTAATGCTGTCTCAATCTGATTTTAATATTTTCCAGCTAATAATCTCAGCTTATTGCAAGCATTATTACAATATTTAAGACTACCTGTTACACAAACAAGGCCTTTATTAGAATGTTTAAGATTACATGTTGCACAAATTGGGCCTTTATTACAATATTTAAGACTACATGTTACACTAATATTGCCTTGATTACATTTTTAAACTGCTCTGGTGGCCTAGTGTTTAGGGCATCCACCTCAGATGCAGGAGGTCGTGGGTTTGATATCCAGCTGAGTCATTCCAAAGACTTACAAAAATGGTACTAATAATTGCCTTACTTGGTGCTCAGCATTAAGAGGTTAGTGTTAGGACTGGTAGGACTGGTGTCAGGATAATGTGAATGTGTGGGACATCATGCTACATGTCTGTGGCATGATACCCCAGTGCTAGACATCACTATAAACTGCCACACTGCTATGACTGAAAAATTGTTAAAGCTACATTAAAAATCCATATCACAACCACATCACAAATAACAATTTTTAATACATGTTACAAAAATAGGGCCTTTATTACAATATTTAAGACTATATGTTACACAAATAGGGATTTTATTACAATATTTATGACTACATGTTATACAAATAGGGCCTATGTATAGAAAGGGTTACACAAAGGACAGACATCCTTTCAGAAACTAGGTAAAGTACTTTTTAAAACAAATATTTATTTTTTCAGATAAGATTTATCACTATTGTGATAATTAGTCATTTATAGCAGATTACAAGTGTCTCCTTACACAAAAAGTGAGTTTCATCTTTAAATTTATCATTACTTAATTTAAAACTGAATTGCACAGAAAAGTACATCCAACCAGTCAATCTATCTCCATGTGACTTGGCTACACATACATCCAGACTCAGTAAACCTTCCAAGGTTTTCAAACAAGCTCAGTATTTCCTGATAGAAAGCCATTTTTAGGCCATTACCAGGTTGAATGCTCACAGACCTCAAGTCCATCCCAAGACAAATGTTATGATAAGAGAGAAGGTTGTTGATAGTAAGGTACATACAAGCACCTGCTCAGACTGTAAAGACCAGCCCCCCATACCTTATCATTTCATGTAAAAAGCACCTACACACACTACCAATATTAGGCAAGATCTCTTCTGAATTTGTCTGGATTAAACATCAGATTAAAAGACATTCCAACCATATTTTTCATCATCTTTGACAGCCTGCTCTTTGATACACCTACTAAGTGGTAACCTACTTGATGTATGTTGCATCTGCAACACCACAACACCTGGCATTTGAGCACACAAATGCCAGATTTCAAAAGTCCTCAGCCAAATTTCAGGACTTTTGTGACAGTTTTTCTTTTTGATACCATATGCATGACTGCATAAATCTATGAACAGATCAGTATCTGCTTTGACCTCCAAACATTCCTCTACAGGTTTTCTTGAATTTTATTTCTATGTGCACTATAGGGACATATTTAAAATGCATTATTGGTAATAATAATGATGTATAGCTGGTTACTTCACTTGTGAGTGTCCATGTTCTGTTGACCCTTAAAAGCTATATTCAATCTATTGACTTCATTAACTTTTTATTCAATCCATTTGACTTCATTACCTTTATATTCTATCTATTTGACTCCATTAACTTTATATTCAATCCATTTGACTTCATTACCTTTTTATCCTATTTATTTGACTCCATTAACTTTATATTCAATCCATTTGACTTCATTACCTTTATATCCTAAATATTTGACTCCATTAACTTTTTATTCAATCTATTTGACTTCATTACCTTTATATTAAATCCATGGACTTCATTTACTTTATATCAATCCATTTGACTTCATTACCTTTATATTCCATCTATTTGGCTTCTGACACAATTACTTTTATAGTCAACCCATGTGACTTCATTACCTTTATATTCCATTCATTTGACCTCATTACCTTGATAGTCAATCCATTTGACTTCATTACCTAAATTTATATTCAATCCATTTGACTTCTATCTGACTACTTTTATATTCAATCTTTTTGACTTCATTACAATTAATTTACAAGGACTTGCTGATAAATACTGTACAAGCTTGCATACAAATAAGATCAACCATGATAAAATATATTGACAGATCTGAGTCAATGCAATTTGCCAGGAGTAAAATTATTAGAAAAAAGAAACACAGACCTTGTTGGTTGCACTTGGGCCTGACTTACTATCGAGTTCATGTGGTATATGCATGAATTTTTATGGTAGATTAAAGGAAGATTTTGAATTAAAATATTCAATTTCCAATGAAAATTTTTTTGTTAATGGAAACTTCAAAGTTGAAAAACATGTATGCAATAAATGATAGGTGCTCTGATACAATTTGCAAATACAATTGACACGCAAAAATAAACCTTTCTAATTAAGATAATTATTAATGTTAAAAATAAAAATTAAAAAAATACTTTTACCACTGAAAGATAATTTGAAATGGAGACCTTCATGTTTATCCTATTAAGTTATGTAACTAATTATTGCTATACATACTAATTTATAAGACAAGTCAAACTGCAAACAACAAAGATCCAGATTGGCCTCTGCATAATATACTTGCAGATCAGAGTCTCTTGTTTGTTCTACTGATTACTCCTAACAAACAACACAGATTTAGATCTTCTGGTGCATTATGGGATGGCAGACCTGAGTTTGTGCAGTTGGATTCATCTCACAAGCCAGTGTACATCCTTAGATAGGGTACTGATTTACTTACCAGAATAACAATGGTAGGCTTTCATTCCTTATGTAACTTGCTTTTTGAATGAACTTTTTTCCCCTTAAATACTAATTATTTTGCAAGCTATCTTTGTTATATTCAGTAGTTATTTTATCATTAAAGGATTTATAATCTACTAAAGCATTCCCTGCTGTTCGGAAAGATCTTGGGGCAAGAATGCATGCTAGGAAGCCACACACATTTCTGATTAGAAACAGACTGCTTCTTAAAGTATGTTACATCTAAATTACAGCAATGGTTAAATTGTCCTGAAATATTTCAAATTATTATGGTGTAGAAATCATCACTGCAGAAAGCCATTTGATAAGCTGTGAAACATAACATACCAAAACAAAACAGCAGCTTGTATTATTAGAGAGAAAACATCATTCTGTAACACAACTCTTTTTGATAAAATCTAGTATGGCAATGCTTGTAAGAGACAAAATATAAATTGGCAGAAATATTATGTTGAATAAAGCATTCAATTTCACAAAGTTTCCATAAAGGAATATTAGTTAATTATGAAGAAAATTATAACACTGATTGATTATGGGGTTTAATGCCATTTCTCATCACCTAAAGTATGAACATTAGACAATCAAATACTACACATTACTTGAAAGATCCAGTTCAAAAACCTGTGTCTGCCACACCACAAAACTATAAACAAAAACCTGAACAAAACAATAGGTCCGCAGGGCTTCAAATTTCCAAAGCTATAATGTGATCTAATTGAACTAAATATGATAAATTTAATGAAACACTACATCTATTTTAGCATTCCAGACTCTGCCAAGATCACGATTCTAATTCTGCCAAGATCAGCTGGGGTTTGCTGCCATGTTTTGCTCAATGCAAGAAACTTGACATGTAATGCCCTAATACAATATAGCCTATCATGTGTTGATGGACATCAAACAAAACATAAAATGACAGAAGACACTTTTTACCATTGAGAACAACAGAAAATATACTTTCAGAGTATTAATGTAATGAGTCATTTCTGTCTCAGACCTCAATTTAATGAATCATTTCTATCCAAGACCTCAGTGTAATGAATCATTTCTACCCAAGGCCTCAGTGTAATGAATCATTTTTATCCAAGGCCTCAATCTAGAATGGTATTTCAGTTCAAGGCCTTGGTGTTCTGTCATTTCTATTAAAAATTGTTGTTGTATATATCCCATCTGGGACATTTCCCATCTATTTACAACCAAATTTCAGAAAGAGTTGACAAAAATCTTGGCTTGTGAATTTTTAAAAAATATTTTCAATAGAAAGAAATGAAAAGACAAAACTGGATGAAAAAATGCAGCTGTTGCATTACATATGTACCATTAAGATTGTAATGCTCATTTGCCAAATGAAGTTGTTTTCAAACCTGATAACCAGACTGTCAAAGGAGAGATCTAAATCAAGATTTTATGGAACAGTTCTGGGTGTAATAAAGAGCCACACATGGTGGTGATAGCTGGTGATAAGCTAGTTAATAAATCTGCTATACCATTCTTCTTGCCAGCTGTGCTTCAGACATTGCTTTACTCTAATACTCAAAAACAGTAAGCCTAGAGCAGAAACTAATTTATATTCCATTGCTGAAGATAGTAGGAATTTTACAGGCAAATAATTGAGATAAAAGTTGAATTATGAGGCTACTGTGTTACTTATTTCCAGCTTAATTAAACCACACAATGATCAAAGTGTCACATACAAACAACAGATGTTATTGGCAAATTCAGTCTACATGCTCATCTTGTACTCTTAAATTTTGGTGCTAGGAACAAATTTAAAAAAAAAAACAATTTACAGCTTGAAAATATTTTAATAAAAATAAATGAGTTCCTCAAAATGACGGGTACTCAACTGGACAAAAAGAATTTCCAGGAATTCAATACAAGACCATTTCTTCCTTTTGTGCAAGTGTTGAAACTATATATATATATATATATATATATATATATATATATATATATATATATATATATATATATATATATATATATATATATATATGTGATACTCTTTACTATAACAAGAGTTTCAAATCAACCATTGTGGTACACATACTGGAAGGCAGATCAGCATTTTGACAGGGGCAAAGTGGACATCAAAGCAGAAGTCATTCTTGAGTCATTTGGTGAAAATGCAATCTCATAATGATCATCCATTCAAGAGGGAGCAGTGACACCAGATATTTTCAAAAGTCATCATGGCAGCCATACTGGATGGATGACTGTATCCATTTTTATTTAGGACATACTAGGCATTATATATTGATAAAGATGCCATGCTTATAAAGCTATTCCTATTGAGAGGATTAGAGGTACTACTTTCAAGATATAACTATTTATTTAAGAGGAATAGCAATATCAAGATCATGGTGGCTTCTGAGGCAGACATACTGGACATTGGATAGGCACCAATTTTATTTAAGACATACTGAACATCATAAAAAGTCCTTGGTGAAAACCCCACATCGGTATGACTTCCTGTTCCTGTAGAGTTGTGTAAATATTTTTCAAAATGGCTACCATGGTGGCTATATTACACAGATTAGCACTGTTTTTATTAAGGACAAGCTAGATGACATAAGAAGTCTTTTAGTGAAAACTCCATATTGATATAATACATAAATCCATGCTAGTCTTCTTTTTCTTCAATTGTAAGACCAATTTCCAAAGTAATTTTATATCATTATATATTTCTCAGTGTCAAAACATGTAATTAAATATGTCTGTGTATCATTTTTAATGTTTGGCACAACAGTGCCTGTCAATGTGGCTCTCTGAAGGACTCTCTTAAGTGAAATCTTTAAGTTCAATGCATTTGCTCATCTTTCATATTGGGAACTTTATAATTCATTTTAGCCATAAGGAGAATATTTTATATACAAGTAACATTTCTGTATATTTTGTTAACAAAATGTAAGAAATAATGTGCAGTTAAAGATACATTCCATTAAGTCAATTACCTCATCAATAAAATAGTCACGAAAATTTCTAAGCAATGTTTACTGGAGAGAAAAATGAACTCTGGATTCCAATCCTATGGCCAATGACAGGCACATATAGTACAACACTTCATCGAGCCCAACACTGTTTTGCTTGATTTTTATAAAGGACACAATTTTTAACTGGGTTTTTGTTCTCAGCCAACTGTATCTACAACATGAATGGTAGAGAAACAGCGAAAAATCAAGTTGTTATAATAGTCAGTACCAATATCACACATGCAAACACACACACACACACACACACACACACACACACACACACACACATGCACACACACACACCCCAAAAGTTGAAATTCACCAATGTACCCAAAAAAGATCTTGAAAACAATTTTTTGACAAATCTATAATAAAAAAAGTTCAAACTGTTACCAAAATATTTTATTATAGCAGCTATGGATTTGGCCCAAAACCTTTAATGCATTAGATAACAAAACATACAAGTTTTCTCTTTGAAGTTGTTTAAAGTTGTGGCAAAAAATGATCCCATTATGTCCATTTCTACTATTACACGCTAAAATGCAACAGAATACATGAGATTTAGATCTAAAATTTATTTGGACTTATCTCCCCTTGTCATTTATCCTTTAGATCCAGTGACATCTGGGGAAATCAGCACATTGTTAAAGGATAATGGTGGAAATAACTCCTTTTTCTAGATTAAAAAAATTCTTTGGGTATCTTTCATAACCCGTCCTTCTCCTAAACATACTCCTGAAGAAAATGCCAGGACAATAATGTCTAGTTAACCTGCAAGCCTTTGATCTTGTGAGTTTGGAGTTCACAGCCCGCTATCTACATCACATCTACTAAATAGCTGTCAATAAGAAAGGCATCCAAAAACAGCTGAATACAATCTCCATGTCTGCATTCTGCTGATGGTATGGTAACTCTAAATCCATTGCATCTACCTTGAAAACTTTTTTACATATCTCACCAGGATTGATATCTAATTAATGACTAACAAATTCATTTAACAGATACATGCAGTCTCATGCTTTCTAGTTTGTTCAAAAAATTGTCAACAATCATTGCAAGCCCTAAAATTCCAAACCAACTAAACTATGTTGTCATCTGTCATCTGAGTGTATTTGTGTTTTTACAATAACTTTTAACATAACTTTCATAATTTGAGCCATATTAGTAACATATCTGCAGTGTGGAAGTCTAAAGCAATGTCTAGCACTAAGGCATCATGCCACAAACATGTGGCATCATGTCCCACACATGATCTGGATACCAGACCAACCAGTCCTAACACTAAGCTCATAAAAATGTTTATCTCCAATCAAGGCAGCTGTTAATGCCATTATTTTATAAATTTTTGGTATGACTCAGCTGGGCTTTGAACCTGTGACCACTTGCATCTGAGGCATTTGTTCTCACCAATTAGGCTATTGGAGTGGTCTTCTGTCATAAGTAGAGTACATGTACCATACATGTTAGTTCTGATGGACATAAGCATTCGACTTCTAATCAAAGGGTACTGGGTTTGATACCCAGCCAGGCCTGCCCAAGACAATGGCCTTGAGATGTTCTTGGTTAAGGCACCATTTCCTCAGCACAATCTAATCAATAATGTATTAAAAGTGCTGTTAATACCAACAACAACAAAAACAAAACTGTCAGCTCTGAACTGACTGTAATTTGAGGACCATTAATTTCAAATCAATTGCATTTTTATCTTGCAAATGTGTGTACATATTTCACATGGCATCATAATTATTAATTAATTACGAAGTTTTAGATTACCAGCTGTATGCATGCCCATTCATTCCTACTATTGTTTGCAATCAAGCAAACACCACAGCACAAAATCCTCTGAATACATCTTGCAAACATGAATAGAAATTGATAAATAATGATGAATAGTAATTGATCATTAATCATGAATAGATTCAATAGACAAATCTGTACATTTTCAGCATTCTCTGATACCACTATCAGCCACAATGAAAATCCTTAGTTTCAAAATCAGTGCATATATTGCACCCTTCAACAGTCTTTCGTATAGTAAAGCACCTTTAAATAATTGCCAACATTGCACATGCTTCCCTCGTCATGCACAACATTAATTGAGCGCATAAAATGTTACATCCAATTATTTGCAAATACATGATGCTTGGACTAGTTTTGAAAATAATGCAAGAACAAGTATTTGAACTCCTTGATGTAAATTCCATACAATCTTCAAAACACTGGTTTGCACTATAAAAAAACATTTTTACTACCGACACCCAACACATATGCAATGTCCAATTTGTAGGATTTTTTTATTGGCATTCTTATATTTCAATAATTTTTTAAGGGTATTTTGGTACATGTTTCCAAATGTGCAACACATCTCTGAAGCAATTGTGGTGATATGGAGGGGATTTGTATGGCCTGGGAGTTGAATGGGCCACCAAGGCCTGCCATTTTAGCTGAGAAGAGAAGCCTCAGTAGTCACCGAAGACCCACACCCATACCCACACAAATTCTATGGGTGTAAGCACAGGCCCCACCCCTATCTAACTATGCAGCTAGGTCAAAAAGAATGATCAATAAAACCGTTTATAAAAAGAGAGTGCTGGACTGTTGAAAACTGAAAGCCAAAAATAGAAAGGTAATCAAGAAGGGGATGTAATATAAACAGACTGGTCCATTATTGCTATATAATCTCACACCTAATCATCCATTTGACATGATGAATATGAAACCCTGGCATCTGTAAAACCAGACCACAGGCATTTTCCCTTCAATGAACTGGTCAGGAAATCTATTCTGACTACCAGGCTCAGGACCTATAATTTTTATGGTCCAATTATGTGGGGCTTGGCTGGAGGGAGAAGGAGGTACTGAACTCTCTTTTATCTGGACACAAAGAAGAGTAATAAAAACAATTAATTATAAAACCGAACAAAACTTCTGGACACAGTCTGGTTGTCTTATGCACCAAGGAGCTCCCATCTGAACCAGATTTAAAATGTCACATTCTCCTACTTAGTGGTCATCTTATGAGAACTACATGTCCACATAATAACTAGATAAGGGCTACCACTTTCCACACCATTTCACAGAGTTAGCAGTATTTTCTTCTGCATGTGTCAATAGCAACACTCACCCAGAGGGTCATTTTGCCTAGTGTAAACCTGTGACAGTCCTGCTCTGCTGTGGTAATTTGTATCCAAAAATGTTTAAGTAACCATAAAATCTGAGGGTCAAAATTCAACAAAATATTCGGCATAGCTTCTGTTTTGGTTTTAATGCACTTTAAACATGTTATTGGCTATATCATACAAAAGAAATGGCAGTCAGGTGCCTTTCTCCAATGGCAAATTAAGGCAGTTCTACCATTACTCTGCAACTATGTGTCACTCATTCCTTCTCTTAGACTCCCAACAAATGCTGACAAGGTGGTTTTATTTTCAAAAGTACAAAGTATGTGTAAAACATATTGTTTTAATGATGTAATGCTATGAAAAATGTTGAAGTAAAAAACTTTAATGATGTATTGCTATGAAAAATGTTGAAGTAAAAAAACCAGTGGAAAAGTGTGTAACAAAGTGACAATTGTTGCAGCAACCCAAAAATCTAAATATCATGGGAAATCAGTTTTCACTTGTCTAATTTCAAGCACTTATGGTTTAGTTGTGCATACACAGTATAGGACAAAGTATTAAAATTCTAAGATGTTTAGCTAATTGTATTATTGTTGTAATGTCCTGAAAATCTAATGATCACAATAAAGTGTGAAAACGGGCATGGTTCATGTCCAATACCTTGTATAACTATGATAGTGTGCAATATTTCATGGTTTTATGTCCAATAACTTGCATGACCATGATAAATTGTTTAACATTTATGGTTCCATGTCCAATACTTGTAATAACCATGATAGTGTGTTAGTTCCATGCCCAATAACTTGTATGACCATGATAAATTGTTTAACATTACATGGTTCCATGTCTAATAGTTGTAATAACCATGATAAAGTGTGCTATTTCCATGTCCAATAACTTATATGACCATGATAAATTGTTTAACATTTATGGTTCCATGTCCAATACTTGTAATAACCATGATAGTGTGTTAGTTCCATGCCCAATAACTTGTATGACCATGATAAATTGTTTAACATTTCATGGTTCCATGTCCAATACTTGTTATAACCATGATAAATTGTGCTAGTTCCATGTCCAATAACTTGTATGACCATGATAAATTGTTTAACATTTATAGTTCTGTGTCCAATAACTTGTATGACCATGATAAAGTATGTTAGTTCCATGTCCAATAACTTGTATGACCATGATAGTGTGTAAAATGTCACAGCTCAATGTGTAATAACGTTCATGCCCATAACAAAGTGTCAAAAATGTCATGGCTCAATGTGCAACAACTTTTGTGCAATCATGCTTAAATAACTGTAAGATGGCTATACAATATAAGATGGCTGTACAATACCAGATGGCTGTACAATACAAGATGTACAATACAAGATGGCTGTACAATACAAGATGGCTGTATAATTACTTGGTATTCTGCACACAAGTCACAATCTGTCAATTAGCCATGTTGGCATAAACCTAAATAACAGTAAAGATGTTTTCCTTCTTGTTCAGGAGTGGGCAGTGAGTGGAACATCAAGAAGGGGATCAGGAGGAATGATTGATACATTTCTATCTGTAATTTGTTTATATTTACTGGAATATGTGAATTATGGAACATCACATACAAGTCTATAATCTTAATGCCATATAATTACACCCCAGGTACATTCTATTATTTGCTGAAAAATGGCATTAAACAACTTATTTCCAGTCTTCCTATGACAAATCAAGACATATCACTTAATATACAAACACAAGCTACTTATAGATGCAAGCATTGGCATTGGTAAAGTAGACTTTAGTGTATATATATATATATATATATATATATATATATATATATATATATATATATATATATATATATATATATATATATATACTCACAAGTTGAATCCAACTAAAAACTGCACAGACCTGATTTCCTGTCACATTATGTGCCAGCAGTTCTGGGTCTACACAGTTTTCTTTTAGTAATCAGTAATACAAACAAAATTATGGATTTATGTTGTTTCCAGTTGGACACCATCTTGTATAAATGGTATCAAATGCACCATCATTATATGTTTTTGTACTGGATGACCCTATCATTCCTATTTGTACTATTTTTACAAGACAATTTAATCATGTAGGTAGTATAAGACAAATTATTAGGATAAATCAATGGGGGGAGGATGGGGGAAGAAATATACAAGGAGATGGATGGTGATTAGGACTAAAATAACACAGCCCACTTCTGCCCTCCTCATTGCAATGAGTGAAGTACACTGACCATTAAGTCAATGAAAGCTAACACCACCATATGGACTTCTGGGCATTATTTCCTCTACTAATTTATGCCTTGGGCTTACATCCAGTAGGAAACTGATCCTACACTTTGTATCTTCCTCTTGTCACTTATTATTAGCAAGGGTAGCATATTGCTGTAACACCCATCATATGGCTAGTTAAATGGACCAGCCATGTGGAAGGAAGAAAGATCAGGAATGAGGATCAAGGAATGAAATGCATTAGATATTGAGAAAATCGTGTAAAGAGGGCACATGTGGGTTGTATATAAAGGACCTGACATAAGCAATCTGCACAAGACATATGCAGTCTGGACAAGACATATGCAATCTGGACAAAGATCTTCAAACAAGAGAAAGATAGCAACCATGATTTGATGGCAGCCCAACTGTAAACCTTTTGCAAAGCCTTTATCATCAGTTACGTCTATACATACATACATACATACATACATACATACATACATACATACATACATACATACATACATACATACATACATACATACATACATACATACATACACACGTGTGTGTGTGTGTGTGTGTGTGTGTGTGTGTGTGTGTGTGTGTGTGTGCATAAACAATTGCTGATATCAAGATCATCCCTTGTCAATTAGCATTAGATGGAGAGGGAAGAATGCTTTAATATGCATTGTTTGATCTGTCAGATGGACAACCCTGGACAAGCCATGTGGAATTGTTGTTGTTGTAGGGCTTAACACCATTTTTCAGCACACCATAGGCTATACATGGTGGCCAGTATTAATGGTGGAGGAAGAAACTAGAAAAACTGCAAAAAGAACCACCGACCCATGAGAAGCTATAGGCAAACTTTCTCACATATCCACATTCGACAAAGCCATGTGGAATAAATAAAGAACAGAATGAGCAGCAAGGAATAACACTGCATCAGATATGAGAAAGTCATGTAAAGTAGATATGTGTGGGTTGTATTAAAATGACCTGACATAAGCAATCTGGACAATCAAAGACCTTATCTCTAAATGAAAACAATAATTAATATTTATAAATAAATCATAAAAATATAGTATAAATATCATTATATCATGTCCTGAAGTTTTTAAATTTATTATTAGATTTTTTATTTACTGCCTTTTTATTGCACCCTCAAGACTAACTTCAGGGAAATTTTGCTCTGGGGTGAATTAGTGTTCTAATGCAGAGAAACACTTTGAAGGCTATAATTGTTTATACAAGAAAATTGCCCTGCCTCAGGGGCCCTCTAAGATAGTGGGTCTGTTATGATCTGATAGTAAGAACCAGTCTCAAGTGGGTGGGTGAGTGGATGGATATACAATGCTTACCATAGTGTACAAGTTGTGTACCAAAAGGTGCCAGTATAAAAATTGCAACCCTTGTCACTTAGCATTAGATGGAGAGGGAAGAATGCTTTAACATGCATTGTTTGACCAGTCAGATGGACAGCCCTGGACAAGACAAGTAGAATAAAGAAAGAACAGGAATTACCCTGAATCAGATATGGAGAAAATCATGTCCAGTGAATCAGTGTGGGTTGTTATCTGGAGGACCTGACATAAGCAATCAGGACAAACAAAGATCTTATCTTTAAACAATTGAGGGAGAGACCATGATTTGGTGGTAACTCACCCAAAATATTTTCTTCAAAGGTAATAAATTTACCTCTTCATGTATGTATGTATGTATGTATGTATGTATGTATGTATGTATGTATGTATGTATGTATGTATGTATGTATGTATGTATGTATGTATGTATGTATGTATGTATGTATGTATGTATGTATGTATGCATGCATGCATGCATGCATGCATGCATGCATGCATGCATGTATGTATGTATGTATGTATGTATGTATGTATGTATGTATGTATGTATGTGTTTGCATGTGTGGTAATGGTTTAATGGTACATAAGCATAATCATGGATATTTATAGTGCAAAGTAAACATTAGAGAAAATCAAAACATTTTTTTAAAACTGCTACATTTCTGAGAAAGACCTTTCCAAATAAATGTAATCATGTGCAATGGTAAGATAAAAGGTAACAATATAAAAAATTCTTTAAAAAGTAATATATAAATTCTTAGCAAAGGGCAACAAAGTATAAAAAATAATCTTTAAAAAGGTTTTTAAAAAATCCTTAGAAGATGTTGATAATTCATTATTGCATAAACCGCATTTTATTCAAAGTCCAAAATTTTCTCTTGTGGGACTTGATCAAGGTATGTTCTGACAATTGCCTGTCAAACTGGCCCCTAACTATTCTTCATCCTTGTATGCCAATTTATGCTTGCAGGTTTGTGTAGAGAGAATGCTTACATCAATAATAAAAAATATAATATAAATATCTTATTTAAATCATGTCCTGTAGTTATTAAATCTATTATTAGACTTATTTATTTACTGCCTTTTTATTTCACTCTCAAGACTAACTTCAGGGAAATTTTGCTCTTGGGTGAATTAGTGTTCTATTGCAAAGAAACACTTTGAAGACTATAATTGTGCCTATAAGAAAATTGCCCTTCCTCAGGGGCCCTCTAAGATAGTGGGTCTGTTACAATCTGAAAGTAGGAACCACACACACAACCTTCAAGTCTCAAGTTGGTGGATGAGTGGCTGGATATACAATGCTTACCAAAGTGTACAAGTTGTGTACCAAAAGGTGACTGTATAAAAATTGCTGAATGTCAAGATCATCCCTTGCCACTTAGCATTAGATGGAGAGGGAAGAATGCTTTAACATGCATTGTTTGACCAGTCAGAAGGACAGCCCTGGACCAGCCGAGTGAAATAAAGAAAAAACAAACGGGAAGGGAATGAGCAGCAAGGAATGACCCAGAATCAGATATTGAGAAAATCAGGTCAATAAACGTGGGTTGTATCAAAATGACCTGACATAAGCAATCTGGACAATCAAAGATCTTATCTTTAAACAATTGAGAGAGAGAGAGAGAAAGAGAGAGAGAGAGAGAGAGAGAGAGAGAGAGAGAGAGAGAGAGAGAGAGAGAGAGAGAGAGAGAGAGAGAGAGCAATTATTTAGCAACTTCATGGTAGCTCACCTATAAAAGTTATGGGACTGTTCTAGACCTTATATTATCAATGGTGTGCATGATAATTGTTATCAATTTATGGTCAATAAACTAAGCAACAGATTTTTTGTATATATATATATATATATATAAATATATATATATATATATATGTATATATATATATATATATATATATATATATATATAAAGAATACAAATCATATGGCTAATAACAACCCTTTCAAGCCACTGGATCCACCAAGGGATCACATGTCAGGGATTGATTAAAATAGATGCAATAAACTGACCAGAACAGTAGTGTGTGTGTGTGTGTGTATGTATGTATGTATATATATATATATATATATATATATATATATATATATATATATATATATATATATATATACACAATAAACTGACCACAGTGCAAAACTAGTAACTAACCAGCCTGAGTGCTTTCAACTCTAAATGAGTCTTTTTTAAAGGCATATACAAAACAGACAAAACAAATAAAACGTGTTGTGTTTATAAAACTTTATTTGGCTGTTTTTATATGAATTAAACCTAAAGATGAATTATCTTAACCTGTCTATATAAACTTGTTGCAGATACTGAGAAATATTTGTATTCAACTAGAAATCTATTAGCCATAGTGACATCTATTACTTTGTATACATTTATGTAATGCAAATTATATCCCGGATATTTGATTCTATTCTGGATATTTTATTCTTATAGTAATATTTCAAGGACACGGGAGATTTTTAAAAGTTTGTAAAACAAATTTTTCAGCTGCAAAGGATAATTCTACTAGTGCATAGCTTTCTTTTTTTAAAGGGCTGTTATTCGCCATATGATTTGTATGTATCTCTCTCTCTCTCTCTCTCTCTCTCTCTCTCTCTCTCTCTCTCTCTCTCTCTCTCTCTCTCTCTCACACACACACATATAAATATTTTAAAACAACAGCAACAGAAAACATTTTTTGATTATTCTCAGGATATTTTATTTTTGAAATATTTAATAACTGAAGGTCTTTATAATAAGGGAGCTCTGTACTCAGTTCTTCATGTTCATATGACCATATTATAATCTATCTGGATAAAAATGCATACATGAACCTGGAGCAACCAAGACAATCAGAAATACTAAAATGGGGAGGTGGAGAGAGACAGAGACAGACAGAGACAGACAGACAGACAGAGAGAGAGACAGATAGACAGAGAGAAAGAGACAGAGACAGAGATTCAGAAATATTAAAATTGGGAGAGGGACTGATTCAGTAACTGACTGAAGATAGTACATTTGATATCACCCTTCTTAGAAAAACTGGCAGTTTAGTGTGATGTTAAAGCCAGGTGTGAGATCAATGACCTAGGGAGATAGTCTAGACAAATACTACAGGTAATGAGATTTTCTTCAGAACTGCAACTGAAACTTAACCCTGGTCATGCAACATAGACACCATCTTAGCTACTGTATCCACTCACTTACCTATTGCACAAACAGATCTGGGTCTGTGCAGTTTGTTAGGAACAATCTGTCGGGGGAAAAAAAAGACCCTGATCTGCTGGTGCATTTTGCTATTACAGGCTGATTTTAGATGGCCTTTTGAGCTAAATGATTTTTTTTGTGCATTTATGTAAAATAAAAAGTTGATGGCCTAATTTCATTTCATGCTGTGGCCCTGGCTTCAAGAAAAACATTTCAAAAAGGTTGAACAGCACCACAGTAACACTACAGACACCCATACCCAAAAATAAACAACATATGACAATATGGGTTGGAAGAAAACATGAAATTTTGTGTTATAGCGTTCTTTAAATTATTGAAACATTTTTTGACAATAATTGAATGCACCCATACCATACCATGAAGAAAAATTTTTTAATTAGATAAACTAAAATTATTATTGACTGACCACAAATCTAGGTCTGTGCAGCTTGCAGTCAAACTCAACATGTAAGTAGAAATATATGCTACCTTGGACTTGATGCTGCAGTAACCTGATTCAAAGAAATCATTAGTTTCAAAGAAAGAATAGTTCCTCAGAGATAACAAGAAAAATAAAAATTAAGTTCCTCTGCTATGAAAATGACCAACTTTCATACATTTTTTATAGAATTTTATTTAGTACAATGCATAACAAATTACTTACAAAACAAGACCAACTGCAAATGTTTACACGCCCTGATCTGCCATTTCATAATGCACCAACAGACCTGGGTCTGTACAGATTTTTTGGAGTAATTAATAAAACAAACAACATAGACTCTGATCAGCAGGCACATTATACTACAGCAGGTCAGGATCTCAACTGTTTGCAGACTGACTTAACTTGTAAGCAGGTATGTACCCTGCCTCACAGTCCAACTCTTATAAAATGAATCTTGGATTATGCAGACTGACTCAACTTGTAAGCAGGTATGTACCCTGCCTCACAGTCCAACTCTTATAAAACGAATCTTGGATTATGCATCCTAACAGCTGCCAACCATATTATTTTAGACCTCAGGACTATGGGTGATCATACTGATAATTCAACTAGATAATAATTCAATATAGATAATATTAAAAGCATGATTATCTATCTGCATTTATACCATTTATGTATTGGGTTTACTTCCACAAATACTGTAGTTTGGATGAACCTGCCTGCTGTTTGTGATCGATACAAACCAGTGGTTACCAATTTTGATGGAATAAGCTCACCAAAGCACATCAATGACCATTATTTATCTACCTATCTACTCATCCAGGTATGGTCTGAACTACTTATCTCTAAGCTAAACACTAAAACAAATGCTAACATGCAAATTGCCTACACAGCTGAACTAATCAGTTTACAAAATCCATTAACAAAGCACTGGAATTCATTCAAGAGGCAAAACATTGTGTAACCTGGTTTGCTAAATGTAACATTTACTTCTAGTATTGCATGTTTTGTTATCTTTGTATGCCTTAAGGAAATATAATTGTACATTTCAGTCTTTACAGTCTCCATAGGATGTAGTAACCTCAGTGTCCTAAAATGTCCACACAGACCGTTCTGAAACTGACAACAAATGAGGGACAATGAGGGTACAAAATGAGTTTATTTTGATTATGACAACATTACCAGACCAACAAGTCTGTCTGAAATGTCACTAATATAGCATTTATACCAAAATCTTTTAAAACAAAAGTAGACTTTTACCTGTGATGGAAACACAACACAATTTCCTGCTCAGGTACTTGAACAAATGAACAAGTCTCTGTTAGCTAAAAGAAACTAAACATAAGGAGAGAATTTATTCTGCAACTATAGACAAAACTGGACTGCTTTAGTATCCTTTTGTGAATTTTAATTGATGAATTTAAGTCAATTTACATCAACTTTGTGTAAAAGTACAATACTAATAATTCTTGAAGTGATTAGACCTATCTAATAATCCTTAAAAAAAAACAACTAGAAGATTCACAGAAAACTTGGTGGACTGCAACATCTATATAAGATAAGAGATAAGAATTCTTTATTTAAGACTGCATAGTCCATACATCTGAATTAAAATACTGATATAGAGTAAAACATTGTAAACATAAAAGACATATATATATCATATATACAAGTATACAGATACATTTACAACAATTAATTGCGCCTTGCATTGCTAAAAAATGAAGTTAAGTGATATATTTAAAGAGTAATTTGTTCCATCTACTAATAATATGAGAATTTAAATGAATGTCATAATTCCAAAGTAACATAAAAACCTCTCCCATACAGATCTTTTGGTCATGGGTATGTATACCAGTTACATTTGATGCAATACAACACTCCAAAAATGGGGCATTAAAATGATTATGGACTTTCACAGTAAATAATATTTCAGCAATGGAGTGTGTCTTGTTCCACATTCTAACCATAGGAACGATTATTTTTACAGCTATCAAAACTGCATTAAATTGTTTTCTTGTCAACCTTCTTTGATGGATCTCCCCTATCTGTATCATTTCATTAAATATTGTCCATTGCTGTCTCTATAAGATTCCAAAAATCCACATGATGGAAACCTTTGGTGCAATAACCGAACATCAAGAAACTAAGAAATCTGAAATCTCTTAGACAACAGGAACATTCAGGGAGTTTCCTGAGCTTTGTCCATTAGTAGTATAGGCAGCACAGTAAAACATAGATATCCCTTTATCTGTTTGAACAGGGCCATTTTTCAAGTATCATGTCTGAGAGGTTTGCAGGTCATAGTGTATACATCATTCATGGATGACTTCAGTTTCCCTTACTTCCTTCAAATTATCAGAAATCTATTTTTACCCCAAGACCAAGCTATTATGCTAGCAGACAAACCTGCTTTATTGGGCCCTCTCCCAAACATTTGCCTTCCTTGAAATATGTGGGCAACTGCACAGCTGAAATTTTAATTAGATGTAGCTGGAATGATTTATTTAAATGACAGTGACAATAAAAATGCAGATTGTTAACCTCTGACCTCAGATTAACCCAGTCTGCTTCTCTTTTCTCTGTCCTCATAAACATGTCATTTCAACATATGGTACCTAACCAGTCTACTCAATAAATTGCATTTCCTGTGTCTAACTGGCATACAGATTTTGTTTTGTGGTTCTGATGTAGATAAATGCATACATATTTGACAGTTGTGATAAAGCTGGCTTTTGTAAACAAAAAAAAAAATTAAACTATACTAGGTAATATATGCACTGCTCTGACATAATTTTCTGCCTTGACTTCTCTTGGAACTTGCCAAAAAACACAAGTATCAAGTTAATGTAAAAGCGATGAAACTATATTAAAAAGAATGAGATGCACTGTTGCCACTGATGTTACTGTTAATACTTTAACTGTTATTACTTGCAGCTTTTGTTGCTGCTTGATACAACTGTAGTTTCAATTGTTGCAGTATGCTACTGCCATTATTATTATTATTATTATTATTATTATTATTATTATTATTATTATTATTATTATTATTATTATTTTTCACAAAGCATGATCCCTGGTGATGTATATGGACTTACAAGGTGCCCTATCGCTGCTAGCTCAGAAAACCGACATGTCCTTTCAAAGGCCCATTTTCCCATACATACCCAATGCAAATTTAATAATGGCCCATTTAATGTCCCACCAAGAAAATTTCAAGGGCTGAATCACCCTGCTCTTGACACACACAAAAATGCTGTATTTTAAATGGCTATCTTGGAAGCCCATTAAAAATTAAAATCAGTTTGTTATGCTTTTTCCTGAAAACGGATGCTGTTCCATCCCAGAAGATCCATGCAGACACTATCAGAGAAAGCATTACAAAGTGCCTTTTTGTTTCAGTTTATCTAGACTAGACATGCCTGTATCACTTGATAAACCCCTGAAGAAAAACCACACCTGTAATGCCACATGGTGGCTGAACATCAACTCTTTTAATACCCCAATTCACTGCTGGGTCAGCAAATCTGTAGCACAAAGAATTTTTCCACTTTTGTAATTTAGCAGTTTTCTCCTATACTCCTTTTGCCAAGATTTGTTTCCAGGTTGATTCATGATTCCTTTATAATGGTCAAGAAAGGGGAACAAATTGATTTAGACACTGGGGAATCTTTACAACCTGCTTCTGCAGTTTTATTGGTTTAGCATTAAACATTGTTTTCTCCTGTTCACCAAACTTTAACTTTCATAAAATTTACACTTCTGATTAACACAAATATCAAAATATACATCTACTGTGATTTTGAAAATAAACATCAGAGAATACATTTATTGGGTCTCTAAAAATAACCAACATCAGTGTATATACATCTACTGTGTCTAGCAAATAAACACATCAGTGTATACATCTGCTGGGACTTAGAATATGAAGACAGCAGTGTATACACCTCTACTGGGGCTTTGAAAATAAATTCCTGATGAACCTATTGATAACAAATCTGATTATGTCAAACTAATTTTAATGGTGATAAAAGTTCTAAATTTGTTACATAAGTGTGTGAAGACAACAATTATAAATTCAAAATGTCTCAAGAGGTATGCCATTAGTAAATTCTGTTGATAGGAAGGCATCACGGTAAGCCATGAGTAAAAATCTGCAATGCTCTTATTTAATGTAGGGGGCCCAGTGGTCAGTGGTCTATGGATCACTGCCATCTCACCTCTGTCGTGTGGGTCTAGGATTCAGGAATGTAGATATGTGATTCTGGGTTGGTGGTGATCATCGTTTCTTCCTCCACCATTAATACTGGCTGCCATGAATAGCCTATTATGTGCTGAAAAATGGCATTAAACCCAACAACAATTACAACTTATTTAATGTCTGCCTGGGATACCCAGCACGTAGCAGTGAAAGCCACCATTTAATTCCATATTGTTGGACCCAACAACCTTTTGACTGAATGAATCAATCAGGGCTACTCCAGAAAGCAGTCACTAATCAATCAAGGGCACTTTCATTGAAAGTTTCCTTCATTGTATAGATGACAATGTATTTTTGTTTATACCATCACAAGCACCCTGGGCAAAGAAAACCCCAATGATTTTTTTGTCTGTGCTTTATGACAATGATGAAAATAAGACTATTCATAAAAGAATAAAGTTTCCTAAAAATTGTATCACTTTCTACAGATTTATGTAAACAAAACTGAAAACAGTTTAATATTTTATCCATTAATAGTGATGGCATTTCTTGTTTAATAAACACATTTATGAAAAAATAGTAATGTCATAATAAGAATATATTATTTGGACAATTTTCTTGTGGCAAATTTTTAAGTTTACATGTGTTCATTATTCTATATTCCATGTACTACATTACAAATGTACAATTTTGTTTAACATTCTCAAAAATTTAAGTATTCAGACAAGTTGTCAAGAACATTGACATTCCAAACCAAAAGTTAAGGTTAAGGTCATGGGGGGTCACACCTATGTCAAGTGTTTTTAAACATTTATGCATTTACACAAGACTACAGTGTCATAAATTAAATTCAGTTCTTATTCCTGTCTGTACCAGCATAAAATTATGGATTAACACAGAGTTTACTAGGTAGCCCATTCAGTTTTTCAAGCACATCATATAGAGGTGCAGATAGTACTCAAATCAGAATGGTAATTTTAGATGTAAATAGATGCAATCTGGGAAGCTAGAACTAAGAAGTCTTGCACAACCCGACACCATATCTAACAACATCTCTCTGAAAAGAATCAGACTGGAGCTATGGATAAAAGCCTTTTAAAAAAAAAGTCAATTTCCCATCTGAAGTTGACACTGATTAAATATGGAGGACTAGATAAACACTATTCAATGACACCATGCACGCTCTTTCTAAACTTTGTCTGGTGCCACCCACATTTTCCTATCAATCATAGCCTGCATGTCCATTTCACCAATCTGCAATTGATCAAGGTAAAGACTAATCAAAGAATGTTTACAGGGCAGTGCACAATATTTGCTTACACTTTGTTTATTTTGATATATAGTTCAAATTTTCCAGCTCTTTAAATATTGCATATTTATTTATTCTCCATTAAAATTGACCAAAATACAATTATATACAAAGTTTTAGCAAACTAAATTAAAGGTAGTTACTATGATTAAGATAACTAATTTGTGAATCAAATGCATATGCAATTTTAATTCCTTACAACATATTAACTATATTAAACACTGTGAATACAAATTTAAATGTTAGAACCAATACATGTTCATAAAAAAATATATATTCTATCATTTAAAAAAACAACAATAAAAATGTATGCATGTACTGAAGCTTCCCAACCATCAACTACATGCCGATATTTGAAATAGTGAAACTGGTGCACGATGTTAAACACTCCATGTGTACTGACTGGTATAAGTGAAATGAGTTGCAAATCCTCAAAATGAGAAATTTCTCTGAACTTCTCTTACAATTTCTCTGATCAATTTCCTCTCCACACTTTGGCTTTGGAAACCAATTACTGACCTTTTGAGCATGGCCGTTTTTCTACCTGGACCTTTGAATCAAATCATGTTTGAAATATTGATCAGTTTTAATTAGAGTCCCCAGAAGTTGTTAATTTGCCCAAGATTAACACATCCTTACAACTAGATGTTTGCATACTGAGTGTCGCACTTGTGTGTAAATATTATAGACATTATTAGAAGTGTCTGATGTACATTAATATTTAGCTGCCATATAAAATACAATAAAGACCATATTGTGTTCATTTCTATGATACTAAAAATATCTCTGATAATAATTGACTTTATGTATTATCCACAAGAGTGAGGAGTTTAATGCTGATTTCGCATGGGGTCAAGAGTATTAAAGTGTATAGTATTCACAATATGTACAATCCAATTTCCATTCTTCCATTTACAGAGTAATGGACATATTCAGGGGATGTTTCATTGGTCGATCCAATGAAAAGTCTGAATAATAACATCTAATTGACATTTGGCAGAACATTCTGTACAAGATACAATGACCATGAATTTAAGCAGAAAGTATGTCCTTTAGGCTTTATTTCATATTTGGACAGCTTGATTTTCTTCTTTCCTTAGCAATTATGACTGGTAAATTTTAATTTCCAAACAAATATTGTCATTCATTTTTACCAAGTAAAATTCAAGGAGTTCTTCACAATCACAGACTTGTAGCTGTAATAAGCACTGAGTAAACCATTGAAAACAATCATTACACATAGGGTAACTATGGAACAAAATTATAAATACCTACAAACATGTTAATATTTATCAACATTTATATAAATTTAAAAGCTAAATTGCAAGTTACTTGGCTGCACAAGAGGACTATAATTTGGGGGGGAAAAAATTCCTAATTGCAAACTCTGATAGATATATCCATTATCCAATGATCAATTCTCCAGTATGGGCCCTGCTGGCTTAGTGGTCCAAGGCACTTGCCTTCACTTTCAGTATCTGACCTCCTCTGCAGGAGTTTGAGTCTTGGCTCAATCATCACCACTCATGAGTAATCTGCTGAATGGAGTTAAACTCCACAAAACCAACAAACATTTTTTAACAGAAATGTAAATTTATCTGCACTCAGAATTAACAAATATTAAGTTGACAATCTCCTGTAACACTCAATATGACAAGAAATTGATGAGGCATTGATTATGGCATTTCAAGCCTGTATAAATTGAGGCTGGGTTTGTTTTTGAATACTACTTTGTTTACCTTATCATGACATACAAGTGTAGGACAAACTATTTTATTAGTAATAGGTTTAAAGTGAGAGCCAATAGTGATAATATTTGATTTGATATGGCATTCATGTAATGTGTCACTCTAGTGAGGTCATTTCATGGGAAACTGACACATCTGTCATTAAAGGAACTGAGTAAGTGAATCAAGATTGTAATTTTCACCATCACTGTCATGATCCTATTCCTCCTCCTCCTCCTCCTCCTCCTCCTCCTCCTCTAAATTTCAAAACATTTTCATGATGTACAATAATCAAAATGATGAAATTTAATTACATCAATTCAAAATCTTCCCCTGAACTGCATATGCCTTAAAATTGACAACTAGCTTTTATATGTAAATCAGTGGCCAATTACAGCTGACAGCTGTTCATACATAAACCATGGACAATGGCACTAACTTGAAACTGTTTCATCTGCTGTACAAGATGTCTACTGATGACAGGATACAAGATGTCTAAGATGACAGGATACAAGATGTCTACCAATGACAGGATACAATGTCTACTGATGACAGGATACAAGATTTCTACTCATGACAGGATACAAGATGTCTACCAATGACAGGATACAAGATGTCTACTGATGACAGGATACAAGATGTCTACCAATGACAGGGTACAAGATTTCTACCGATGACAGGATACAAGATTTCTACTGATGACAGGATAAAGTTTGTAAGATGTCTTAGTTAAATATATTCCTCACTTAAAGTAAATGGGAGAAAAATTAAGTGTCTGTCATAGCACTAGTTTTAATAGTGTTAAGTATTTTTTAAATTAAATATATAATAATGATTTATATATACAATGTATTAAGTGCTTCCTGTACAAAGCTAAACCAACTCAATTAGAGGAACAAATCAACTTCAGGAATTTTTTAAAATAATTTTATTTTTTTTATTTACCTTGGCAGGGAAAAAATGCTAGGGTCGGCAATGAAAACTGGGATGGTCGTCTGACCAGAAACACATTTTGCTTGAGGAGGGGGGGTGCCAAGCATCAATAGGCTTATATGCATGTAAATGATGAAAAATTAATAATGCAACAGGCCATACTGCCTGGACATCTAGTACATTTTGTAGGCAATAAAATGACACAGAAATGCTGCAGCAGCTAACAAATTTAAAATGCTGTTTCTTCAAAATACATTGGTACTCAACAAAGGTTCTGTTAACAAGTTTGTTTTTCAAATGTCATGTCATCATTATCAGTAAATTAGCATGATGTGCAATATAAAATTTTTTTGCTGACTTCGTTTGTTTTCCCCAATGATACTAATCTGATCTACAAGATCATTCAAACCTTATCAAAAGACTGAAAAAACTTCTACTATGAGGAAATGCATTATTTAATTGCAAAAGCTAGTTTCTGCATTACCTGATGATGCACATTTGTTTGCATGACTACCCAGACTTTGTAAACATTTACTGGGAGTAAATCAAACTAAGCTGTGACATATAAACAATGAAGCCTCATTATCATCATTAATGAACATCCCTGATTCTTGGTGAAATTTTTTGTGAGAATCACTCGTTTTAAACAAAGGACATGTATATTTCCTATGATAAGTTTCTTAAGTGATTGTATAATGATATACTGACAATTTAAGAAAAAATAACCTGTGTAAGTTGATGCATATCTGTATTTGTGATTTTTCTGTTTATCTTTTATTCCTTCATCTGTTCTTACAATCTTGAAAAATTCGAAATATGGCCACATACTTGGGTTCTTTTATTTACTTTCTAAGATGTATGGAAGTACCTGATTGGTACTGCATGCTAACAATGATCATTAACAGTAAAACCACCTGGGAGAAAATGACTAACCTCATTAAAAACAAGTAAAAAAAAAAGAATTAATATGTATCAATAAAAGTAATTCCTGATCTATTTCCAGTTGTGCCATTCCCTTGGGCTTGAATAATGCTTTCAATCAGTAGTCTATAGAACATGGCCCATAACTGACTGCACCAATATAAAAATTACCATATGTACTCGATTATAAGATGAGTCTAACTGCAAACTGTATGGACCTAGATTTTCCACTGTACAATGCACTTGTAGATTTGGATCTGTGTAGTTTGTAATCTTAAATCAGAAGAACAAACAACACTGACCCTGATGTGCGACTATGGCAGACTGTAACCTTGTTGTTTGCAGTGACAACTAAAATTTGAGTCTATATTGTAATATAAACTGGCTTCTCTTTCTGAACTCTTGCACCAGAACCTCCAGAAAAATAAATTTTGTTTTATTTGACAATGCAATGCTGCAACTAGCTGTCCTGGAGATCCCTTGCAGGTAGCCCAAGGCCAAAATTTAGTTCATTCCCAGTCACGTTAAGCTGTTGTCCAACATAGGCATCATTCAAGCCTAGAAATAACCTTTAAAGTAATTTCTTTATGTTTTTGATGCTATCACAATTAAAGGTACATAATGTATATGGAAATCTGAGGCAATTCATTAAGTCCCAGCAAATACCACCCATCCTTCTCACTTATTCAATTACCATATATACTTGCTTATATGAATCCATTTACAAACAACAATGATCCTGATGTGCCATTGCATAATGTCACTGCAGATGAGGATCAATGTTGTTTGTTCTACTCATAATTCCAAGAAACTGTACACCTGACCTGCATTATGTGAAGATCTGTGCTGTTTGCAGTTGGACTGATAAGCAAGTATATATTGTACAGACCTTAGGACTTTTTCAAATTACCATATTTGAATTGACATCATTATGAGCAAATAAAAATCATTTTTGTACATTTTGTCATGCTGAAGATCAACAAATTAAGAAAATATTGATATTATCATAAACATTTAGGTCCCAGTGATGTGTTCTACTAATGATGTCATAAACAATAATGTTCCACTAATGATGTCATGAACAATGATATATCATTAATGAAGTCACTAACACTGATATACCAACAAAATTTAAAATTGTCTTTTTAAAAAAAAATTTCCAAACCGACAATTATAACAAAAGATGTATCAGGTAACTAAGGAACTTTAATAGACTCTCCTCTTGATCGAACCTAACCCTTCCACCACCACCACCACCATAAGGAAGCAAAAGAATTGGTCTCTGTTGTAACAAACATAGGGAAGCTTGATTGGAAGCCGTTAAGTCCCTCACCCCCTTCACATTCTGCAAGTAATACATGTCAATGCAGATCAATATGTATGTTACAAATTATACTAGTCCTGTACTCTTATTTTTCAAATTCATTTATTCATCTTCCTGTGTCCTTAGTTGTGAGATGGCTATGTTAACACCAAAACAATGAATGAAGACTATTTTCCACATCTAATTTAAAATTATTCTTCCATTTTAGAAAAAGGCAAGTAAGTGAGTAGGTAAAATGTGAAATGATTCAAGCGTAAAAATTTTTGTTTTTGAACTGATAAATTTTAATATTAATACTAATTTGTCTAAAGATATGCTAAAACCATGCCAAGTAGCAAAAAAAGTTGTACAGCCATCCCAGGTGGCAGAAGCTATGCAAGCTGCAAAATCCAAGGGAAGAATTCTAGGGCTGGGTTTTTTCTAATAATGTATGAAGGATAACTAGTACCCCAGTGAATATACACTCCATATTTCATTGAGATATTGATAACAGAGGTAAAAAAAAATATTAAAAAATTGGAGTTTGAAAAGCTGTTTTATTGATGTCAATGAAAAGTATTTCCAGACTTGAGAGTCCCTTGTGATAACAATATAATGACAGTACCACTTCATTTCAAGAATAATATTACAAAGATCTTTGCAAGAAAATGAAATTTTTGTCCCATGGGATGTTTGTACCATTTAAATGCAAATGTCTTTCAGCAAAAGAACTTGTTTATCAAATTAGAAACATTTCTCTAATTCTATGACAAAGCATCCTTGCTCTTAAACAATTATCTTTTCCAGTCTTAATTGGATCTCTTAGTTTGTGTTTGCAAAACACTGGACTCTTCACTTTTTCAGTCATGGTATCAACCTTGAAAATATTTTTTGTTCTTTTGAAGCCATAAATTATGCACAGATTTTCAGTGGAAAAATTATGGTTTTTTTTGCAAATAATAACACACACACACACACAAACAAACACACACACATAATCATTTGATGTCCTTAAACATGACATTGATCTGCATAAATCCACCAACAAAATAATACCCTCCCCCATCATTTCACGCCCTTTTTCAAATTCTGTTTCAAATTCAGAGACTACAAACATGGTTTGCAAAATGTGGATATTTTAATTAAATATGAAATCTAAAGAAATAATTATACACTGAGATGTCACCTGTTGATGCCATCAATAACACAAGCAATAACAGGCTTTTTGGTGGAAGGCAGGGAGATAAAAAAAAACCAGTAAGAAAAAAATCTAAAAAAACAAGAGAAAGGAAATTGTTGAAAAATGAGTATAATTTGCAATAAAAATGTCCAATAAGCATGGCATTCTGAATTCAACTGACTGGAGTATGACAAGTACAGCATGCTACTTCATAGAGCTTGTTTACAAACATTTATCTATGGACTCAAAATCATTAGTAGTGGATATAATGGATAAATTTTGGAATAACTTGATCTGATTTCATAACAAAAGTTAGAAACACATCAAATACAGAATAAAAAGGTCAAATCAATGAAGATAAAGTTTAGGTTCTTTTTTAAAAAAAAAACTAAAAAACACAAATCTGTGAAGATTATTTTAAGATTTTCATGAGAAGGCCAAATTAATGAGGCTGAAGTTAAGGTTATTTATTATGTAAAGTCCGAATAAATAAAAATGAAATTTAGGTTCAGTCTAAAATAATTAAAAAAAATACATGAAGTACCAGACAAATAAAATATCTGCTGAACAGTACAAAGTCACTTTAAACTGCAGTGTAAGTGGATACATTCCCAATTTTTTCCAGCCCTGCCATATAATTTGTAAAACAAAATTGTTACAAAAACACAGAAGAAACCAGTACACTTATTGTGAAATATGAACTTCAAAAATACCATACATACTTGCATATAAGTTGACTCAAACCACAGTTCTAATTACTCCAACCAAACTGAACAGATCCAGATCTGCCAGCAAATTATGAATGGCAGATCTAGTTATGTGCAGTCTGCAGTTGATTGTACTTTTGCAGATTCTAAGCAAGTACAATCTGCAAGTGGAAATGCAGGTTAGTAGCTACAAATGACACAAGTTTTGTTTCTTCTAAAAATAATTTTTTATGGCACTTCTTTAATCTTTAATGAACATTGCCATGGCCACAAACTGCAATCAGCACACAAAAAAGATAAGCATGTACCTTAAAATCTGGTCTAAAATGCAGGAATGTATTAAACACCAAAGCTTTATTTAAACATCTTTTGGCCCTATGGTGGTTATTTAAGTGTCCATGATACTTCCACACACACACACACAAAGGTCACCTGCCCCCCAGTTATCCCTGGGATTTGATGATTAAGGTACATTTATGACCTCAAGAATAAAATATAGACCTCCCTCCACCTGTCACCTAGAGGCATGAGCCCTGTGATTTATGGAACAACATAGGTCATCCTAATGTTAGGGTAGTAAAGCAAAGGACAGTAGGTGGAAGACTTGGCCACTAGGTCCCAGTTCTTAATACAGATAAAATAAATGCATATGCACAATCAATGTATATGAAGGAGCTGTGACTACCCTCTTCTCCCCCACTCCCCACTCCAAATTTTTCTTCATAATTGACAAATATATCCAAAATTGCAGACTTTCAAAGAGTCGCTGGCTTACATTTTTTTTCTTTAAGGGACAATTCTAAATTCCCAGACAATATGTTTCCAAAAACATTATTCCTAAAGATATTTTCATTTTGGCAAATTTTATTTGCACCTTATCATTTTATTATGATTAACCTATTTAACAACTGTAATTCCTGACACATTGTGATGTTACAAGATTCAATCCACAAAGTCAATTTTGGATAGGTGTTGCAATAAAAGAGCATTTTGCACCCCTCCCACTTTTGTTCAACAGTCTGAATCCTGCAATATTTTCAGTTGTTAATTCAATCATTCCTAACTGAAGCTTTTTTGAAACTTTTTACATCTAATTTTACTTCCAATTTTTGAAAATCATGGTCATAAAATATTTATAAATCTCAAGAACCAAACTTGGATCTGCCAACATTTGGAGTTATCTGGCATAAGGCTGTTGCTGCTTTTGTTATTGTTGTTACTGTTGCTGCTGACAGTCTAATTCTAATTATAGCTAAATACAAGCTGAGTAGACAAAATTTTACTTGATAGTGTTTTTATACTGCAATGCATCTAAGTAGAGTCAAACTGCAAACTACAAAGATCCAATGTTGTTGTAGTGCAATGAGCTGGCAGAGACGGGCCAAAGTCCTTTGTTCTATTGATTACTCCTAACAAAATGCAGCACTATGCAATGACAGAGATGACACTGTACAGTTTGCACTTGGACTTGTCTTACAGGTAAGTATATATGGTACAGTAATTCATAAATGTAATTATTTTTGCCTGATAATTTTGTATTACAAAAAACATAAATTATATTTTAACAAAAATTAGAAAAAAATCTTTACTTGTATGGTTGAGAAATAAAAAGTTAAAAACAATCTATTATATTGGTGAGTATCATAAACATGCCTGTCTTCATTATAGCTTGCCTGTTTGAGCTGTTAAAATGTGGTTTTCTTCAACATGTATATTTTACAGCTTAGGTTAACAATAAAAAAATCATCCTTTCTTTTTTATCATCTCAGTCAATTCTTTCTGCAAACATACTCAATTTCTAATTAAAAATACATTTTTTTTCAAGTTCTTGTGTGAAAAAATCTTATCAGCTTCTGTTTATAATGGCTTTTGTGTTCAACATGAAAGATTTCAAAATAAATGTGCAACGATTCACTTTTGAACCTTTGTTCCACTCTGAACTGGACTCTTCACACCATTCAAAGCTTGTCTCTGTTGACAGCTTTTCTATCTCTCTTAAGTTTGAGTTACAAAAGCCAGCAGTTTGGCAGTTATTTTGTAAGGCACCTGGACTTATAGTCTTTTTCAAAACTGCAAAGTGATTCAGTTAAAATTCATCACCTTAATGATATAACCCTTCACTTCTTTTTATGGCCTATTTTGAAATCAAGTCAGTAAGGTCACAAGAAAGTAAATGGGTAATTTTGAATGATTTGATCAATCCTACAATCATCATTTTCAGTCAAACTTGGCCTAATGACATGCTAAAAACCTTTTATATGTGGACAAAACAGTATTTAATCATTTCCAAATGCTTGTATGTGATTTTCAAGAAAAATCCATCAATAGGGAATAATGTCAGTGAGTAAAATAATGTTGACATTATACATGCTAACATTCTGAGAAAAATTCATACTGTTCTTTATTGTACTTAAGTCATCAATTACAACCATTCACCAATTCTGTATGGTAAATACTTCTGGAAGCAGTATTCACAGGAGGGGGAAGGAACAGGGGAAGGGAAAGAAAAAATAAGGGAAGAAGACATTTCTTTTTTGCCATATGTTGAAATGTGAAATAAAAAGTATTAAAAAAATGTCTTTTTTCTTTTGCAGGATTCCTAGATGCTTCACAGTATTATGATAATAGCAGTATTTTTGTACTGATCTAGGTCAGAGGTTCTACCCCCACCCTGATGGCCAAGTCCTCATATCACACATGCTCATTTGTGAATTTTACCACACAAGACAAATCAGTGGGGAAGAAGGTTGTGACCTAGATTCAAAAATATACAAAACTACCATTATCATACTACTTAGGTGAAAACTGAGAATCAATCAACTATGAGTACATAGTCCTGGACATTCAGGCAGGTATATACAGTATACAAGTCACTGTATTTCTGGTCCTTGTCATTCAGGGCTACATAAACAGTCAATACATCACAGTACTCAGGTTCTAGTCCTTCAGGCATGTATATACAGTATACAAGTCACAGTTTTCCTGGTCCTAGTCATTCAGGGCTACATAAACAGTCAATACATCACAATACCCTGGTTCTAGTCCTTCAGGCAGGCATGAACAGTAAAGAAGTCACGGTACTTTGGGTTCTAGTCATTCAGGTATGCATCAGTAAAAAAGACACAGTTCTTTGGTCTTAGTCATTCAGGCATACATGAACAGTAAATAAGAACAATAATGCTTGAAGTACCAAAGATGTTTGCAAATAATCTAAGGAAATCTTCACAAAAATCAAGGTCAAATTTGGTACCATATATACTCAATTATAACTTGAATTCCACTGCTAACTGCACAGACCCAAATCTGCCACTGCATAATGTGCCAACAGTTCTTGGTCTATGCAGTTTCTTGGGAGAAATTAGTACTCAATTTGATCAATGATAATGCTCAAGTTGTAGTGAAAACTGGCTTTTTATTAATGAAATGTGATTATAGTCCACTAGTAGTGTTCTGACTGCAGAGATTCTCTTTATCTGATAACTGGCAAAGGAGAGGCAGGGTGTTGAAGCTTTTCTATACTCTAACTTGCCACACCAGGGACAGTGGGGTTTTTAGACTCCATCTTATAAAATAGAATTCAGTAATTTATACAGGTCCCATCATCAAAGGAAATTTCAGCATATTATTATACATTATAATTTTCAACCAACAATGATAAGGCACAGATCTATCAAACTTTGTTGAATTCATATACAGTATAGTGTATTTATTTCTTCAATATTTTTTTTTTTAATGATTATGGTACCAAGTTAGCTAAATCTGTAATTCAAGGGTCATGGATTATAGACCAATCCAGACCAGCCAGGATAGACTGTGTCTGTGTTTCCTTGGGAAAGACACCTTTTTTTACTTGCATGATATTGCCAATAAGGTCTTTAAAATGCCATTAGAAACCAACCAACAAGGATTCATAACGACTGGTTACTTAACTGGTCTACATCCTCTCTCATAACCTGTTTTATCAACTGAATCTTCACTCTACAAGAAACTGACACATATAGATGCACAACTCTGATAGCCAACCTAGCACAGAGAAGACAAAAATATATCCCCTGACTGTGAATCTAAGACAAATATTGATAAGAAATTGCAGGTGTACTTTGAAAGGTGAAAGAACAAAGGGAAATATTATATCAATTATTGCCAACAAAACAAAAAATTCAACTTCACAAGAGATTCTTAAGCAAATACAAACTCAGAACAGAATTATAATTTCAAATGCTTTATCTGTTTCAGAAGTTAGACTTAATGTCACAAGAAAATGGATTGGTGGGTAGGGGTGCATAAATGCCTAAACATTTAATATTAGTTGGTTATAAGTCACTTTTAACACAGCACTTTTGGTTATATGGACAGTGCCTTTCTGATGAACATACCAAAATAGCGACCCCAAGTTGGCCTGTGTCCAAAAGGCAACATTACACTAGGTATGGTAACTTTCTCTACCATACAGGTCCATACAAGTTTTTAAAACCACACCTTACAATGTAAATTAACAGACAAAATGTGGTCACAGGCTGGAACCAGCCCATAGGTCTTACTTATTTTCCCACAAACCTGCATTAACCCCATAACTTCTTCAGTACGACCTCAAAGACTGGCTGCAAATAGCCAATAAATTTGGAAATGACAAGGAAATTTGAATAACAAGATTGCTTATGTAAACAATTTAAATGATTTTAAAATCAGCACAAAGCTAGGGATGCATTCCATTTTTTGTCCTTATCTAACTGCTATACTCTCTGACTGAAAGAAGCAGTAAGTGATACTGATTGAGAAGGTGGCAAAAGAGTTTTTGTAACTTGTAATCAGCAGCTATATATAACACAGACATTTTATTTTTTTTGTTGTCTAAAGACAGAAAGTCAAGAAATACCATCAATACTTGTGTACAATACCCTTGTAGCCAGCAGACCTAGATCTGCCATTATATACTATGCCACAGGATCTGGATCCACATGGTAGAACAAATAATACACACCCTGATCTGCCAGTGCATATGCAACAGAAAATCATTATTTGCAGTAGGATCCAACTTCTATGTGTGTATATATGGTACTATTGAATAGAAAGGTTCATCTATCAATGTATAAACTCTGAGGTACTATTGCATTATAAGTTGAAGATCAAAGTCACAATTTTTTAATCCAATTTGCAGACCTATTTTTTTTTATATACAACACAATTGATGGATCCATGCTAACTTCCAGAACCATGTGCCAAAAACTGAATGCAACATCTACACTTGCTTGTAAGTCCAACTGCAATGTACACAGAACCAGATTTGCCATCTCATAGAGCACTGCAAATCTAGGTCTGTGCAGTAAGTTAGGAGTATTCAGTAAAACAGTAGATTTGCATGCTCATAATGCTAGAGCAGATCAGGGTCTTTGCTACATGCAGTTTGGCTTATATCATACAAAATTACTAACAGTAATGTGCAAAACATTGTGCATCATTTTTAAGTCATGCCTACATCATTAAATCTTGTCAATCTCTACAATATTGTCCCCTTCTTTGTAACTTTGAGTGGATCCCCTGTTTCCCCCCCCCTCTTTAATTTTCACTTTTAGAATATCCCCATTTCAGATTATGGTCAACACTGCAGTCGTCCATACTGATAAATATGAAAAGAATTTGAAATGAAATGATGTCATCACCAATGTCAAAGGTAAAGGCTGACGGCAATACTGGCCATTCCCAATAAGGACAACTGTGATTGATGGCTATAAATGGATGTTAAATTCTAAATAGTTTCCCAAACTATCTTGATCATTGTCTGAGATACCCTGTATCTTTCTCCCACAAAGCCCCTGCATAAAAACAAAACTTTTCCAAACATTTGTTAAAACTGATGTTGTCTTTTGTCTCTACAAAACTGGATTTCTTTCATCAGTGCTCTGGCATACATGACTTAAATACTTAATAATGTTTACTTCCTTAATTACTGTCAACAGATTTTGGTTTGGTAATTTCATGGAATTGTTTTCAGTAGGGGCATTGGAACTTCTCTTTTCATTTGTTTAACATTATTAAATACTCCTAAATTCATTTTTTATTAAATTTAGTGATCAGACTGAATAAGATTATAAAGGATGGCACCGATAACATCCCCCACCCCCTTCTACAGTCAAATCTCATGAAGCAAATGTGCTTATTATAGCATTGGAAAAAATTTAGTCAATGGCTTATGTGGTCTATGGGTTTTATGGAGTCCAGTTAATATTGTTCACAGAGCCAGTTCATTTTACAAAGTTGTTGAGCAATTTCATGGGAAGAACCAATTTACCAATTAGAAATTTCATTTATGTCAAAATGACCCCTTTTATAGGATTTACTTTTGTATATGATATCATAGGATATGGGTCAACTTATTTATTAGAAAACCATATGAAAGAAAACACATTTGCCTATAAATGGATGGATGCAGGCATACATGTAAGTATAGATTTTAATGGCACATCAGCACAATAGCCAAACAAAACCAAATAAGTGTAGGTGTAACAAAAAAACTTTCAAAAATAAAGGTAAAGGCAGGAAAAGATAAAATCCTTAAATTACAGCGTAATACTTTTAAAATTTAAAATGCACACTTTTAAATTGTCGAAGATCTTTTATGCTGGAACATCATCAGTAGATGCATCCCATGGCAGAATTATTACCTGTGTTAGCAAATATTCATGTTCAAAATTTGCATATACTAACTACATCATCCCCAAGCCTGCAACAAAATGGGAATATTCTATCTACATCATTTTTAACATTTCATATGAAATTTATGTAAAAAATTAAGATGTGTCCATTACACATCTTGCAAATTAACAAAAATATTTTGTACATTCATATTACATGAAACCAATATGAGAATTTCTTTATTTACTAATTATTTATAAAGGACAAAGTAAATTTTCCATAAAACTTTCAGAAATTATTAATTATATAGTGACTGCAGATGCAAAAAATCATTTACCAGCACCTAATATTTGTTAATATAACCTTTTAGAATTCCAGTCTTTTCACTGTCACAGGCATGTGGCAACTGTACTCTTTAATTTTGTTTTTCAGTAAGCCCTCTTAATGCACAAATGTCCATACATATGTATTAATATCAATCTTCAACATATACAAAGGCAACAGAGTAATGCCAAACTTCATAACCTGGATTCTTCCATCATTAAATCTCTTCTGATGTTGGATGCTTTAATTAGCACACCCAATATCCCCACTTTTTCCTACTACCATTTCATTCACTACCTCCCTCATCAACAATTATAGCTTACTCACCATTAACACTTTTACACCCAAAATCATCTTACCACACATTTCCCCAGGGGGCACAGATTTTCTTGTATCTCTGTTTACATTTCTGATGCAGGTTAATCTGGTTTGAATATATACCCTTAAAAAAATTTCTGCATCTATTTATGAACAACATGTGCCATCAATTTTCTGATAATGGGGGCTAAAAGAGTCATTAATGAACTATATCCCCCATGGGCTTGAGATAAAACAGTAATAACTGATCAGAATACCTTTTACATACAAGGA
Source organism: Potamilus streckersoni (assembly GCA_016746295.1). Taxonomy (NCBI): domain Eukaryota; kingdom Metazoa; phylum Mollusca; class Bivalvia; order Unionida; family Unionidae; genus Potamilus; species Potamilus streckersoni. Next base: position 217,398 of record JAEAOA010001521.1, read on the forward strand.
CAGATAGGTTACCAATGCCTCGAATTATACAATTTTATACAATTATACGGAATATTAATCCAATATAAGATGCATCCCTTTGTGATTAGAGAACGAGAAACACCTCTTTTTTTGGTTTAATTTTTAGTTCTGATAATTAAAATTAAATACTGCTATATTCAATATTATGGATTATATTTGTTATTAAATTTGTAATATCGCAATGGCAATAAAATTTACATGGTGGAAAAATGATAATACACTTTTCTGTTGTTCTAAATTTCTGCAAGTGATCATAGGAGGATTCTGGCAGATGTGAATATCTGAGTTGCACACCCCAACTGACTGTACAAAATATGCATCACTTTCCTTGCAAGTGGCAGTTCTACTAATGTTTTTCTATTTCACATTTAAGGTAGCACAATCAGAACTGAGAAAGTAAAGGGGTTAATAACCAAAGTTTACTCAACTATTTTCAATAGCTGCTGTAATGCTGAAACTAAAATCGCATTTAACAAGGTTTTCTTTCTTTCTAAAATTTCTAAAAATGCTACAGGTATCTCATTTACCATTCTGGACTAAAGCATGGTATGCCAAGATTTACTTGTGAACTAAAATACCGCTACCCTGTCCAATGGAGTTATTTTAGCAGACAAAGAAATTGCAATTACCATGCCTTTGTCTGGCTCTATGTATATCAACCAAATCCAAAACATAAAATGTGCCAAAAGTTCATATTTATAAATTTTATAACTTCATACATCCATGTCACAAGTACCTGTCAGTTGTTGTTGTTGTTGTTGTTGTTGGGCTTAACGCCATTTTTCAGCACACGATAGGCTATTCATGGCGGCCAGTATTAATGGTGGAGGAAGAAACCGGGAAATCGCCGGAAAGAACCACCGACCCACGAGAAGCTACTGGCAAGCTTTCTCACATATCCACATTCGCCGAATCCTAGACTCGAACCCACGAAGACAGAGGTGAGATGGCAGTGATCCGTAACGGACAGCGCTTTAGACCACTCGGCCACTCGGGGCCCCACCTGTCAGTGTGATGCATTCAATTTTTTTGAATAAACATGATAATAGTATGGCTTTTGACAACACCTGCTGGGGGCAGGGGATTTAACTCCACCCCACCCCAGCTATCTCATTAAGTCTATTTCTGGAATGAACACTGCAATATGCATCTAATTTCTACATTGACTATGCACCACCCTCACACCCACCCTGACCAAGCACCACCCTCCCACCGACACCAACAAATTTTCTTGCAACTCTTCATATTGAGATCCAAATAACTCGTTAAAACAGAGTTCCAAATAACTTTTTCAAGAAATTCAAATAACTTGTTAAAACAGAGCTCCAAATAACTTTTTCAAGAGATCCAAATAACTTGTTAAAGTAGATATACCTTCTAAACACAAAACAGAACTTTGTATTATGTCATAAAATCCAAAAAACTCAATAACTTGTTAAAGTAGATATACCTTCTAAACACAAAACAGAACTTTGTATTATGTCATAAAATCCACAAAAAACTCCATAATTTCTAAAGTTAAGTGATCATGAATTAACTAAACAGATGCAGATGTAACAATACAAATAATGGAAGAGGGCACCCCAGCTGTTGTAGATGGTCCCTAATACCTGGTGATCCCTTTGCACCAGGTGCATGTTGTTCTAACCATACCAACCTGCTTGTAAGCACTGTGAAAGCTTAGAGAAATGAAGAGGAGAAAGGAAGTGAGCTTTGTATCCAGAGAGGTGGTAACAAATGAAAAGAAAACAGAAAAACACTTAGAAAAAAGCAGAACAAATTTCTTTCTGAAAATTGGCATTTGAGTAATACAATTCATAACAGCAATTTTCTTTTCTGATAACAAACTTTTTTTCTGGTTTAAATATTTTTTTTTAAATTTCTATAACTAAACTACTAGATATACTGTTATTAAATCAATTTACAAAACTGTTCATTCTTATATTTAAAAACAAGCTCTCTGCCCTGAACAGACAGTTGCTGAGCTAACCCAAATCTGATCCAGAAATATCATGTGTCCAGATAAAATATACAAAGCCTACACTTCAGATGTTGTACAATAATATATGTAAATACATGTACCTCAATGAATGGCACAGAGTTGTAGTGCATGTAAACTAATCCATTCAAGTTACAAGGTGTTCATTTCAATGGGTGTAAACCCATATGCTGGTTAAGCTACTGAAGATAATATGGAATCCCACTTAGACCAAAGTGGACTACCAAATGTAAGGGACCTACAATTAACAAATGGATATACACATCAAAGAGAATATTGAAATGAATGTATGTTCACTACGGTCAAGCAAATGCAATTGAATCATGCACTTAACTTCAAATGTATAGCTACATTACAAATTGACATTACAAGATAAAGGACTAAAGGCAAAATGCATCAATCAACCCACCCACCGCCCAACAGACCCACCCACCCAAGCAAGCAACCATCCATCCTTTTGTTAACTCTAGTCTGTTTTCTATCAAACAAAACAAGAAAATGTATATATAACAGTGTAAAGGTACAGTTCTGACAGCTGATACATCAATTACTTAAATACATTTATATAACTACACTGAAAAAGTATTACTATAAAAAAGCTCAAGATTTTTCTGGTTTTTGGTCCCAAGTTTTGCACAATGAAACAATAATTGGCCTTTATATGCTTGCATTTAAATGAAGTTGACAAGTGATAGAATTTGGAGTAATTTAGTCTTGTTCATAGTGTGTTAATGCCAATAGTTGAAAAATTACCTCTGGTTATGAAATATTATGCAAATGAAGGTTTAACACTGGTTTAATACTTACTGGATTTAATACTTACTGGATTAGAGTTTAATTTTACACAAATTCATTGATCCTGTATTAGACATAGCTTAGCATCCTATATTTGCATTTTGGGACAAATTTTGACAAGAGATAATGATAATGAAAATTGTAAAGACAAAAAAATAAAAGCCTATCAAAAACTAAAAAAAAAATTGACGGCTCTACATTGGTTGGTTACCATTTTAAAGTTGCCTGTAAGTCAGGTCCAACCACAAAAAACAATAATACAAAGCACCTACAGGTCAGAGTCTATGTTGTTTGTTCTAATGATTACTCTTAACTGCATAGACCCAGATCTACCAGAGCATGATGCTACAGCAGATCTAAGTCTGTTCAGATAGCAGTTGGACTTTGTAAGTTTGTGTTAGTTTTAACACCACATTTTTAAGATATGCTGAGCATATTGGAGCTAAGTGCTTCCACCATGGGCACACCAAGGCAGCCAACTCAAACATGTGCTGATTCTGAGAGGGTATCAAAACCCGAGACTTTTGGATTGAAAGTCTAACAATTCCTATCAGCTACTGATGCCCTCTGACAGAACTATATAACAAACAAGAAAAATTAGTGTGAACTCACGTGTTCATTGTTGCTACAAAACATTAAACTTAAAGCCTCCAAAACATATAGTACAATCATTCTGTACGGACAGTATCCCTTCCCCATTCCAAAATCTAAGTGCCAATCAAAAGGTATACATAACAATGAATACAATTACTGTACACAGTCACAAGTAGATCCTGATATACCATAGCATAATCTTCCAGTAGACCAGGGTATATATTGTTTGTTCTACTGATTACTCCCAAACTGCACAGATCCTGCACTGCCAGCATATTATGTGACTGCAATCTGGGTCTGTGCAGTTTGCAGTTGATCTCCACTTATCTGCCAGTATATATGGTACATCATGTTACAGTTTATCTGGGTTTTTACAATAACTGGACTCACTTGTAAGCAAGAACATATATTGTTTAATGTTTGCTACAAAAATACCTTCATATTCAACATAAGGAGTATAGTATAAATATTGAAGAATATAGTATAAATATTGAAAACAATTTTAAAAATCTTGTTTTCCTTATCTGAAGATGATGTTTACCTTAAAATCTTCTCCATATGACATTTTTTGTGATATAAGAGCTCAATAGCCCTAAAATTATAATAGTCAATAACAAATTTAACATCTCTCAAATACTGTATTTCAGAAATGCATGTTTTTAAAAATTTTAATTTGCTGTATTAATATATAATGACAATTTATTTGTCATTTACAGAGGACTGGATTTTGTAAATCTCCTGCTCTTTTACGAAATGGCTGGCATGCCAAACTTGCAAACAGAAGAATGTGGGTTAGAATCCTGCCCAAACCTTGACAAGTTGCCCACTATGAAGTGCCCCTGGGCAAGGCGAATTCCTCCAACTGCCTCAGCAAGATATAATCTGTATATATTGATGAGTCACGAAAAACCAATCAATCAGCTAATCGATAAATCAGTCAACTGAAAGTAGTCACAGAATGTTTTTGTTTCTCTTAAATGCACCTATGTTTGAAGTAATTTATAGAAAAAAATAAAATATATACTTTAAAAGAAAAAAAGGTGAAAAAAGCGATCTAACCTTAAAAAAGGTACTCACCTTCAGTAGGAGAATCTGATGTCGAATCAGATTCAATACAATTAACGAAAGAAATTCCAACCAAAGAGAAAATACACAGGATGGGTAATGGCGACATTACATCCCTATTTGTAGTATATCCAAATAACAGTCATAATTTTCTTAGCATAGTTGTTAATAATTCTGTCTCTCTGAAGTCCGTTTAATCCAGACGAGCATTTCAGTGTTCTGTAATACCCAGTGTAATAAATTCACAGAAATTGATTACTATCTCCAATGATGGGCAATACTCGGAAGTTAATCACAAACATGCAAGTATCTTGCTAAATTCCCATTATATGTATTGTATTTCTTCGGAGAAAAACTGCCGCAATCTCTCAATAATTTTATATATGAATAATCGGGCCCTGCTGCTGAACACACTGTTCTGTCAGAGAGTTTGAATGACTATGAAAGCTGATCACCAACTAGATCAATCTTTGTTGCATGGGAAAGGGCTATAGGGAATAGATTATTCTCGTTGCTTATGGCCACTGGAAATTCATCTACATATAACTGATGCCACCTAGGCTGTATAATCCATGAGAGAAGATCAACATTTACATTTTCATTATTAGATAAACATCTCAACTGTGAAATAAAAGTCGACTTTATCACCCTCAAAACTGGCACTAAAAGAAATACCGCCACAATCTCCTTGAATACATGGGAGAATTCAGATAAACTCTTACACTTTTTTGTGATACGAATTTTTCTTTTACTGAGGATGAATGTTTTTCTATCTTGGAATTTTAAAAATACAAAAGCTTATACCAAACTGGAATGAGCAGTACTTCTTTAAACTTTCTCAGTGCACTGAATAGATTATATGACACGGTACTTCACAAATTGTTTTCTCAATCACAAGTAGTGTTATGTAAAATTTCATCAACAAACAATATGAAGAAATGCCACATCCAGAACCTTCACCGTAGCTTGATTTCTCTTCTTTCCTATGTTCATTGTTCACTGAATGCCAGGTGCACGATCCACGTTCTTAACCACAACTAAGCTGATTGTGTCATACTTCCTTCTACTACAGTAGCCTAGAGAAAACTACCAGACTGACTTCACAGCTACCCATCATTAATAGCTAATCAGGGCAAGCCAAAGCCCTCCTGACTGAGCCAATGATCTGCTAGCTAGCTATCTGCGGCACATTTTCCATACTGTCCTTCCAACAAACCAGTCAGCTTAACGAGACCCTCAGGACTTGAAAGCCGACAGACAGTACAGGCAATGTGCCTTCTTTGTAGTTTAATACATGCAGCACTTTAACATGGAGTGTGGGCATGCTATATCTATCCACTTCCAAAAGAAGTCAGTGGAATAAAAGCAAAACCAAAACAGCTTACTAATAGTTACAAGCTAATTTGTAATAGAGGGTCACAAAGGTCTGTTTATGATCACAGCACGAGGACCACGGAAAGCGGTTCTGCAGTGTAGAAACTAATTAGGAAGTAAAGAAAACTAATGCTGGAACAGCTCCAGGCCCCCTACGAGTATTTTGCTTTCAATCTAAACAAACAGAGAGGGGGAGTATCCCTAGAGAAACTATGCCATTACAAGCCCACTGACAGACCTGCTAACTATGGATACTTTAAAATTGGGTGGTAATTAATTGTCGTTATTACCCTCTGCATGAAAACGCTGGAAAAAGAGAAGATAAGGCAAGACAAATGTGGTAGTGACAAGCTTACCATCTTCATGAATCAGTATATTTATACGTCTGAAACTTAAAAATTGGTCTCCCTTCATTTTTGCAGATGATACCGGTGAACATGCCAGCAATATGAATGTGTCAAAATATTGGCTTTATCAGCAAACCTCAGGTTTTCTTGTCAAAAGGTTTACTTTATCTCAAAGCTTTAAGTTTCATATTTCAAGGCAGTCTGATAACATTTATTTGGAAACAAAGTTTGCAATCCTATATTTAATTTCAATCCATTACAATTAGTGTAGATATCATCTGGCCCCAAACTTGGTTAAGTTCTTTGTCAAATTGACTTGACAAATGAACATGATAGGTGCAACACATGGTCTAGTTGACTGAAACAAATGTTGGTAGGTCACTGCTTGGCAATGTATTGTTGACAATCTCACTGCTAACACCAAAATAGTTTTGACATCTGCTTAGTGTGTATGAATTGTGATTAAGTAATTTCATTGGACAATTGGCAGTGGAGTATAGGATAACACAATATTCCAAAACAACAGAGTCATCACTTAGCTTCATTTAATGCAGACAATGCCTAATTTCAGAATGGTATAAACCTGTATGTGACTCTATTCAAAAAGATTTGAGGTTAAACACACTCATCATAACAGGGCCATGATAATGTTTCTACCATCTGTGTTGTTGAAAATTCTACCATTGAGAAGATAAATTGGACAATCTGTAAGGCTTCAAAAAGGTTTATTGGCTCATTCTCATCACAGTTTGGTCTTTTAATCTTAAAACCCTAGTAAAGTAAATACATTTTAAAATAATTAATGCAAAATGAGCACTATATTGTATCTTAATGGTTGAGTGGTGACACATTATATCTCTCACTTGAAAGCTTTAACAACACAGACTCCAGAGTGTGTTTTCATACAAAAATTTGTTTCTCACCATCACTTTGTAATAACAAAACAGACTGGTTCAGATACATCATTATTACATCTCTGAAGAAGAAAAAAAGGGACTTGCTTTCATGGAGAAAAAAAAATAATTCAATGATGTTTCTAATAGGGCACATACCGAACACTTATACCTTATTTAAACACTAAGAACAGGATTAGCATTAAGTTGTGAAATGATCTATCAAACAACTGATATCCAGGTAAGTACTTGTCGTACTTTAATAGTAGTGTGGTAGTGCCAATTTGTACTGGGGCATACCATTTTTACATATCAAAGATAAAATTTCATAGGTGTTGTTTCTTCAGTTTGAATAAAGCCTGAAAAACTTTTCTGATTTGCACCCATCTTTTGTGATTGACCGTCAGGTCAGACGTCCATTGCCATGCATTACATTAAATGTGCTGCTGAAAATACATTGTACTTCACTTTGATACAAAAAATTTTTAAAAAAGGGTTGTAACAGGGAGGATGTATTAAAGATCTGGTAGCAGATTTGATGAGACTGTAAGAGTGAGAAGAACTGGGCCCCTTTTCCGATTTCCACCTAAATACTTTTCATTAAAAAAAAAACATAAGAAGGATGGAAAATTTACCACCCTTTCTTTTTTTATTAAATCCCTAAAGAAAGATGGTAGAGCCACTCCTGAAATGGCATGTTTTTTTTTAATATGCTGAATCATTAATATATATTGTATTTAAAAATGTAACTCCTGGGTTAATTTTAGCACCAATAACATGACCTGGTGACCTTTACCATTCCTAATAACCACAACCTCTGTTCTAGGGACATGACTATTATTTGTAGACTTGAGAAAGTTTCCTAAAAATATTGGCAGAGATAAAAGGTGATGGTCCAGACCAGGAAAATGACAAAGGACTTTCTTGTTGTAACAGGTTAAATGTTTGATATATCTTTAGTGATTTCAACACTATATCTCTCTGTGGATTGAGGTAAATGATTTGTATTTTTCACTGCCCTGACCTTACCCTGAAGGCAGGGGTTGGGGCTATCATAATTGAGAGCACTGTCAAGTTGTGTTATATAACTTATGTTTCAGTAAAAGATTTTCAATGATTTAAAGGTTGTACTCTGGACAGATATTGATGCTGGTATGGATATGGTATAATGACACTGTCTGGTCACTTCATGCTGTATACTTGGGTAAAGTTTCATCAAAATCTCTTAAATGGTTGAATAGTATACCATCTATATTCACTTGCAAGACAATCTCAACTGCAAACTGCACAGACCCAGATTTGCTATTGCATAATGTGTTAGAAGTAGAACAAACAATATAGACCCTGGTATGCAAGCACATTTTCTACAGCAGATTAGAGAATGTTGCTGTATGTAGTGTGACCTGACTTAAAAGCAAGTATATATGGAACTCCAGAGAAAGTAGGGGACCTGGCTCTGGTATACTAAAATGCTGCCTGGTAATGATGTATACTTGGGCAAAGTTTCTTTGGTTTAAAACTGGTACTCCACAAAAGTATTATCAAGTTGATAAAGCTACATCAAAATATTTCTAATCTTTCTACAAAATTATGGGTTAGACAAGCAAATGTAAACAAATAGATGGACTGATGAATTACACCATAATACACACAATCTGACATGGAAATATGAACTGTTAAAATGCAGAGGCTGGCTCTAGTATTTCAGAAGAATTATAATTATATTCCATTCCTAGCCAAAATAATACAGCCCATTTGCTGTGAGATGCACCCTGCATTACTATTAAAATCAGAGCTGCACATATTTACAGATTTCAATTCAAATATAAGTAGTTTCTAATCCTTTATTTTTGTATCAAAATTAATTTTCTTTCCCATCCAAGTCCATACATTTCAATATTCTTATTTTGTACCTTCTTTGAAATTCTATTAACCAAGGGGTATTGAGGGAGTTAAACAAATGTCTAACCCTGGAATCCTTTTGTATGAATAGAACTATTAAAGTGCATCAAGTAGCCATTTTGTTGTTGTCATTCAAAGACTAGGGCACAGGGAGACTTATGATGGCCATTCAGTGAGTGATAAACTGGTCCACTTTTCTTTTCACAAGTGAGTTCAAAAGGTTGTTTACACAGACTATTCAAGGAAAACCTCTATTCTAGGATGCTTCTAACAGTCTGCACACATTAGCAAGGTGATGAGACACCCAATTTATGAAGCTGAAAATTACAGTGTCTCCTGCCTCATTTGTTAGAAGAAATCAAGACTTCTGACACAGATCCCAGTATCATCACAGAAGCTGCTTCTTGGTGCTTTATGGTGTGAATGTAAACTAACCTCCAGATCCCTTACAAATGACTTCACATCTCTTAAAATGACCCTCTAGGTCCCTTAAAAATGACTCTCTAGATCCTAGAAAAATGACTCTCCAGATCCTTTAAAATGACTCCAGATCTCTTAAAATGACTCTCCAGATCCTAAAAAATGACTCTCCGGATCATAAAAAATGACCCCAGATCTCTTAAAATGACTCTCCAAATCCCTTAAAAATGATTACAGGTCTCTTAAAATGACTCTAAAAAATGGATTCGCCAAATCCTTAAAAAGGACTCTCCAGATTCATAAAAATTAACTCTCCAGATCTCTTAAAATGACTCAAAATCCCTTAAAATTGACTACAAATTTCTTAAAATGATGCAACAGATATCTGAAAACGAATCTACAGATCTCTTAAAATGACTCTCCAGATCCTAAAAAATGACTAATGAGATCACTTTATATGCAGAGACAGATGTCAGCTATGTCTATCTTAAATAAAGAAATAATTTTTAATCCAATTAAGAACTAATGCTGAATGACTTATGTGAAGCATGTTGGAAAAGAGTTTTCAGAGTATCTTAAAGAAAATCAATCACAACAAAATTACAAAAGTTTAGTTCTGTCATAAAGCAAAAAGAACTGCATAATGTTGCAAAATGCACCAACAGCTCTGGGTCTGTGCACTTCCTTAGAAGTAATCAGTAAAACAAACATCATAGACACTGATCAGCAGGCACATTATCTCCTGGCAGATCAGGAGTTTTGTTGCTTACAGTCTGACATAAAAAGTATGTATAGTAATCGTTATATTTTAAGAACATGCAACCTAACATTTTAGTCATCAGCCTTAACATTTTAGTCATCAGCCTTAACATTTTAGTCATCAGCCTTAACATTTTAGTCATCAGCCTTAACATTTTAGTCATCAGCCTTAACATTTTAGTCATCAGCCTTAACATATGGCTAATAAGCAAAATGATTTTAAAGTATTTGCATATACATGCAAAAAGTACTAAGGAAATTCTACAAATTATAAAATCTAAAAAAATCCATAGAAATATCCCATCAACCACAAATCCACAAATTCAGTCTAACTACGAAAATTCCACAAAGCTGGAAATGTTTACATGTACATCCACCCTATGCACTCCACAATACAGATAATAAATATACTTTAAGGTGTTCTCACATGACTTCCAACTTTTCATTAAATTATCATTATAGATGTTTAATTGGTTTGACAACTCTTATCTGATTTAACCCCTAATTAATAAGGTGTCAACAAAATATTTCAAAACACTCAAAATTTATCAATAGTAAAAAATCCAGGAGCACAAAAATTTATTACATGTGACCCAAAGAATCTATAAATGAGAACATTTTTGCAACAACTTATTAGGCACAAGATTTATCTGTAAAATTTTAATACCATAAAACCTTTATCTGTACCTTTAAAAATTCCTGGTTAATTAATTAAGGCCTCAGTGAACAACTGGGTCTGCTCCATTCAAAATGATCATTTACTGGAGATAACAGTAGCTTAGGGGTCAAATTGGGGAGCACCTGTCAACAAAAATTTGTTCATGGTGTGTAAATCCATACTGAATTGTTTACTATTTCCTTTGGCCAAAAGGAACTCATCCAATCCTTGCAGCACAAATCCAAAATGAACAACAAAAAAAAAAAAAGAAAAGAAAAGAAAAGGGGGGGAAGGGGCTACCTCAAAGTCCAGAAATGCTCATTTGAATGATCAGACATATGCCTCATTAAAGTGGATCAAGGGAAACTCCAAGATTAGCCTTGGGATGCTTAACTTAAATTATCCAAATAGAAATTGATAATGATCTCTGAGATAATAGTGAAAGTCCAACAAATACATGCTGTAATTAATTGACAATCCTGTAATTCAGACCATATTGTGCCTTTGGGCACATCATGTAGGAGGCATTTTATGGGACAACTGTGGGGGTCCTCTTGTACTGGGCAATCAGCACTTAACTAGTGATTTGCTCCAGGGCCAAAAACTGACAATAAATGACAAAAAGAAAAGCTTGTACCCCAGCAAGGTGTATTTCCCAATAAAAATCATTCCTATTATAATTGCAAGTGACATTAAAACTTCCCTTGCATTATTATAAGCAATTTGGTCATATGTTGAAAATGTAATATGATTTATTTGGTCAGATGTTATATATCTAGTTATTCCAAAATTATATCTATATTAAAGGGATCCATACAAGAGAAAACCATATCATATATATATATATATATATATATATATATATATATATATATATATATATATATATAATATATATATATATATATATATATATATATATATATATATATATATATATATATATATATATTAGTAAAAACAGCTGCCTTCAGATGCAAATAATACTGTCAAAAAGAAAAACCAAATGTCTATCAGCACCTGGTGCTAAGATAAAGTAATGAATCTGAGACAAAAACAAGGAATCATTCCCATTTTAATATATGCTTGATTATAAGTGAAGTTTAACTGCAAAACAGCATTGACCCTGATTTGATGTTGCTTAATGTGATGGAAGATCAGGGTCTATGAATATTCCTAACAATAGGCATAGAAGACCCAGTTCTGCTACTGCATTATACATTGGCAGATCTGGGCGTGCAGTATGCAAATAAACTTGTGAGTTGTTTTTCCTTGTACATCTTATATATGATGCAGTTCTTAAGATGTGTCAGTCATGATTTAAAAACAGAATCATGAAAAATTGCACTGCCAAAAAAAAAAAATAATCCATGATGCCAAAAATGAAAATATCCATGGTGCTAAAATTTATCTACTTTGGGAATGTCTACTGCCCTAATGTACAAGTTTTTAAACAAATCATTCAAAGAACTGATGATGGACTCAGAAGAAATTTAAACTGACCCTACCTTGACCACATTTCTGATATGTAATGGACTTGAAAGGGGTACATACCTGAAAATAGAAAGACAAGTAATAATTAGTATGATAAGGCAAAAATTAGAATAAAGTCATCATTTTCAGAAATAAGAAAACTGTCTGTACTTGCTGACTTTAGTCAAACTGCAAACGACTAAGACCCTTATCTGCTGTAATATAATGCACCTTCATATCAAGATCTATGTTGTAAATTCGACTGATTACTCCTAACAACTGCATAGATGCAGATCTGTTGGCATATGAAGCAACAGCCGATCTGGGTCTGTGCAGTTTGTAGTTGGACTCATAGTATTTATAAGCAAGTACAAAATTGCCAGAGTAGTAATAGTTATCTAGTTAGTCACCTTTGGGACCTAAAACAAAAGTGGTTTTCAAAAACAGTTGATTTTTATATTAATGAGGGTGAAGTTACATTATAATGGTAACTTATTAAGACAGATGAATGCTTAATAGAGGTAACCTTCAACACATGTTTGACATTTAATTTTTATGAAATTCTTGCAATGCTGATAGTTCAAATGCATCTTTTTTTAAAAACAATCTAAAATATCTCTTTTCAGACATTTTTCTATATTGAAATTTTCAAAAAGACTTGGTAGGACTTAATCAGATTTAATTCTGAAAATTTTGGGTACATAGTGATTTATACAATGGCTACCAAAATTCTTGTAATGTTTGAAAGACCCTCTACTTCTGGAGATTTTGGCATTGAAGAAAATCAATGGTGCCAACAAAAGTGGCTCATTGTCCTTTTTAATGAGCAAGAGAGTAATTAGAGGCAACATATATCCAAGCCAAGACTCATATTTATAAATTAACACTTGCAATAACTGGCTCTGTGGGAAAGTTAAAAGAGTGTGATTAAGTGGTTCACACCCAATCAATTATCAACCAAGGTGGTCTGTATAGAAATATCTATACTGCCATTTCCAAAGTAAGCAAATGCATTAGGAAGTGTTAAGTAAAATATAAAAATTTTAAATGAAAATATGCACTCATATATCCAATTATTTCACAAACCATCAGTATTCCATAAAGTACTTCTACTTCATGTGCTGCTCAAAGTTCATACAGTTCATTTGTAACCTTTAGAAAGGGGGGGATGCAAAGTCTTAACAGATCTTTCATACATAGACATCTTTTCATTCAGCCCTAAAAAGTGGGGTAGTGCTTATTGTTGAGAAGCAAATAAATCTAAGGATACCAAGAAAAATTAAATGATAGCTCAGTTATTGTTGCTTCAGTTCATTTCATATACCTATTGTGCAATTATGAGTTTACTGTACAGAGGGAACACTTTGGGTGTACAACAAAGCTTGCACACCTGTTCAGGTTACTCCCTCAACAGGTGTATATAAACACATCAACTAAACAGTTTCCAAATTAAACCTCAGAATGGGACCATGTACTGAAAAGGAGTTTAACAATGTTCAATTCTGTGAATGAATTCAATACTAAGATCCCTTGTTTGCTTTAATTTGTCCCTATACTTTATTCAGTACATCTTTCATATCCATGCAATCTTGTTCTACTGGAAACCCAGATGTAGGTGATTGTATTAAATAAAAATTGTCTAAAGATCTTATTCAAAGGGAATGACAGTTGTGCACATGTTAACACATTTTTAAATGGCGCCATCTGGTGAGAAATGGAAATAGCTATGACCAGGGGCACTCTTGGTTTAATTTGATCAACATCTAGGGGCAATAATGACAAACCAATTGACTATGGTTAAAGTATCTCACTTTATAACCTTCAAGAATGAGGGTGATCCAAAACCCTCATTTCCCAAACAAAAGACATCAAAAAGCCACTCTACACAAATTTGTAGCCCAATGGAATACTACTCCATGTCTTAATTATATTTTTCAGCAGATTTAACCATTGGGATCCTGACCAAATTTAGAAGAATTCAAAGCACTTTTCCTGTCAATTAAATTGTGCCACACTGGGATTTCTATTGTGCTGGTTTGCCTTTCAGAGTTCAGTGATTTTTTTTGTCTCCATTTTATTAAACTGCACAAGCACCACAACAGATGCTTCAAATCCCTTTCACCTTGAATCTTTCACATACCTTGACTTTTGATATGATGGACAACAGTGTATGTATATGTAGGATAAGAGTGTATGTGTGTGTGTATGTATGTATGTATGTATGTATGTATGTATGTATGTATGTATGTATGTATGTATGTATGTATGTATGTATGTATGTATGTATGTATGTATGTATGTATGTATGTGTGTGTGTATGTGTGTATGTATGTATGTATGTATGTATGTGTGTGTGTGTGTGTGTATATGTATGTATGTATGTATGTATGTATGTATGTATGTATGTATGTATGTATGTATGTATGTATGTATGTATGTATGTGTGTGCATGTATATGTATATATGTATTTATGTATGTACATATGTATACATGTGTGTACTTTACACAAACAATGACCTCTATGTGCTTTACACAAAACATTACCTCTGTTCTTTACACAAACAATGACCTCTCTGCACTTTACAAAGACACAATAAGATTCAGCCAATGTGGATATGTGAGAAAGCTTGCTAATAGCTTCTCATGGGTTGGTGGTTCTTTCTGCAGATTTCTCGGTTTATTCCTCCACCATTAATACTGGCTGCCATGTATAGCCTATTATGTTCTGAAAAATGTTGTTGAGCCCCAAAACAACAACAACAAAGACACTGACATTTCTGTGATTTACACAAAGTCCAAAGTTATATTTGTTCTCTGCACCTTTATAAAATGAAATACATAATCAGTTTAATTAGCTATCAATTCATATTTGACCTGGCCAAGAATTCATTGTAACCATGAAGGACATCTGAAGGATGTAATTACAGCCTACTTGGCAAATTTATTTTCTCTTACTGAAGAAAAATTGACTGAACTTTAGAATGCCAGTTTTAGTTTAATTAAAGAGTCTCAGATTTGATTCCTAAACATGTTTGTGTGAACATATTTTGTAGCCCCCAACTTCATATCACAAATTTAGAAACAGTATATACTTGTTTAAAAGACAAGACCAACTGCAAAACTGCACAGACCCAGATCTGTCATTGCATAATGTGCCAGCAGATCTGAGTGTGCTTATTATTGTTAAGAGTAATCAGCAAAACAAACAACATAGACCCTGATTTGCAGGCACATTATGCTACAGCAAATCAGAATCCTTATTGCTTGCTATTTGGCTCCACTTATAAGTTTTATATATGCCAGCCTGTGCACATAAAAAGAAATTAAAATATTAAAATATTGATTTCATAATGCACAAAGTCCTTGTTACAAATACTTGTTCAATTTCGTCTTTCTGTATTAATGCAGATATTTTAGTTGGCAAGGATGCTGATTATTCACATGGGGTCTTATGTTCAATTCCCAACTTTATCTTGAACTTTACTACAGATGGTACTTGTAAAATCACATTTTAGTAAGTACAAAATGACAAATCTAGCAATGAAAATGTCACACAATGTCTAACCTAGCAAAGACAATGTCATAGAATCTAACCTACCATTGAAAATGTCACAATGTCTAATATATATTCAGTTGAAATATGTTTATTATTATGACAAGAAGAACTTTTAATCATTAATGTTACTTTTAAAACAAAGATAGTAAACAAAGATTTTAAATGAATTAAAGTATATAGCTTTGTTACTACATTCATTACATATACTTCTTACAAAATATTTAGTCCCCCTTCTGGAAAGGCCACCTATCTGATAAGGCCACTTTCCTGGTGCAGAAGGGGTAGAGGGGGACCACCATACGCTGAGACCATTGGAATCAAGTGCCACAGCAGCCAACCACACCCAGTTTAACCATGATTTGAAGAAGCACCCTTAACTTTAGATGTAAGATCTTGAATAATGCTACTTGAAAATGGAACAGATATATATATATTATATATTATATATATTAAGTTTATATTATATTATATTATATATATATATATATATATATATATATATATATATATATATATATATATATATATATATATATATATATATATTAAGTTTTTATTCTTGACATGAGTGTGATATGTGATTGGGTATTGTTGTCATGCACATTGCAAAACCATTAAAAAATGTCATTTAAATATTGGTACATACATAATTCTCTTTCCATCTGTTCCATTTTCCCACTGCTGCTGAATTATCTCCTTATTGGTTATAACATTGTTTATTCAAATCTTCTGAACATAAACTTGTTTTATTTTTATCTTTTCTACATAAAATTGTTCTGCAACTGTATGCAATTTAATTATGCAGACAAAACTTTTATAGTGGACAAAATGTCTTCTTTGTAAAGGAAGTGATCAATGTGTTGTTACCTGATTTTTTGGTCTTTGTCTGGTACCATGTTTTGTTCAAGGTTAATTTCTGTGTTAATGCACAAAGTCTATTTTTAGCCTATGCTGACCATGTTACCATCCTGACAATTACTTCTGGTTGTAATCATCAATCAGAAAAATGCAACAGATGTGAGAAGCCCAAAACACTATCATAACACTGATGAGCCCATTTTCATGCAATGTCAGCTTGTATAGACAACGATATAATATTAACCTCAGAGTTACAGCTACTGTAGTCAATACTTTTTTTAGTAACAGAAACCTGACACTGTATTAGAGACAACAGTAGAGATAATCTGATTACTTACTTTACATCACAATATGAATTAATTTGGGGTTCTGAATACATTTGAAATAAAAAATGGCCACTTGCAGGGGAACATTTTACATTTTTGTACTAATATGCTGGCCACTGGTCATTTTAGAGAGGTGGCCATTCTTGAATGATACTTTTGAATACAAACTAGCCAGTGCCAAAGGATTATGGCCATAAGAAGCGGGTGGCCACTGGTCAGGAAAGCTGTTCAAGAGGAGGGCTACTGTATAAACTTCTTTAATTCTCAGGTCCTTCCCACCATTTTTTATATCTGGACATTTATGTTGGGGTTTAGGGCCCCATACATTTTTTTTATATTTTTTGACATTTATGTTGGGATGTAGGGTCCATCATTTTTATCTTTGGACATTTCTGTTGGGATGTAGGGTCCATCATTTTTATCTTTGGACATTTATGTTGGGATGTAGGGTCCATTATTTTTATCTTTGGACCTTTCTGTTGGGGTGTAGAGTCCCCAAACATGTCCAAATATCTAAAATAGGACCAGAAGGGTATGAGGCAACTCCAAGTAAACCTTCATGTGTTCTTATCAATCACTAACTATAACTACATGTATTTTGTAACAAGAAATTGCAAGTATTTGCTCCCTGTATTTAAATATGGTCTACAATTTATAATGACTACATATATATTTCAGCCATCCATAATGACCACATAAATAGTCTAAAATTTATAATACATATAGGTGGTCTACAATTTATAATGACCACACATAATAAAACAACACTCAATTGTAAGTTGGTATTATAATTTGGACCCAAGTACTACAAACTAACAAAACCACTGGTAATTCTACTTTACCTCTGTCCAGTCAAATAATGCAACAAGGACAATACAAAAGAGTCCAGAGCTAATCTGTTTTGCCTTTGGAATCCTTAAATCCACTTCAGCCAGTTCAAGTGTACTTGAACCCTTATTAATAGGCCTTGAAGAATTAACTCCTCACCAGAGGGAGGAAATAAATCACACTACTGACATTCCAATATGTTATTTAATACCAGTATGTTAGGATATTCATACATGTTATTTCATACCAGTATGCTATGATATTCATGTTATTTCATACCAGTATGCTATGATATTCATGTTATTTCATACCAGTATGCTATGATATTCATGTTATTTCATACCAGTATGTTATGATATTCATATAAGTTATTTCATACCAGTATGCTATGATATTCGTGTTATTTCATACCAGTATGTTATGATATTCATGTTATTTCATACCAGTATATTATGATATTCATATATATTATTTCATACCAGTATGTTATGATATTCATGTTATTTCATGCCAGAATATTATGATATTCCAAAAAGATGTTACAGTATTTTATGCCACTATGTTATGATATTCCAATATATTATTTCATAGCCAGTAAGTTATAATATTCCAATATACTATTTCATAACAATGTAGTATTTCATAACAGTATTTATGATATTCCAATATATTATTTCATACCAGAATGTTATATCTAAATGTAATATTATTCCATACCAATCTTATGACATTCAAATATATTATATCATCCCCAATGTTACACTATTCCAATATAATGTTAATTCATACAAAAATGTTCAGATATCTTTACATACAAATATTTCTTACCAATGTTGTGATATCAAATATAATATTATTCTATGGTATGATATTTCAATGTAATCTAATTTCATTGAACAGTGTTATAAAACATTCCAACTAATATCAAACCACAATGTAATCATATTCAAATATAATATTACTGCACACCACAATGTTATGCATTATGATATATTTTTGCATACTATGTTTTCATATTCCAACAAATTATTTCTTACCACAATGTTAAAATATTCCAATATAATATGATTTCATACAAGCGTCTTTACATGATACAAGATATTTTCAAATAAGCATGCCATGAATATGACAAAATTAAACAGTATACAAAACATGAAATCATCATTGAAGGTTGCAAATAATGAATTTTATAAAAAAAAGTGAGGACTGATTTATGATTTATCAATCCTGGATCATGAGAATCTATTAATAAAAGTCTTCCCAAACACAGAATTTAATAGAATATTAAAAATATTGGATGTAGTTGTTGTTATAGAAATTTAACAACATTTTTTTTTTTTGGATGATGTCCGTTACGGATCACTGCCATCTCACCTCCGTCTCTAGGATTCGGCAAATGTGGATATGTGAGAAAGCTTGCCAGTAGCTTCTTGTGGGTCGGGTGGGTTGGTGGTTCTTTCAGGTGATTTTCAGGTGATTTCCCGGTTCTTCCTCCACCATTAATACTGGCCGCCATGAATAGCCTATCGTGTGCTGAAAAATGGAGTTAAACCCAACAACAACAACCACATTTTTCAGCACAAGATAAACTATACCTGGTGGCCAGTATTAATGGTGGAGGAAGAACCTGGTTTGACTTTCTCACTTACTCACCAGTTGAGTCTTGACTTGAACTCACCCAGACAGAGGTGAGATGGCAGTGATCCATTATGGTCAGCACTTTAGACCACTTTAGACCACTCAGGGCCCCCAAATATTGGATGTAAGTTAGGTCATTTTTCAATTAATGTTTATACCAAACTCAAGTCATAATTGCACTTTGAAAAATTATTATCTGTGAGAAGTTTGTGAAATTAGTATGTTGCAATCATGCTCAAATCTATGTCCCCATACTATTGATACATACATACATCAACTTCATGGTCTTTTTATCTTTAGAAGGTCTGTCATTTGTAAGGTGTTTCTGCATTTGTGTTGACATACTGGTTCTATTTCAAGTACAGCAACTCCCAGTGATACCTACATAAAGGTAATTCACAAACACATGAATGTAAGTGAACTGTGAATGACTGTTTTTGTGAAATTCAAATCAATTACACTAGCAATTGGGTGGGTAGAGGAAGAACCCAAGAAAACCTCAGTAAGCACCACTGACCCATGAGAAGCAATTAGCAAGCTTTCTCACATACACACAGTGAACCCTTTCCACTCTACTCTACTGGCCACTAAGGGGGGGGGGCTGCTAATTTGCAGAATGCAAGTGGTTGTCAATAGTTACAGACATAAATAAATGCATGTGCCTGCTATGGAGGTTTCAAATGACTCCTCAGTAAGAAGAATAGAAAGGAAAACAACTTAGGTGTGTTTCTGGTAAGTACTGTCCCTGTTTTTTATTGATGACCCTAGCACTTTCTCCTCCCATGGTTAAAAAGGTAATAAATCTACAAGAAAAATAAATCTCAAAACAAATTTGTGAATCTAATAGAGCTGGTTTAGGCCAGTACTTGAAGTGCTGAGAACATTATATATACAAATCATTAATATGTATAATACTTTTTAAAAATAAAGATAAACCTACCTACCTACCTACATACCTAAATACCTTAATTTTAAAACCAGTGCAATAATATTCACAACTGTTGAAGATTAAAGTAACTTGTATAAGGGCAAGTTTCTTTTTTCTGTCAAGTCTTCATCCTTGGATCATAGAGTCTCAATATGGAAAAGATGTTGATACACTGATACATCCATTAATCAAAGAACCCTGTCTGTCATGCAAGTTTATATTTTTGATTAATCATTTACCTGCCTATGTCATGCAATTTTATGTTTTTAGAAGTATTCACCACTGACAATCTGCAAGTGGATAATTTTTAATAAATGCTGAGGCCTGGTCTATTAAACATTACTGGCTTTGCTGGGGACAGATTCTATCCTTTCTGAAAAATCCCTCATAGATTGTGGCACAACTGTTTTCAGGTTAATTCAAGGCTGACCAGGTAGAGTATAATAACATCTTTCTTATATCAACAGTGTTCACAAAGAAATATATCTTCAAATAAGCAAAAAATCCATAACAATATAGCTTTCTTCACAATATGAAGCAATTGAATAAATATAGCCTAGTATTTTATATCCATTCACTTCAGGATTACTTAGAAAGTCACCTTGATAATAAGACTGTATGTCACAAAGAAAATTAGTACAGGGCTTTTAATCTTAAGGATGATTGGTAGTATCTCAGAAAGTCAAGCCAATATTAAGAGATAATGAAGTACATATATTGGCTACAATTTCTAACAGTGAGAATCCAAACTAACAATTAAAAATAGTTTCATTCTTTATTGATTGGAAAGTTAAAGACTATTACATCAAAAAGAATGAATTATAGTCAAAGAGTTTGTTGTGTCTTTTACCAATTACTTGAGTTTGAATGGTGGAACCAAAAGGCACAACTGTGACATTCAATTAAATATTAAATAAAACAACTTGGAGTTATCTATGTTAGACAATATATGCCCTCTGTAACACAGCAAGTCCCACTTTAAAACAATATGCCCTACTTTATAATGGTATGTCCCACTCTTTTTGTCCACTAAAATAGTATGCCCCACAAAACAATATCCCCCATTCTAACACAGCAAGTGCCATGGTAAAACAAATTCCCCATTCTAAAACTTATGTTCCACTGTAAATCATAAATCAATGTGCCCATTCTAAACAATATTCCCACTATATAACAGTATACCCCACTGGAAACCAAAAGTCCAAGTCTAAAAAAAATTAAAATATAGATAATTTTTTTTCTTCTGTGTAAATGGCTGGAGAATCTAATCAGCACTTCTACAAATGCATACAAACATGCCTACCAAATTTCATTTTGCACACTAATATACCTTCCAAATTTCATTTTGCATACAAAAATGCAACTACCAAATTTAATTTGCACACTAACACACCTACCAAATTTCATTTTGCACACTAATATACCTTCCAAATTTCAATTTGCATACAAAAATGCACCTACCAAATTTCATTTGCATACTAACACAACTACCAAATTTTATTTACACACTAACACACCTACCAAATTTCATTAGTACACTAACATACCTACCAAATTTCATTTATACCCTAACATACATACCAAATTTCATTTGCATACTAACACACACTACCAAATTTCATTTTGCACACTAACACACTTACCAAATTCCATTTAGTACACTAACACACCTACTGAATTTCATTTACAAACTAACATACCTACCAAATTTCATTTAGCACACTAACATGCCTGCTAAATTTCATTTAGCACACTAACACACACTACCAAATTTTATTTAACACACCAACATCCCTACCAAATTCCATTTAGCACACTAACACACCTACTGAATTTCATTTGCATACTAACATACCTACCAAATTTCATTTACACACAAACACACTTACCAAATTTCATTTCCACACTAACACACCTACCAAATTTCATTTATACACTAACACACCTACCAAATTTCATTTACACACTAACATACCTACCAAATTTTATTTACACACAAACACAACTACCAAATTTCATTTCCACACTAACACACCTACCAAATTTCATTAGCACACTAACATACCTACCAAATTTCATTTACACTATAACATACATACCAAATTTCATTGGGTTTAAAAGCAGACTCCACAGACACAGATCTGTCCCATAATGTGCAGCAAATCTGGGTCTGTGCAGTTTGCTAAGAGTAATTAGAAGAAAAAAAAACAACACAGACCCTGATCCACAGGTGTATTATGCTACTGCAGATCAGGAGCTTTGCCGATGTTTGTCAAGACTTATAAGAGAGTATATATGTTATATAGGTAGATTTTTGTTTAAAGCTTGAAAGAAGTTTGCTGAAGCATATAAATTGTTTTGGGATGTATATGGTACATATTGTGCTTGGCTACTTCTGACAGCAATGCTAAATGAGTATTTTCATTGGAGAAATGAAGACTAGAAAATTAAATGAGCCATAGCAAGGAAAAATACATAGGACTCTTGCCCTGCTTTCCTCATTTAAAACAACATGTGAGTAATTCAGGGTCACTCTAAATGAGTATAATTTTATCCTTTTTAATGCCATATTGTATTTGTAAAAAGATAATTTAGTAAATATTAGGCAATATTTTAATTTTTCTGGTGATGCTTATTTCACATTTATAGTAGTATGCTTATAAAGTCATTCATTATTTTTTAAATGTATTTTCTTAATACTTCCACTCTGCCTTGCCAAAGATTTAGTCAAGGGTACAAAGACTATATATAATAAACACTGGGATTACAATGAAGAAGCAATGTGTGAAATTTCAAGCTGAAAGGTGTTAGCTGCCTTGAGAGAGAGGAAGGACAAGTTGGAGATACCTCAAGCCCTAACAGTAAATACACAAGCCTTATCTCCATGTTGAGGTAGTACCATATATACTCACTTATATCTCTGCTCCAATGCCAAACAACACAGACCCTGATTTGATATTGCTTAATGTGCAAACAGATCATGGTCTATCTTGTTTGTTCTACTGAAAACTCAAAACTGCATAGAATTTGATATGCCAGTGGAATTACCTGACAGTGTATCTTGGTCTATGCAGTTTGCAGTGGCCTAAGTGGTCAAGTGATCAACTTTACTGATCACTGCCATCTCACCTATGTGGCATGAGTTCAAGTCTCGGCTGGGCCAATGTGGGGGCATGTGAGGAAGCTTGCCTGTAGTCTTCCATGGGTCTGAGGTGATTACCAGAGTTTCCCAGGTTCTCACATCTACTTTTATACTAGCTGCCATGTATAATATCTTGCACTAAGAAATAGTGTTACCCTCCCACAAAAAAAAACAACAAACAAACAAACAGATGGACCCTACTTATCAACATGTATATATAATAGTACTTTCATGATTGTGATGTACCTTATCTTATATTGCTTCCCTTGCTTGCTAAAAGCAACAAAAAAAAAAATACAAATGTTCCAGCACAGTATAGCTTCCATTTTTACAATACCACTTGCTTAATCCTTGTACATCAAAATACACATATTCAAGGTACCAACTGAAGGGTAAAGTCCAAGTCAAACAGGACCCATAATTCCTCATTTTTGTGGGGAAAATGATACAAATCAAACAAGATCTAAGTTTCCTTAATGTAAAGCCCCATATTAAATTTAGTTTCAGTCACAAATTTGCAAGAATTGTTGTGGTAGAATGGACAGACAGGTGGGTGCTAAAACCATCTTTGATATTCTTCAGCGATAAAAAGATTTTCAAATCAGCTGCAGTGGTGCACATACTGTATGTCAGGTCAGCAACATTTTCATTTAGGGCAAAGTACAACTAGCACTTATTTATGAGTATCAAGTAAGCATCATAAAAAATTTGATTGGTGAAAACTACATGTGGAAACAAACATCAATTTGGGAGGAATATTGTGATTTTCAAGGTGTGACTTTCAGGAGCAAAAGCAAAAACATGATTACAAAGGCATTTCCAATGTCTGTCATAGTAGATGTCAGATTTGCACCATTTTCATTTAAAACAAACTAAATATTCAAAGAATTTCAGTTAAAACCTCATTCTGATTGGACTATCCATTAAGAAATAGCTATAGAAAGATTTTCAAGATGGCCACTGCGGTGACCATATTGGATATCAGATCGGCATTTAAGACCCACATGACATCACAAAAAGTCTTCTGATGAAAACTACATGACCTTCTGTTCTAGTAGACTGATGATGACTAGTGGCAATATTAGATGTCACATTAGCACAATTTTCATTTCAGAACAACTAGACTTGAAAATAGGTCTGTTAGTGAAAACGTATGTTGATAACTATCCATGTAGAAGTAAAGAAAGCAAGATTTTCAAGATGGCCACTGTGATGTCCATGCAGACTATCAGATTTCCACCATTTTCATTTAAAATCAACCAGACTTAGTTTAGCACCCAACCTCCACAGAATACGTATGGAGATTAGCATCGAAAAAAGCAAACTGATGACAAACAATACCAATGGCATCAGTTCAGAAATAGGATCAGTAAACAGAGGCTGGCAAGAGTCAGAAGTTTCAGGTCTTTGGGATCAATTATCACAGACGAGGGCTCCAAAACCAGAACTACTTTGCTAAACAGCAGCAATAACAAAGCTGAGACCAACATTGCTTTAGTTACAAAATAAGGCTAATCTGCTCAATTGTCATATCCATCTTTCTGTGTGCTTGTAAAACATGGACACTCACAACAGATTTATAAATATATGAGATGTTACCGCAAGATTTTGGGCTTCTCATACATTAAACATGCAACCCATGAAAAAAAAGGCTACAAAAACTATCCAATAAGCCACCAGATCCTATCAAGACCTCTTGATCACTGTAAAAAAGCGCAAACTGAAGTATTATGGTCATGTCTCAATATCATCTGGACTGGGAAAAACAGTCTATCAAAGCACACTACAAAAGTGCAGAAGAAGAGGCTGAGAAAAAAGAGGTGGGAAGACAACATTAAGGAGAGGACAGGCGTGGAATTTGGAGATTCCCAAAGGGCAGTAAAGAACTGGCAAAGATGGAGAGAATTCGTTGTAAAGTCAACTTTGGTGCCCCACTGACCTAGTGGATTAAGGTATTGATGATGACAATGATGAGACATCATAAGAAGTGATTCAGTAAAACCACCATGTTGACATCACCATCTAATCTGAGTACCTATACTGAGATTTTCGAGATGGCTGCTAATGCAGCCATACTGGATGTCAGATCCACACTAGTTTCATTTAGGACACTATAGACATCATAAGATGTCTTTCAATGAACACCCCATGTTGATATAACCATAAGAAGTAGTGGCAATATTTTCAAGATAGTTGCCATGGTGACCACATTTGATGTCCATTTTCATCTAGAACCAACTACACTAGGAGCTAAAAGTTTCATTGCAATCCTCCAAATAGTTTAGGAGGAAAAGTGATAATGGATAGATGGACAACATACCATCCTATAAACTCTCCTTGTCTAATGACCAGTAGAGCTATAACAAAATACCTAAATTAAAACACAAAACTTTATAACTGTCATCAAAGTGCATAATAGATTGATCCTCTGTACAACAATGTAATTAGTTATCAAGTTTTATTTGCCAATCAGACGCTGTAGTTTTTCTATATCAATAGTGCAATTTAAAAACTGCAAGACTCGGTTTCATTTTTATGGTCATTTTCATGCATTTTGAAATTTGGTTTAAAGAGACTGAATCACTGTTATCCAATTTGACCCTCTCCATCCTGTTTTTTAATCTTTTGAATTTTTAACATTCTTTAGCTCTGGCCACATTTGTGTTCTTTGTCTTTGATATCAAGTAACTCAGACATGGTCTAACACGATATAACTTAATTAAACCAGCTGATTTAATTAGCAGATTGTAGACTGAACTGAGCTTGTAAATCTAATTTAATTAAAATGCATAATTTAATGGCTCAGTTCCCTTTACAGATCATGCAATACTTTCTGGATGAAAAAAAAAAAGATCTGAATAAAAAAGATAGAATCTAATCAATTTTGCAATAGCACTCTAAGATAGAACCTAAATAATTCTAAGGTAGAACCTAATAATTAGGCAATGGTACTCTAAGATAGGACCTAATAGGCAATGGCACTCTAGACAGAACATAATAATTATGCAACAACACATGTAAGACAGAACCTAATAATTAGGCAATGGCACTCCAAGACAGAACCTAATAATTAGACAATGTCACTCTAGGAAAGAACCTAATAATTAGGCAATGACACTAAGACAGAACCTAATAATCAGACAATGGCACTCTAAGATAGAACCTAATAATTAGGCAATGGCACTCTTAAGATAGAACCTAATAATTAGAAAATGGCACTCTTAAGATAGAACCTAATAATTAGGCAATGGCACTCTAAGATGCAACTTAATAATTAGGCAATGGCACTTTAATAGCATTTCTTCTTATGGCAAAATAAAACAAATTACTTGTTCATTTTGGCAGCAGGATCTGTTTTTTCATTGTCTGTACAAAATATATACTGCCAATTGTACTCACTATTAAGTCAAGTCAAACTGCAAACAACAAAGATCCTGATTTGCCATAGCATGATGTGCCTGCAGATCAGGATCTGTGCAGTTTTAATAATTACTCCTAACAAACTGCACAAACATAGATCTGCCATCACATAATGCACTGAAAGATGGGTCTGTGCAGTTTGCAACTGTGATCAACTTACAGGTAAGTATATACAGTGACTGATGCCTATCTCCAAAAATTAACTTTTCTAATTAGCCAATTCTTCTACTCTGCAATATCATAAACTTGCAATTTGAAATGAAGCCATTCCAAATATAGCATCTGTGAATAATTCTTTGACTCATTTTAAAATGGTTTCCAGCTTTTGTAGAACCGTAAGGAGATACACTCTGTTAAAGTTCAAAAATGAAAAATTTTCAAAGATGTTCTTTACCTATCTGAATTCTGAAATACAGAGACACACATTTGATTTTGCATTTGGTTTTTAATTCTGTATGGCACAGCAACCCTTTTCACATCATACCATGCCAAAGCAAGTGAAACTCCTGACCCAAGGACACACCATGGGGCTAAACCAATGGTGGGTGTAAAAATCTGTACCCTGCTAACCATAAGTCCAGGCCATTGTGAAATGGCCAAACAGAGATAATTTCTCAAATAACAATCTGAAGGTAACAGTCATATTACTGACTTAAATATGTAAAATATTGAGTTGGACTTGCCATTGTAAAAATTTTCCACAATTAAATTCTTTAAAATGTGTGTAAGTGGGAGATGGTTCTTATGGAAGGTACAAAAGTTACTAGGTTAACAGATAAATAATGGATGGCTAGGCAGACAGATATATTGATAGCTAAATAAGTAGTAGTCAGACAGACAGGTAGATGGACAGTTATAGATGGGTAGGTGGGTAGGTACGTAGTCAGACAGACTGATAGTTCTGTGCACCATATCAGACAATTGGCTGCATTCCCTAATTTTTGTTTTTCAAAAGATATGTTGTACAACACTAGTACCTTAGATCCCACCCAGTGACAATATGTTTATTGTAAAACTATCAATCAGCAATGCAGTGCAAAACAGTCCGGTGGTAAGTGGTGTTGTCTGTTCCTTTTCAACACAATCGACACTAGGAATGTAAAAAAATGTAGATTTGCCTGGGAAAATCTTCTCCAGACTAGAAGTGATGCACTACACAGTACCACAGATGGGGGTATCACTGGCAATCTAACAATATTACACAAAACTGCTTCCTACCTTTGTTGATGACTTTCCAATACCAGTCAAATTCTAGATATCAGTAATTTGTTGTCACTCGTGTGGAACTGATACAGTTACTTTACTTTTGGCAGATTTTGATGTCTAATTAGTGATCCATTTCTTCTACTGAAGAATAAGTTGCAAAGCACTCCTTTTTTTCTCTTACAAAAACAGTAAACCTCAAGGATGTTCACTTGATAAAATCTTGTTCTCTTCTTTTGACTTGTGTATCTAAAAGTAGTGTTTAAAGGATTAAAAAAATAAACAAAACAGCTACCCAGTGTAATTACTTCTATCTACTTTCAGATCAACTGACAAAAACAGCTTTTACTTCTGCTAATTTTGAGGTAACTAACTGAAGAACTTTTGCCACCCAAGGTTAAGATTTTCCACCAACAGTAGACTCCCCTGTGACTCCCCATCCTTAAGAAAAGTATTCTACATTTCAAGACTTCATGGAACATAAACTACAAAACTGGGGTCTGTTTTAGCCAATAACCTGCCAGAATATGGTCTCTGGGTTTTGAGTGGGACAGTCCTTATGACCACCCTAAGCCAGATAAAATTTTCCCATGATTGGGTGGAAGACCTGCCAACCCTGATGACTCCTAGGTGCCCTGGCACCACATAGGTTTGAGAGTTGAGAATTGGCTTGACCAACATGGATATATATAAGAAAGCTTACCAACAGCTTCATGTGGGTCAATAGATTTTCCACATGTTCACTACCAATATAATGGCTACAATGTATGTGCTAATAAAAGTCACAAAACAAAATAAAACCTTAACTCCACAAAATGAAACATATTTTGATCCCAAATATCAGTTTTAGACTCTTTAAAAAACGAACATATGTGTGAAACTGGCTTCAAACTTGGACACCTGTTTTAAGCTGTTAAATTCCAAACCCATCCTGGATGAGTTTTGATGCCATTTTTCATCTGCACATTATAGGCTATCCAAGGCAGCCAGCATATCTGGTGGAGAAAGGACCTAAGAAAATGAGATGGAAGAAAAATGCCCACGAAAGCCACTGGCAAGTTTTCTCACATAATTAAAAAGGCCGAGCCCAGGACTTGAACCCAAGTGGACAGAAGCAAGCTGTCAGAGATCTTAGACTACTCAGCTCCTAAGGTAAATTATTAATAACCAGACAATTGTGGATATATATATCTGCTTCTAATCCAACTGTGACTAATGCTATTTGTTGGCATAAATAATCAATATAACATATTTTTGTATGTTTTTTAATTAAATATACTTGCTTTTATTACCCACCATGAGGCCTAACTTTCAATGCTTTACCAATGGAGATCAATAAAACAGTATTCTAAAAGAGACCGTCCACTCATTTGATTTTTCAAAGGAGAAAATCATTAAATACATGTACTCAAGTTCCCAAGTCAAGGTGTCACAATGACCAGGTGAGTATCTCAGAAGACCTAAGATCCAATTTATCTGATAAATTATCATGAATCTGTACGATTGAAGACACTATGGATTGTCATACCTATTTCTGATGGATTTACAGCTAAGTTGTATCACTTTCCTTGAAATGTCTCTTAAGATGAGACTCTATTTCTCTTCATATGACTGGGTGTAAAGTTTGTAAAGAATATAATTATATTGTTCAATTTTTCAATGTATGTTTAAAAATAACATGATTTGTTTGCTTTTTTAAATTCTTACACACATTCATATACACACACACACTCTTTCTAATTACATTATCTCTCAAGTAATATAAGCAATTTTATATTTTTAAGACATTTTTTTCACATCTGAGAAACCCTAAATAAACTGAAAACCTCTATTTAAAAAAAAATGGAAAATTAAATCTGGTCACTAGGATTTGGGCTTTTGAGGATTTTCATTGTGTATTAATTAATTCCTATTTATAAATTAATTTTATGATTTTATTTTGTTCTGCTTCCCACTAGTATTCATACTGTTATTGGGAAATAACACTAGTATTTATACTGTTATTGGGAAATAACACTAGTGTTCATACTGTTATTGGGAAATAACACTAGTGTTCATACTGTTGTGCATGCCAATATCAGTGCCATTCTGGTCACAGTCAGGTTAGAAATTATAAATCAATGATTCAATTAACTTAGTTTGGTGCACTTTTTATCACATTAAACATTTTTGTTATTGAAATCGGTAGGGGGTACAAACAAATGGGGATGTATAGTCAGACTATAGATATATAGATTTGAATGTGGTAAAATTAAAATGAAAAATAAATTCACAAGAGTTAATCATTATCAATATGAATATAATGGGTCTACAAATTTCAAACAACGTAAATAAAAACACAATAATACTTGCAGTTTGTGACACATCTGCCAAATATCACTGAGCATTTTGAAGAAAAAAAAATCTTAATTTTTTTTGTGTTGCTCTTTGAATTCTCTGCCACCAAGCAAAATCCCTCAGATTACTAAATTGCATGATATTCACAAAGTCAACATTTTGGGTCAAAAAAAATTAATTTAGTGACAGTCAATTGACTCTTTTAATGTTTTCATAGAAGATAATATGTTCAGATTATAGTGATTACACTGAAGCGAAATTAAAGAATTAGAACATGATTTTCACCTAGCAAGACATTTAATTGGTGTTTATTTCATTCTCTGTGCACTACCTGTTAGCATTTACAAAAAGTTTTCATTGATGGTTATTTCACAACTATTTATCTCAACAAAAATAACCTTATTATAACTGTATCAACATGCAAATTTCACAATATGGCTTCTATCTTAATGGGCCTTAAGCACATTTTTTGATGATAAATTGACCAATGTATTAAGGGTGAATTTACCAATTCTTTTTACACACAGTAAGGGGTGGGTAAGCGGCGGTTTACGAGTTATCAGGGCATGAGTTATCCAGGGAGTTGCATATATTATATTCATATATATCATATGGACAGATATGGCTAATCAAGTAAGGAAATAAGGGAAGGGAGGATAGATAAATGAAATAAACATTCTAAACAAAACTATCTGAAATCCATAGTTAGGTCCAGATATATGTGTGTCTGTCTGCAGGACCACTTTGGGCAAAACAGCATGTCAGCACAATTCTGGCTACAAAGTACTAGTAAGTTTAGGCATCCCAAAAAGAGAATAACTGAAAGTATAACTATTTTTCATATAAGCCTAACTCTTGCGTTTGAGATTCTTGGGCTAAAAATCTTTCATCCATCCTTGGACAAGACACTATTTCATAAGCTTTTATTATTGGGCTCTTTTATATGGGCATAGGAAGTAACTAAAATATAAGAAAATTTATATCTTTTTCCCCTAGCAAAGATATAATGAAACTGACATGGGTCAAAGAAGCAGACTTTCCAGATCAGGCTTTGAATGATATATATATTTCATATGTTCCTCTTATAAACAAAAGTATTGGCTGTGACACAGTGATGACAGGGGTAAACCATATGATGCTGCTGGCAAAAACCAGACTACATTTTCAGCTCCCAAAACTCTGATGCAAAATAATGGTCTTTGTCTTTCTGGAAGTGCACATCCATACATCATCACCATCAATTTCTACACCATCTCCAGACTTCTTGAATTTAAAGTTATGGTTCAATTTTAATGTTATTGACCTGAAGTGCCAGTCATGAATGGGGGCTCACATTGAAGTTTAAAAAACAACCATACAGTACTGAACATTGATCCCTCACTAACATGCCCCTCAATATATCACTACCATGCTTTAATGTATATGGTCACGGATCCAATTAAATTGTTGTAATTGTTTTATGTTGTTAGAGTTTAATGCCATCTTTCTGCAAGCTATATTAGCCAGTGGTCTCAACATCAAACCACTCAGAGGGCCACATGAGGGCATTTTGATGGCCCAAGGGTGCCACCACAATCACTATCTCTCATGCCACTTATTGTGACGTTGCTTATTTTGAGGGCCACAGGTTACAGCTTGGCAGGCTGCATGCAGCCAGTGGGCGGTGTGTTTGAGACCCCTGCTATCTATAAGATATACACAAAGTTGTATACCTATGTTTGAAATCTAAAAATAATAGGATTTCATAGTATTCTTTGTCTTTCACACAACTTTTGTTATTTAATACTACTGTTGATCTTTCATACTGTTATTAGAATTATTAAAAATGAAGACCATACAGTCTAACCTGTTGCCACCAGTTTGTGAATGTAAGACCATTATTGTAAGCATGATTGTAGTGGTTCAAATGGGTGCCCGTTCTCCTACACAGTTTGCTTTTTGTTTTTTTAACTGGCAATAAACAATTTGCTAGTCAGATATTGACACCTTGACAATGAAACTATGGGTACTACTCTGCTCTCTGTATGTGAAAAAGTGGAGGTGGGGGTGAGGTGGGACAAGTTTAAACATATCTTGATTTCCTAAGACACTGCAATAAGGTGAACCCTGTAACTTCCTTTTAGAAATGTCGAGGTCATTTGCTCTCCTGATCCACTCTCAATTTGGCAGTCCTAGATAATTAGTTCAATGATTTTTAACAAAGTTATGCATGACCAATCACTGAAAATTAGCACATATGTACAAAATCAATGAGTTTTAATAGAAACCAAAATTAATTAATTGCAACCAAATATGAATGTGAAATAACCAAAAATAAACTCAAAAGGATGTAAACAAATTATTACTAAAAACTGGAATTTAAGTATAATGTAACACAATTTCATTAATACTTACTGTTACAGTTGTAAGGTAATGTGAAATACTACATTTAGAAAACCATTCTGGAGATTTAGCAGACTGTGACACAAGTTTCTTATCTAAGTAAGAAGCAGATTATTGCTGGAAAGAAAATATAATCATTTTATGTAAAATTGCCTACAGAATAACATTTGCATGCTCCCTTATGTCAACAAAGGTCAATGGCAACAAACCTATGACATGACTAAATGTCATCAACAAAGAAAGAAAATAAACTCAAGCAAGAAGATATGGTAGTTCTCAATCCTGTTACCTGAATTCCACTCATCAATTAACTATTAGCAATCTTCAACACCTGGAGTATCTTTTAATCAATAATAGAATACTTTTATTTACTATGCAGTGTGGGTTAATCATCATTCCTCTGTGTGTGTCTGTTCATCCTAATTAATTTTCATTTATTGTTTGCTTATTTTCATAATTTAGACAATATTTTAGTACTATCATTACTACATATATTAGATGCTAATAATATATTTTAAATAATGCAAAATAAACAAGTTGTATTACTTATAAAAAATTAATTCTGTTATGCTGTTTGCTGAGACAAAATGGAGGTACGCCACTTACTAAGATTGAGTTGATGTATGCTATTTACTGACACAGTGTAGGTATGCCACTTAATGATAGTGAAGATATGCCATTTACTGAAATAGTGGTGATATGCACTTTACAGGTGTAGAGAGTGGTACTATGCCATTTGTTGAAATAGATTAAAGCTATGCCTTTAACTGAAACACAGTGGAGCTATGCCATTTACTGAAAAAGAGTGGAGCTATGCCATTTACCAAAACAGAGTGGAGCTATGCCATTTACTGAAAAAGAGTGGAGCTATGCCATTTACTGAAAAAGAGTGGAGCTATTCCATTTACTGAAAAAGAGTGGAGCTATGCTATTTACTGAAAAGGAGTGGATCTATGCCATTTACTGAAAAAAAGCGGAGCTATGCCATTTACTACAACAGAGTTAAGATATACCATTTACTGAAACAGAGTGAAGATATACCATTTACAGAAACATATGATATGCCATTTAGTGAATTAGAATGGAGAAATGCCATTTACTAAAACAATGTGGATTACTCCCATGATGGTCATTCAACTAAGGTCTTTGACTTTGTCAAAAGACTCCAGTTTATTTAGGAAAAGTTTTGAACTTGTTTGAACGATGTACCCATGTTTGCCTTTATATTTGTTTTGCATGTCTTTTATGAATTAATGTAATATCAATATATTTTATATCTTATCTCATAATATATATTAACTTTAGGTTGGAAGGATTTGTGATCTTGTGGATTTTGGCAAGGTGTACAACTCTGCAATATTTGTAACTGGTTTATTATGTAGATTTTACTCTTATTTTTCTTTTATCTTTGTTTTGTAAGCCTTATTTCTTGGATACCTTACTCTGCACTCTGTGTGTGTATGTTTGGAATTTGAACTAGCATTAGCAATTTTTCAGTTATATCACTATGATGTCTATAATGTGACAGTTTATAGCAACTAGCATTGGGTAATCATACCACAGACATGTAGTATCATGTCCCACCCAGTCATATTATCCTGTCACCAGGTCGACCAGTCCTAAATATAACCTCTTATACCTGAGCACCAAGCTAGAAAGCTGCTAGTACCATTTATATAAGTCTTTGGTATGCCTCAGCCAGGGATCAAACCTATGACCTCCCACATCCAAAGTAGACACCACTCTACTAACCACTGGGCCATCAGAGCAGTGAGTCTGAACTGTGCTGATGTATATATATATATATATATATATATATATATATATATATATATATATATATATATATATATATATATATATATATTTGATGTAATTTTTATGCACACAGTCTAAAATATTAAAATATTTATTTTCAATACAGGACATCATTCTTGTACTAACTGTTCAATTGCAAGTTCCACAAATCTTGAAGTCACCACATCTCCACTTTAAACTAAAATTGGCAGTCCTACAAATTCTGTAATCACTATTGTACAACTAAATTAAATAGTCCCACAAATTCAGGAATCATCACTTTACAGCTAAAATCAGTATTCCTAAAGGTTAAGCAATCAGCACTTTAGAACTAAAATCACCAGCCTTTAACTTCAGGAATCACTGCTTTAAAAGACAGCAATCCCATAAATGTAGGAATCAGTATTTTACAACAAAAATCAGCAACCCCACACATTTAGAAACCACCACTTTAAAACTAAAATCAGCAGTCCACAAATTCAGGAATTGCCACTTTACAACTAAATCAGCAGTCATACAAATTCAACAATTTAAAACTTTAAAACTAAGATCACATGTAATACAAAATCAATAATCAGCACTTTACAAGTAAAATTAGCAGTTTTACAATGTGGGAACAACCATTTCACAACTAAACTCAGCAGTCCCATAAATTCAGGAATCATTTACAACTAAAATCAGCAGTCCCATAAATTCAGGAATCATTTACAACTAAATCAGCAGTCCCATAAATTCAGGAATCATTTACAACTAAAATCAGCAGTCCCATAAATTCAGGAATCATTTACAACTAAAATCAGCAGTCCCATAAATTCAGGAATCATTTACAACTAAAATCAGCAGTCCCATAAATTCAGGAATCATTTACAACTAAAATCAGCAGTCCCATAAGTTCAGGAATCATTTACAACTAAAATCAGCAGTCCCATTTTACAACTAAAATCAGCAATCCGACAAAATCAAGAATCACCATCTTACAAAAGCCACACAAATTCAGGTATTACCACTGAAAAACTAAATCAGCACTACACAAATTCAAGTCACAACTTTATAGCTAAAATCAGCAGTCCCATAACTTCAGGAATCACCAGTTACAACTAAAATCAGCAGTCCCATAACTTCAGGAATCACCAGTTACAACTAAAATCAGCAGTCCCATAACTTCAGGAATTACCAATTACAGCTAAAATCAGCAGTCCCATAACTTCAGGAATTACCAATTACAACTAAATCAGCAGTCCCATAACTTCAGGAATCACCAGTTACAACAAAAATCAGCAGTCCCATAACTTCAGGAATCACCAGTTACAACAAAAATCAGCAGTCCCATAACTTCAGGAATCACCATTTACAACTAAAATCAGCAGTCCCATAACTTCAGGAATCACCAGTTACAACTAAAATCAGCAGTCCCATAACTTCAGGAATTACCAATTACAGCTAAAATCAGCAGTCCCATAACTTAAGGAATTACCATTTACAACTAAAATCAGCAGTCCCATAACTTCAGGAATCACCATTTACAACTAAAATCAGCAGTCCCATAACTTCAGGAATCACCAGTTACAACTAAAATCAGCAGTCCCATAACTTCAGGAATTACCCAAGTACAACTAAAATCAGTCCAACAAAATGTAGGAATCACAGCTTTACATCAGCAGTCTTTTTCCATTACTGCTAAATAATATTTTTTAACCTATTTTCATGGAGAGAGAGAGAGAGAGAGAGAGAGAGAGAGAGAGAGAGAGAGAGAGAGAGAGAGAGAGAGAGAGAGAGAGAGAGTCTTAAATTGAGTGCTATATTTTGGCTGTCAATATCACATAAATTTTGATCAAAGAGCACTTGTACCATATATACTCATTTCATACTGCAAACTTCATAGACCCAGATCTGCTCCTGCAATATGTGCCCACATATCAAGGCATGTGCAGATTGTTAGGACTAATAAGTACAACAAGAAACACCGATCCTGATCTCCTGGAGCATAAGATGATGACAGGTCAGGGTCTATGATGTTTGTAGTTGGACACAACTTGTACACAACTTGACAAGTTATCCTAATGACCTGTTATTTACTGGCATTTTCATTTCATTTTTTACAATGTAAATATTCAGTGAATAAATAAAGTTTATACTTCATTACCTCAATATAATATTTCCTATCAAGCCAGTAAGACAAAAATGGTTGGTAATTTATGTTTCACTTTGTAATTAAAAACAGTAAAAACTATCAATCCTTCAAATCGACACATATTACTAATGACTGTATACACAAAGGCACACGTGTTACCAGAGTATTCATGAAGGGAACATTCATCCCTGTACAAAACTATTGGCCTGTATTTCAAATCCACGTGTGCAATACTATCTAGCACTACGATCAAAAACTCTGTGATTACAAACATCTTTTAAAAGTGGCACATAGTACAAATCACGTCAGGCTTGTCGTACATTTCATTTCACTCCTTTGTTTTCAGGAAACGATTCTTAAAGGTGTGGTGTGTAAAAACACAAAAACACGGTCAATTTATAGACCAACTTGCCCTGTTTCTAGATAGAATCTTTCCCCTAATATACATGTGCAAAGATAAAAATGTCCACGACAAGGTGCTCTGTAGAGAACACCTGTGACAAGCCCTTGGGGGGGGGGTGCTTTTATCTACTGGGACTGACTTCCAAGCATGGTATATTTGGCAAAATATTTATTTCAACAGTTAAAGTCTTACTTTTCTACAAAAAGAATCATTGTCAGACACTTTTTATTAACAAATAATTTTTCCTAAACATAAAGTCATAAGACATTTTTCAATCATCCATTTAAAAGAAATCTAAACTTCTACACAAATATTTCTTCAACCCACATGGAACAGTTGCTTGCCCCAAAAAGTTACAAATTTGAAAAATGGAAAATATAACTGTGATCATCTTATACAGGAGACGTATAATTATGCAAGTATTTCTTGCACTACTGCTGTACAAACAATGATCTTCAAGTGTAAATAGTGCAAAGCTAGCCATGTTACATTGCTGAGTTGGTCAATGGTACAAAGCTATACATGGTACATTGCTGAGTTGGTCAATGGTACAAAGCTAGACATGGTACATTGATGAGTTAGCCAATGGTGCAAAGCTAGCCATGTTACATTGCTGAGTTGGTCAATGGTACAAAGCTAAACATGGTACATTGCTGAGTTGGTCAATGGTGCAAAGCTAGCCATGTTACATTGCTGAGTTGGTCAATGGTACAAAGCTAAACATGGTACATTGCTGAGTTGGTCAATGGTGCAAAGCTAGCCATGTTACATTGCTGAGTTGGTCAATAATACAAAGCTAGCCATGGTACATTGCTGAGTTGGTCAATGGTGCAAAGCTAGCCATGGTTCATTGATGAGTTGGCCAATGGTGCAAAGCTAGCCATGTTACCATGTTACAATGCTGAGTTGGTCAATGGTGCAAAGCTAGCCATGGTACATTGCTGAGTTGGCCAACAGTGCAAAGCTAGCCATGTTACATTTCTGAGTTGGTCAATGGTGCAAAGCTAGCCATGTTACACTGTTGAGTTGGTCAATAGTACAAAACTAACCATGTTACATTGCTGAGTTGGTCAATGGTGCAAAGCTAGACATGGTACATTGATGAGTTAGCCAATGGTGCAAAGCTAGCCATGGTACATTGCTGAGTTGGTCAATGGTGCAAAGCTAGCCATGGTACATTGATGAGTTGGCCAATGGTGAAAAATCTTGCCATGGAGTTACACTACTAGAGTTGGCCAATGGCAAAATGTTAACTATCGAATTACACTGTTGGTCAGTGGTGAAAAGCTAGCTACAGTATTGCATTGCTAGAACTGGAAAAAGAAAAGCTAGCCATGAGTTACTCTACTAGAGTTGGTCAATGGTGAAAAGTTAGCCAGAGGGTCACATTACTAGTGTTATGGCAAAAAGAAAGACAACAAGTTACATTGCTAGAGCTGGCCATGGTGAAAAGCTAACTATGGAGCCACATTGCTAGAGTTGGAAAGTGATGCAAAGATAGCCTTACATTGCTAGAGTTGGAAAGTGATGCAAAGATAGCCTTACATTGCTAGAGTTGGAAAGTGATGCAAAGATAGCCTTACATTGCTAGAGTTGGAAAGTGATGCAAAGAGAGCCTTACATTGCTAGAGTTGGAAAGTGATGCAAAGATAGCCTTACATTGCTAGAGTTGGAAAGTGATGCAAAGAGAGCCTTACATTGCTAGAGTTGGAAAGTGATGCAAAGAGAGCCTTACATTGCTAGAGTTGGAAAGTGATGCAAAGATAGCCTTACATTGCTAGAGTTGGAAAGTGATGCAAAGATAGCCTTACATTGCTAGAGTTGGAAAGTGATGCAAAGAGAGCCTTACATTGCTAGAGTTGGAAAGTGATGCAAAGATAGCCTTACATTGCTAGAGTTGGAAAGTGATGCAAAGAGAGCCTTACATTGCTAGAGTTGGAAAGTGATGCAAAGAGAGCCTTACATTGCTAGAGTTGGAAAGTGATGCAAAGATAGCCTTACATTGCTAGAGTTGGAAAGTGATGCAAAGAGAGCCTTACATTGCTAGAGTTGGAAAGTGATGCAAAGATAGCCTTACATTGCTAGAGTTGGAAAGTGATGCAAAGATAGCCTTACATTGCTAGAGTTGGAAAGTGATGCAAAGAGAGCCTTACATTGCTAGAGTTGGTCACTGATGCTAAATTGTGCAACCTGTCTTTCTCATCAAATTCAAAGGGTAACAAAAATTCACCTTTTACAATCTCCACAGAAAACAAGACAGAACATCAACTCTGACAAAATCATGCAGACCAGTCCCACTTAAATCTCCTTTCGAATAAAAGTCATATGAAATAAAACGTGTCTCTTACAAAACTAACTTAGCTTAGTTGGTTGATTTAACAACACAGCAAAAACAACATGTGTTTTGTTCAGTGACAAAACAAATGGAAGTAAAGTGCCTCACCCAAAATCACAGGTCAAACCAATGTCAGGATTCAAACCTATACCCTTTCTGTCACAAGTCCAACATGCTAACCACTCAGCCACCTCCACTCAGACTCCTGTAGTCACCTCTTACAACATGCTGGACCTATTTTATGTCTCCAATCGTACTAACAGCTGCCTCACTTGGTGCTCAGCATTAAGAGATTAGTGTTAGGACTGGTCGACCTGGTGTCAGGATAAAGTGACTGGGTGGGACATCATGCTAAATGTCCTCGGCATGATGCCCCAGTATTAGACATCACTATAAAACTGCCACACTGCAGACATCATAGGATAGGATGGAAATATTGTTCAAGCTACAATAACAATCATAATCAGATCACATGTTTCCAATCTTACTGGAAATTATGGAACAGCCTA
Organism: Potamilus streckersoni; assembly: GCA_016746295.1. Lineage (NCBI taxonomy): Eukaryota > Metazoa > Mollusca > Bivalvia > Unionida > Unionidae > Potamilus > Potamilus streckersoni. The sequence goes on from JAEAOA010001521.1 coordinate 257,492, forward strand.
AGGTTTCTGTTAGTTATGACAGAAACTTGGCAGCTCAAATTAATAACAATTGTGTCATATCTGAGTAGATAAAAACAATGAGACAGTTATGCTAAGAAGATCTTTACAAAGCATTGTGTGCTATATTCATTTACTTGTACTTGTCATAAGAAATCAAGAAAATCATGGCCTTGTAAATAATCTTGACTAAAGGTTCTAGAAGAAAAAGGGCAATAGACACATGTTGCAATTTTTGAATGTTTTTGTTCAATTTTGGTGACCCCAGATATAATGACAAAATTGATAAAAATAATTTACCGTATTATGTATGTTTAAAGAAAAATGAAACATGAGCAAGACTGTGAAGGTGTAAGATTGGAATGCATCCATTTAAAAGAAATTGCTTATTATTATCAATATCTGGTGTCAGCTATTTACATACCATAATTACATAGTGGGTGGTCTCAATTATGGCACTTTCATGGCATTATTGGCTATATCTTGCAAAAAAAATTGAGATTAGTGCCTTTCAGAATGATGCCAAGACAGTTAAACTAGTCTACTCTGGGCAAATATCAAAACAGGATTACAAGTTGGACGTTCTGATGATTGAGCTCCTTAAGTTATTTTTAAAAAATATAATATCATAATAAAGTCCCTTTAAAAAGAAATACAATATCATATTAAAGTCCCTTTAAAACTAATACAAGATCATGTTAAAGTCCCTTTAAATAATACAAGATCATATTAAAGTCCCTTAAAAAAGTAATACAGTATCACATTAAAATCTCTTTAAAAAGTAATACAAGATCATATTAAAGTCCCTTAAAATAATGCAAGATCATATTAAAGACCCTTAAAATAATGCAAGATTATATTAAAGTCCCTTAAAATAATGCAAGATCATATTAAAGTCCCTTAAAGTAAGACAAGATCATATTAAAGTCACTAAAAATAACAGATTATATTAAAATCTCTTTAAAAAATAATACATGATCATATTAAAGTCCCATAAAAAATATACAAGATCATATTAAGGTATCCTTAAAAAATAAGACAAGATCATATTAATGTTCCCTTAAATATAATACAAGATCATATTGAAGTCCCTTAAAATAATGCAAGATTATATTAAAGTCCCTTAAAATGATGCAAGATCATATTAAATTCCTTTAAAATAATGCAAGATGATATTAAAGACACTAAAAATAATGTAAAATCACATTAAAGTCCCTTTAAAAAGTAATACAAGATCATATTAAAGTCCCTTTAAAAAGTAATACAAGATCTAATTAAAGTCCCTTTAAATAATACAAGATCATATTAAAGTCCCTTTAAAAAGTAATACAATATATTAAAATCCCTTTAAAAAGTAATACAAGATCATATTAAAGTCCCTTTAAATAATACAAGATCATATCAAAGACCCTTTAAAATATATTACAAGATCATATTAACGTCTCTTAAAAAATAATACATTATAATAAAGTCCATGAAAAAATACAAGGTCATATTAGAGTCCCTAAAAATAATACAAAATCAGATTAAATTCCTTATAAATGTATTACAAGATATGATTCAAGTCCCTTAAAAAAATACAAAATCATATTTAGGTCTCTTAAAAAAATAATTTAAAAAATAATACAAAAATATATTAAAGTCTCTTTAAGAAATAATACACAATCAAATTAAAAATTAATATATCAAAAAGTAGCAACCTACCACACAAATCGAACATAAATCTCAAGAAATAACAATGAAAATATTTATAAATTCAAGAATCTACAATTCAAATTGACCCCCAATTAAAATCATAAATTTAGCCTTGACCAACCATAGATGTATGTTTAATGTTTTGCTTTCAAGGCATGCTTGTAATTCTGTGTGCTTTGATGATGGCACATCAGTACAATACTAGATTGTCATAACCAAAACTCAAAAATGGAAAAAAAAGAAAGACTCGATTATTCAAAATAAATCTTACAACAAAATGGTCTCTCATAAGCACAAGGAATTCAAACTTCCCAACAAAAGGACCACAACAGGAGATGCCAATAACAGCAATACTAATAATGGCATTTGTTTCAATTTTTGAGGATAAGCAAGAAACAAGTAATTTACATATACTATGTCTCCTCTTGTTCATTTCTTTCTTTTAAATAATCTTAAATTTTGACATAGTAGGTGCCCAGAATAAAAAAGGACTATACACATGTAGTGCTGGTTCAGCTTGTTCCCTAACCCCTTTCCCCATGTAAAATAGTCTGTACAAATCTGAAAGTCTGTAGGCTTCTGCAGAATGAAACACCATTCTCATTGACACATTGTTGAAAAATTCATGGATTGTTCCCTTGGGTGGTTATTACTAAATACATCCTTGGCAAGAAAATGGTTAATAGTTTGAAGAAAATTACACTTTAGGTTACAAGATGGGAAGAAATAGACATCTTCATTGCCATCTATTTCAAAAGATTTCTTCATTAAGTGTTCCCACAGGGAGCTTGCCACCATCAGGACATGCAATTTCAAGCATAAATCAGGCAATCTCATCCTTAAACCCACAACATCTGGACTGCAAAAATCATGAAATAGAGTACCTGAATGATCTGCCATGTGTGCATGCAGTATCATCACACCCAACATAAACCTACACCTTTGAAGTTGGAACCTAAGAGTTCCATACAATAGACTGTTATCTTGAAGAAGTCTAAAATGGTAAAAACCCATTCTTCTTGTTGGAACATTAACTTAAACACATCTTTTTAAGTCTTTTCAGGGGAACTTGTATAACTGGTATTGGCATTCAAAAGTCAAGAAACTGATTCATCACATGGTGTTCCATGCAACACACAAACACAAAATAGACTATTTAGTGTGTTCCAAAAGATAAATTTACTGATACTCTCTTTTTAATTATTATGCATTCTTCACTTTGCTAATTTACAAACCTGTATCAGTATTAATTTTTGACCTATGTATAAATATAAAAGTGAAGAACAAAAGAAAAACTAATATTGTAAACAACAGCATCAATTGGCCTGTTAAATATATTGGTACACCAACATTCCTGGCACAGATGGTCTGTGAAAGTAATCATTGTGAGGTGATTATATATATATATATATATATATATATATATATATATATATATATATATATATATATATATATATATATATATACACACACACACACACACACACACACCCTACAAAATAATGAATCTTGGCTGGTATTGTCAACCAAGTCCTATTCTCTTCCAACAGGTGATTGGCCTTGTACTGCATGTAACTTGCACAAGGTGATGTCTAACAGGGAGCTATGTGGCCTAACTCTGTTGACTGAATAAAGAAGTTGGGGTTTAAAATTTCAATATTAAATGGAGCATAGGACAGTGGTGGTTCTGAAGGCTTGGCTAGACCACTGTAATACCAGATATCCCCACATAATAGTACCCAATGTCCTGCTACCATCCAGTGTTAGCCTAATACATGTAGATTTGCTTCAACTTTATTCAGTTGTATCATAATATATAATTAATAAATATTTCTGCACAAATAATAATTTGAAAAACTTATTATTTAAAATTTTCATGAATTTAACTACACAATTTATCTCTAATTATTGTTGATGTTGCAGTAGGTGTAACACCAATTTTCAGCACATTATAGGCTATACATTGCAGCCAGCATAACTGGTTGAGGAAGTACATGTACTGGAAAACCTTAGGAAGGAGCAACAATTCATGGCAAGCTTTCTAATTACAGGTGGACAGAGGTGTGATGGAAGTGACTGATAAATGCAGCAATACAGAAAACTCAGCCACCTGAAGTCTGGTTATCTCCAATTGTTTCTTAGATCTTGGATCAGCCTTAATAATGGTTGACTGGTTGCAAAGAGAGTATGCTAAAAAAAAAGGAGAGAAAATAAGCTGAACAAAGGAAACTAGTCTAGAGTTTTTGATTAATGAAAAGTTTTTTTTGTGAAATTAATTACATCTGTAATAAAGTTGGACACTGACTTGAGTAAGAACAAATATGCAAGGGTGTCCATTTCATACACCAGGTGTGTCAAACATGTATACAGTTACAGGTCAAACAGAGCAAGGCTTTTTTTGTACCTTCAGTGATCATAGGGAGGTAAAATTAATGCTTCAACTGCCTCTCAGGTCCTGGTGTCAGACCATCTTATATTTGTGTGAAAAGCAATCTGCATCAAAAATAAAGGGATAAACTTCCATGATGATCATGTTTTAGTAAGCTGACAATCAAAATGGGAATTGACACCTAACACAGCCCAGTATACAATTAATTTTATCATGTAAACCATTTAAGTATTTGGATGAAATTCAAGATCTACTTCACTGACACATAAATAAATGGTTTCATTGACAGGTAAAATTTATGTTCTAGTCCTGTTGTCCTTCTAGTATAAGTTGAAGTTTTGCCATCTTTTAATGTTCAGTTTACACACACACACACACACACACACACACACACACACACACACACACACATGTGCATACACACACATACACACACAAAGAGCAAATATGGTATCCTGTTACATGTCAAACTAATTAAAGATGAAAGTTTTCATATACATGTACTGATCTCAATGTAAGCAAGATTGGTACTTTGGAGTCTGTTTTATCACATCAGATATTTTTTAAGATGTTGATAATACAAAGGTCCTACTGGTATCTGACAAAATTTTATACAAGGTACCTTTGAGTATTTCTCTCCAATCCTATGGAAATAAATGGCCCCATATTTTGCATAACACAGGCAACTGAAAACAAGTATGCAATTTTGGGAAAACCTTATCTGAGATGTAACACTTATTTTACGACACTGAAAGAAACAGCATCACAGGCTTGATATGATTTATAAAGATACACTGCATAGCATGTGCCCAGACCTATCACTAACAAATGAGATTTGGGTCAATGCTGTTTCAAGTGTGTTGCAAGTTAATAGATATGGTACAATCAGCAAAACCTACTGTGCAATAATGAAATTTATTTATTTTGTAAGGAAGGATGCTTAATGCACTTCAGAAATATTCTGATAACTCCAAAGCTAATTATAAATACCTCCAACATAATCATAGCTCCATTCTGACAAAAAGACAATTAGTTTCAGACATCAATAAACAAGTGAAAAAGCATTACAGCAAATTATAATGATAGGCAACTGCAGCAGCCCTCTATCACATACCCTATATTGTTTTATATTCCAAACATCCCCTCCCCTTCCCTAGTACTCACCTCATCCACCCACCCATGAACCCCAGAGGTGGGAGCCAAAGATTACATCATCTTGCAGACAGTTTAACCCAAGGGCAACACAATTTCCAAGTTTCACAAATATAACCACCATGGAAGTTTAGAAGATGTAACTAACAAGGCACAGACACAGAAGGTATTAAAATACAACCCCCACCCCAGCTAATGCTAGGGAGAAAATATACAATTTGACATATCTACATGTACCTCTGTAGTCAATTTCAGTAATTGACAAGTAAAGGTTTACAAGAGATCAGTTTCATTTTCACATTCCAAAACCTCAAAACCTTTTTCATACAACAAAAACAACCCTATAACACAGACCCTGATCTGTTTTCCAGATCAAATTACATTTTATCCTTTTTAAATTCAATACCTGCACCAAGCTAACAACAAGATCTTTCAACATTATTTTAGGCTGAGCTGTGCTAATCTTAAGCATGGACTGACCAATTAGAGAGTGAGTTTTGGCAGAACAATTTTCTAACTCTAACAAAGTTTCATATAATTTCTTAACTATCTTGCAATAACAGAAAAATTATCCAGGTCAAAAAAGAAGTCCTAAAATCCTTTAAAAAGAAAAGAAATTCCTTCCACACCCAGAAAATAAAATGGCCAGTCTGTATATGCATTCTGCACAGGAGGAGTCCATAGGTCTCACATAAACATCCACTGTATGAATAATTCCTATGAGAAAGTTACTTACATGAGTACAATATTATTAAAGTTTAAATGGTTTAATCATAATTATATCAATACTTTACCTAATGTAAAATTTTGATGTGTACATGGGTGCCAGCTGACTGATTTGGCTTGAACTATCACATACATAAGCTGCATGTAAATTTACCCACAATTCCAGTGGATATAAGACAGGAGATAACTATTATCCTCCATCTTTGATGTACGGAAATACTTTACCCATCATGCACTGCTCCAAGCTTTATTCAGACTAGCCATTATGGGAATGATGTCACATTCCCGATTCCAGCACTGATAATCTTGTAGATTTTCTGTAACATATGTTGACTATATTTATAGCATGGTATATTTCTGTACCTTCATCTTTTTTTCTATATCCATTTTACAGACTTTTAACATCTTCGCCTTTTATCTTGTAATGTGGTTAGAGCATCTGCCTTTGATGCAAAGGTGCAGGTTTGAACCCCCACCAAGTCATACCAGACACAAACAAATGGTATTAACATCTTCCTTGTTTAGTGCTCCACATTAAGAGGTTAGTATTTGGACTGGTCTGCCTGGTGTCAAGGTAATATGACTGGGTGGGACATGATGCCCAAGTGCAAGGCATCACTATAAACTGCCCCACTGCGGACATCATAGTGATACCACACAAATACACACACTAAAGTGTCTTGTTCAGTTGCTTATATTTACATTACCTTATATCTTGTAGTACCTTTGGTTTACATTTTTTGGGCGTTCTGTCTTCTGATGTTTGTTGTGCAATTCTTTTATATTCGCATTCTTTTAAATTATCCTTTTTTGCAGATATAGCCATTGTTCCCTAATCCATCCATCAATATACATCCATCCATCTATACATACATATATACAACATACATACATACACACATACTCTCTCTCCTTTTTCTTCCATCTTGTCTAGTACTAATATAGCACCCTTAGTCCTACATTGTGGACCATAACAAACCAAGTTAAGGCTATGACATCGTAGCTACATCTGGTCATTTATTTCACTGATGCTCTAATGTTTTAATAACTTCCTTTCTTGCAATGTGAATTTTTACTCATTTCAAACTCAGCAAACAGTTAAATATGATGAAAGCTCATTCTTATTTCTAACTGTGACCCCCAGAAAACTGATGTGGAATGAAAAGAAAAAAATATTGCTTTCAATTGTTGATTCTAACAACCAATTCCTTTTCTCAACATCTGTTTAACTAGTTGGGTTTTTCAACTCCATTTCATCTGTCCAACAGCATCAATCTTTTGGCCTCCAGAGAAAGAAATTGGGCAATTCTCCTGCAAACAAGTCACATTTCAACTCCAAATCAAATGAAAAAAAAACCTGACTGTTATTACCTTGCTTGGAACTTCAGATACAATTTTGAGAACCTTATAAACCTTGCATTTTTTAGCCAATCACTAAATTGTTTAATATTCCTGGTTGAGTAGATTTACAGAAATCAGAGGATATAAGTTTATTTACTTAAGTATACATGGTAAAAAGCAAATAAACATCTGTTTGTAGGTTTAGTCAAAGCAAACTTCATGCTGATCTTTTAAAGGCACCTGCTAGGCAAAGATTGATATTGTATGCCCTGGTCTTCCGCCCAGTTGACTCCCTTCAAAATCACTGGCCCCAAGTTAAAAAGAACAAAAAAACATTTCTGGCACTTTGCTGATATTGTTTGCAGGTTATGGAGTGTTAATATTACCATTTTAAGGATTGTAAGGGTGCTTCATATCATCTTTGCTGACATCCACTGGGCCATTTTTTTAAATTCAGTTTGTCCAACTTCATGAGAGATCAATTTGTGGCAGGGACATTCCCAGTTGATTTCAATTTAACTGTCTAAAAAAACTGTAACACATGGGATCTGAATGACTCAAACTAGATGTCACCATGAGGTTTCAGGTTCATATGCAGCCATTATTTTAGCAGCACTGATGGCAAAACTGATTGAAGATTAGTCATTTTTGGCTTTCCTGAAATGCCAAAGAAAGACTGGAGTTCAGAGTCACACAGAATTGGTAAAGTCAGGAGGTTAATGCTTTCAACAAGACAAAGAAATGCCTATCTAGGTGTATTCAGATTGTTAAGAATAATCAGTAGAACAAACAAGATGGACCTCAATGAATCTTACTATTGCTATTGTGGCATGACTTGGTACACATCCATTTGAAATTTTTGTCAAATGAATGAACTCATTTCTCTAAGGCCAAGGGGAAAAATGCATTTCCTAAAGCACTGATATTAAATTTAGGGTCAGCTGGATCTTTTCTGGTGGCATTTTATAGTAATTAGTGTGTGTATATATATATATATATATATATATATATATATATATATATATATATATATATATATATATATATATATATATATATATATATATATATGGGTCGATAAGCCAAATGGAAATTTTTTTGTTCGGCCTAACATTATTATATCAGGAATATATATATATATATATATATATATATATATATATATATATATATATATATATATATATATATATATATATATATAAGGGCCTTCTGAAAGATACAAGTATGGAAATCATATAAACAAGAGGCACCATTCTTATCTAATCTTCCTTCTATTCAACTGGACATAAAATTATTAACATTAGCTTAATCAAAATAAACATTAACAATAACCATAATCTAGGTTGAGGACAGACAACCAGATGCACAAACATATGGAAATACACCAAAATGATTGTTATGTTGACTTTCCATCTATGCAGGCTTACAAAGACTGCTTCTCTCAATTCAAATACTGCTAATTTAATTTTGACTACCATATATACTCACTTCTAAGTCCAAACTGCACAGACCAATATCTACCATCACATAATGCACCAGTAGATCTAGGTCTGTGCAGTTTGTTTGGACAAATTAGTAAAAGAAGCAAGATGGATTCTGATCTTATAAATGAGTATGTACAATAAACTGTATTTGCCTCATTGAACCTGAATATATCAGATCCTACTTGTTATACAAATTAACAGCAGTACCTAATGGTATTATTAAAAGCTTTTTAAAATAGTGTACCAGGTAATTTTGTGAAGAAGCATTTCTCACTAACTTCCAACGTGTTTTATCTGGCCCACAAATGGTGCAATACTTAGGTTCAGTAATCAGAGAGTTAATGTGATTTTTGAGATTATGCCATCTCTGACAATGTGTACCAAAAAAATGCATGCTCTATCTTTCACAAAACTATAGATAATTCAATTTTAGATATCTCTTGTAGACAGTACAAATGTAAATCTCTCTTAATATCACTGAGGCATAGTACCTCCAACAACTGATATTGTGTTTGCTGAACCATGGCCACTTCCTCTATTCTATACCCTGAAAAAAGAAACTGTTGTCAAAGTTTCTCAAACCATGGAACACTCCTTTTTTATTGTTAAAGTGGAAAAAGTTTCTGAGGGTCACAGGTTCAATTCCTACATAGGCCAGACAGGATTGGCTGCTTTAGTGTATCCCTGGGGAAAAGCACTCAACTTCCATTTTCTCAGCATAATACAATGAAATAAAGCACTGAAAGTGCCATTAAAAACCAACCAATTAAACTTGTAACAATGTACCATTAAAAAACAATCAATTAAAACTTAATAAAGTTTTATTTTAATGCAACATGCCATTAAAAACCAATTAAACTTGAGTTACAAATTTTATTGTAACTCGAAGTGTCATTACAAAACCAACCAGTTAAACTTGCAATTCAAAGTTGCTAGATTTTTTCAATTACAGTTTAGGACACAAGGCTGCTGAGAAAACTCTACATTATTTATAAATAGAATGAAAATTCAGTTTGTTGGTCAGAAATATAACATGCCAGACATTACAGAAAGACATGACCTAGTGTCTGGTGCCAAGAAATTTACCAAAAACCTATTTTGACACCAAAGAAAACAATGATTAATATCCTGAGTTTCCTACTAGATATGTTATGATTGATTATTGCAAAAACTCATTTGGTTACCATATGTCTCAACTGCAAATTGCAGGTTTTTCTAAATCAATTTCAATACAGTAACATCTATGTAGACAATGCATTCAAGACCATTTCAAAATGTATAATAGACCAAAAATATCCTGCAGCACTTTCTCTGACCTTTGGGCATACTAGTAACCTTAAACTTTTTTTAAAAAAATACAGGCCATGTTTTTGCATTTTTTGACCTTTCTAGTTTCCAGAATAGATAAGCTCTTAGAACTCTTGAAGCCATCTTTCTTAATCAAACTTGAAAATAAGCAGTTTCAATGAATAATATGTCTGGCATTTTCCTTGACTGAAAGGAAATGTAAAACTATTACATCTATGTGGAATGCAAGCATCAAATATGTGCAACTGAAAAACAAATCAGCTAAAATCTCAAACATTTTCTCCTATCACAGAAAAATAGACTTCCTGATATTTCTGGTAATCTCAGAAGGTCTCAACATTAAGCTGATATTGGGATGTCTAAAACCCACTGTACAACCTGCTGAAGTGGAACTTGAACAATGCTGGATAAACCTTTCTCCACAGTTTACAATGAAAATAAACATCACCAGATGCCAATAACATTGTTGGCTATACATTAGCTTGCTTTTTCTTTTCATCAGAATTTGTATTGTGCTCACTCACATCCTCTAGGAGTTTGCCAGGAAAATAAACGAGAGGTAGTTTTTGGTCTCTATAGAGGTATATCCCAAGAAAAGGTCCAAACTCACCAGGCTCATGACATGAAGTCCATTCTTGGCTTACTTTACCAACAAATGGATTATTTAGAAACAGTTGTCCAAAAGAAGCTCAATATTGACAAGGTGCATTTGTTTAACTACTCCAATCCTATGCAGAACAACACTGTTGTAACAAACTGAAACAGCTAACATGGCATTTTACAAGAAATGGGGAAAGTTATGGTTGCTAGTCAGAAGAGTTTTGTTTTTTCAATAAACAGTTCTGTGTAAATGGATAAATACACACCATGTCAGAACCCTGTATCTGTCTACAGAAGTGTACTGTATGTCTAATTAGCATCAAATATGCCAGACAGAAGACATAAGAAAGCAATTGTCTGTATTATAATCTACCATTTCTCTTTAAGTGAAGGCACCTCAAGTTTGAAAATTCATACCATTGCTAATATGAAATGCAATCTTTGGAATTTAAATGTCTATTTATTGCTTTTTTAAGCCTATACAGTAATAAAATTACCATCTTTATCTAGTTGTAAGTCCATACCTGACAAGATGTCCACATCAATTTTATATGTTTTGTAGGGTTTTTTTTAATATATCTCAGACAATAAGCCACACAGTATATATAACAAATTTATTATTCTAGCCAAATGGTCTTCTGTAAGAATTACAAAATGTTTTCATATCAGTGCAAGTTCATGGAGTGGTGTGAAAAATAATAAAAAATATTTGTCTGAGTTATCGAACAACAATGACTTAATTATGACTTCCAAATTTAATTATAAATTTTCAGAAAACTGCTTAGACGTCCCAAAAGTTCATTAATATCTTTATTTCTTAAGTCTACCATATTTATAATCTGAATCCAAAAAAAATAAAATGCAATGACCTAGATCTGCCATCGCATAATGCATCAGCGACTTTGCAGTTTGTATTTGGAATCATGGAACAAACAATGCAGACCCTGATCTGCTAGTGTATAATGCAATGTCAAATAAGGTCTATGGTGTTCACAGCTGGACCTGACTTGTATGCAAGTATATAAGGTATTTGTCCAAACTCTGTAGCAGCAAAACACAATATTTCACTTGTTCAATCCAAAATATTTCTAAAATTCTTTATCTTTATGCCTTTAAACCCTATACCCTATCCTATCCTATTTATAACAAGTACTCTGATTAGTTGAAGTCAACTGCTGTCAGCCAATCAGAGCGGTCTTCATATAATATGCTTACTATAAGTTGCAATGAAGTCATTCTGAAGATGTTTTATTGAAAATATCATCAACTGATTATAACTTATTATTAATTTATTATGAAGAACCAATCATCAATCTTGAAATTTCAACCAACATGCATGCTCAGACTACTGGTAAGTAAATTTATCACATGATAGGTCACAGTTACCTTATTCCTTACAATTTTACAAAATGCTATTTAGTCATTTATGAAAGAAAATAATTTTGATATTGTCAAGGAAACTTTGCAATGGAAGGGAAGACACAAATATAGCACAAGTCTATATCAACTCATCAACATGTAGATCTGAGAGGCATCAACAGGGGTTCTGTTCTGTTAACCATTTTATTCACCAATCAAATTTCATCTTTCAAAAATGCTAAAAAAGAAAAACTAATTTTGGTACATATCATTTCTAATGAAAACTCTCCCATACAGGTCTGACCTGGTTTGGTTTGGTGCTTTATGGCACAGCAACAAAAAGAAGGTCATTTAGTGCAAGTTAATTGGAATAAGGTACCTTGCCCAAGGACACACCATGGTAGCTGACCCTGGCTAGCTGGTTGGTCCTATAGTAGGATTCGGACCTGCACCTGTGAGTCTGGCACACAAACCACTAAGCCACAATGGCTTCCTGATCCATAACTGAAAATGCAAAACTTTATGGAAGGACTACTAAAAACAAGTAAACCATCCTAATGCATGTTGAACAGCCCTTGATATAATCACTATTACTGTACAACTGACTCTTAAACCAACAACTCTCACTGACCTTGACCTTTGCTCCAAAATATTGATATACAGTCTTAAACTTTTTGTTCAGAAATAATTTTCTTATTAGACTTAACCATGACTGTGACCTTTTACCTTTAGATCCCAAATCTAAAGATTACTTACCCTGTGTGTAAGTCATGTACAAAGTTTGGCCAAGGAACTTAATCTACAACAAACATTACTATTTAAAACCCATCTTTCTTGAAGTAAAAGTGCTCTTGACTTGTATCATCCTGACCCAAAAATCAACTGATTTCATATAAAAAGTTGTTTTGTGGGAATTTTAGGCCCCCACTTGGCTTCCCCAACCCCACACTCTTTCCACTTTTTTGAGGCGGTTGGGTGGGGTTTGCTTACTCCACATTATGACCACCTTATAAAAAAGTAAAAGACTAAAACTGGGACAAGAGCATACATTCTTGTCAGTATGTTCTTGTAGGATTGGTTTTTGATGAAACACTTCCTCAGGCATAGATGGAGTGGAATTATGTATCATCCATTTAAAATGTCAACATAAATTTAATCCACTAGGAGATTTTCAGACAGTATAATATTTGAAAGGTTTATGACCCACATTTCCAGTTGACTACTTTTTATTACTCTGTTGTATTTAAAATGCTTGTAACCACAGATCACACACTAACTACTCAAGCCCTAGAAGCCTTACAAAGTTTATTTTTTCATCATCTTCCTTTCTCTTCTTTCTGCTCATAAGCGGAGTCATTAATTTTAGCTTCCACCATACACTTTAAGATTACCAGAACTTCTTATACATAATCTATTGTGAGGTCAAAATCTCTCATAACATAATAGCATGCATCAGAAATGCATAATATTTTGTCTTTTTGACTAAGCCTACTGTTTAGGTCTTTGCAAAAGGCCCTTTTTCATCGTGTCTCATTCCGTAATTAAAATGTTTTGATCAAGGACACAATACTTCAGTTTTCCCATCCTGACAAGAGAATCAAACCTAGTACTCTTGCATAGGAGTTCATTATGCTAATCATTTATCTTCCACAAAAAGCATGGGAAGAAATAATTCAACATCTTGGATGGATCCAATCCAAAATTATTGGATTAAAAAATATTCCAGTAAAAGCATCCATTTAAACTAGCTATCACTATTCACACCTTATGTCCTGCCAAGATGGGTGCAGTAGGGGCAGCACAGCATCTGTGAATTTTATGGTTGTACTATATCTAGTGCGATATTAGTGATTTAGTATCTCCAGTGGAATTCTAGTTTAAAATTTTAGAACATTATTATTATTATTATTATTATTGTTATTATTATTATTATTATTATTATTATTATTATTATTATTATTACCATTATGTTCTCTAATATAACTATACACCTCTAAGCTCTCTCCAAAGCTTTCATCCATTAACCCAAGTATGTTCAGTTTAAATACATTTAGGGCTTATGTAAACACACCTGGAGCTAATGATAAAAATTCCGAATGTGAATCATCTATCCAGGTGAGCTGGGATCTTGAGATGAGATAGAGGTGAAAATGAATATAAAATCATCACTAAGTAAATTTAGTAAACCTCAAGTTGGTTCAAATTCTCTGCATGAAACAAATAGCCACTCCAAGGTTAAGTCACAGGCATCAATACCTGGAATGAGGGATCATGAAAAATAAAGTCCAGATCAGAAATAACCAACGAGATTAAATCTACTGTATCAACATCTTAAAGGCAAACCACACAGATAGCTGTGGACATGCTGTGGAAAGTAAAGAGATATTCAAATAGTGGAGAAAGTGGGGAAAAGAATATTAGAACTAAAAAATGACAAATACCTTCAAGCAAGAATATTTTCCCTGATGCATTTTTTTATCATGCAGAGGAGAGAACCCTTCCAACAAATTTTCCCCCGAAGAAAAAACCTTATAACAAAAATATTTTCCCTGATGCATTTTTAAACTATGCAGATGAGAAAACCCTTCCAACAAGAATATTTTCCAATACCTTTCAACCACGTAAATAAAAAAATCCTCTGAAAAAAAATTACACATTGCTTTTTTAACTATGCAGAAAAGAAAACCCTTCCAGCAAGAATTTTTTACCTGATGCTGTTTTTAAAACTATGCAAGCAAGAAAATCCTTCAAAGAACATTTTCTTTCTCAGTACCTTTCTTGACAATGCAGATGAATAAACCCTTTAAACAAGAATATTTTACTTGATGGTTTTTTTTAATAAGTAGATGAGTACATAATGTATAAGCAACACATAGAATAAAATATATACCATATACACTCACTTATGATACAAGTCCAACTGCAAACTGCATAAACCCAGATATGGTTAGTGCAGTTTAAAAATGGTATTAAAAATGGTAATTGATGTTAACAAAAACAACCTAGTCTCTAATCTGCAATGGCAGATCACAATATATCTTTTATGCCATTGGACTGGAACTGAAAGCAAGCATATACGGCATATATAACATAATGAAATATTTAAAATATGCAGATGATTGACTAAATTGCTAAAAATCAATGTGTTCAATCAGCCAATTTACTACATAAAAAGTAAGATATTTTTAATATTTAAATCTTATATATGTTTTCCTTTCTAAGACCAAGTTATGATATAAACCTGAAGATCATTTTTTCCACAAACTCTTTGACAGGGAGATGGACAAATCCACATGTTTACACCCCTAATCTATGGCCTGGCAAAATTGTCTAGAACCCACAGTTGCTGACCTACTTGCCTGTTACTATAAATATAAGATGTGACTTCATTTATCAAATGTTATCATATTATCATATACTACTTTTCCATTCAGACAGCTCATGAGGATTCTAACCCTAGCAAAGCCCAATAAGTAGAAGCTGTAAATACATTATCTATACTTATTTAATGCTGGTCCAACTGTAAATTATGTAGACCCCAACCAGCTGTAACATAATACACCTGCAGATCATGGTCTATGTTCTTTGTTCTACTAATTACTCCTAACAAACTGCACAGACCAAGATCAGCCAGTGCATTATGCAATGGAAGATCTGGGTCTATGCAGTTTAGTTTAGTATAAGCAATTATATGCAGTAGATTAAAAAAATAAAACAATTGCTACCAGCAACTTCAATTTTATATGAAAGGTCATATCTACATTTTATGCTGAGAACTCTAATAAAAGATACTAAGCTAGAAGCGGACCAAAATTAATGTTAATTTCATAAGGTCTAGGTATTATTTGGGAAATGCAATGGCTTTGTGCCTCTGCATCTCTCCTTCCATGCAAGATACAGAACAGGTCTATGCAACTTCCTTAAGGGATTTTAAAAGCAGCTCTTAAAGTGTAAATTACAGAATAAAACCAGGTCATATTCTGATAACCCTTCATATAGAAGATGTCAATTTCTTCCAGTCAGAATAATATTCCAAAGTTTTTATTTAACTCAACATCAAATTATTACAAAGTACCACACTTCCTCTTCATAACATTCTCCATGGATACCAGAGTAAACTGTCTTCTATGTAAACTACCTTATAGTGAAGCCAACTTATAATGCAGTACATTTTACATATATATGTACTTTTAATTACATGCATGACCAGATCTGCCTTACAATGAAGGGGTGAGAGACTGGTGTGTTTGCTGTTTAGAAATATGGGATTCTACAATGCAAGTTGACTGAAGTTGACTCCACAATCAAATGGGAAGCAAAAGTGAGATGTGAGTCAACACTACTGTTTGAATTTGCTTTATCAGGGTAGACAATGTTAATTGTTCAAGACAGTGGGATTCTGAGAATTCATTGTCTTAAAATCAACGAGCCAGAGGTAATGAGTCACTTATTGGGGCTCCAAATTGGCCAGTTGGGAAAATTAAAACGCAAGTTATAAACTTTTCTGCAACCATATGCTTCTCATTTGTTCGCTGCATCAATTTTTAAATTCTTGTCATACACCTCCCAATTTAAATCTGGATTTAAACAAAGCATAGCACAATTTATAATGCCAATTTTACTGTGGAAAAAAAGAAAAAAGAAGGATCAAATTTCATCCCTGCATCAACCTCAATGCCTCCCATTTCCATGCAGTGGCTTCAGGCTATCCCATGATTCCTGATTCCCACAAACTGGTGATAGACTATCCTGATGGCACAAAGACACCCCCACTTTATTATCATTCATTAAAACAAGCCTATTGATTGAAACTGTGCAATCATGCTTGCTTCCTATCAAGTGGTTTAAGTGCTTCTGGCACAGAGAGGTGCTCCCTGGGGTTTATTTTGTCCTAATCAGTCATATGTTTTTAGTTTTCACTGTAAAAACATTAAAATGTATTAATGTTGTTGACATGAAACATGAAAATAAATTATTAACCATCATCTAATATAAGCATAATAATTTTTTTTGTTTCATAGTAGAGAAGTTTCATATGATGACTGAATGAGATGCAAGACTAAAAACATGATGTATTTCTCCCCTTGGAAAAGCTATATAAAAAAGGACCATTAATGATAATTTGGACTTCTGGCCATACTGAGGACATTAAGTAACTTATTCCCCCAGTGGTTATGTCCTGGCTGATAGGTGGGATCAATGGTACATATATTGCTGAGGGGGGATAATGCATTAATTCAATATCTGGAGGAGTCTTTCTTATTCCTTCTTGGAGTCTTAATCACTTCCATTTCAGCTGAGGGCTAATGGACATGATAAAACCCCATCTAATGGCTATCCTATATACTTGCTTTAATGTTGGGTCCTACTGCAAACAATAAAGACCCTGTTCAACCTTGCAAGATGAACTAACAGATCAGGATCCTTGATCTGTGATTATTCCAAACAAAATTGCATAGATCCGAATTTGCAATAGCAGATCTGGGTTTATGCATTCTGCAGTTGGTCAAAACTAATAAGCGAATATAGATGGTACTTTCTGTATGCAACACTAAGGAGCCAGGTTGGTTTGGTGGTTAGCATACCAGACACATGACTAATAGTTTGCTGGTTCAAATCCTCCCATGGGACCAGTGATGATCAGCTACTGTGGTGTGTCCTTGGGCAAAGTAATTACCTTGGCACTAAATAGCCTATCTGAGTTGATGTGCCATAAAGCATCAAATCAAAACAAAATAGACCATGATGTACCATAACATGACAGATAAGGGTCTATGCTGATTGGTGTACTGATTACTCCTAATTTGCAGTATGCAGTTTGACCAAACTTGTGAGTGTATGCAGTACTTTTTAAATTCATATGAAACTCTTACTTCTAAATTCCTTGCCTAAAATGGCAATCATAAGTGTTGTCATAGAATAGTCTTTATAATTGAGAAACCAGATATCAATGATTCAGTGTCACTCAAAACAAATGTTATACAAAGCACCAGTTTATATGTAATGGCCATGGATTCACCTTTAAATACCGCATTTTTCTGGGCCATGCCCTTCAAGTTTTACCACTGTAAAAATTTAAAGAATGCAGCAAATATCTGCAACATGTCATAATAAGTGCACAAAAGTAACTATTTTGTTTGCAAGAGTGCCAGGTGTGACCAGACTTTTAGGCATCTCCAACAAAGTCACCAGAAGGCTTTATTTTATTATCTGAGTAAGCTTCTCATTCATCAAGACTACCTCATGCTTTGTTGGAGCTCAGTGGAGACCAAACAGTAATAACAAAACTAAAATGTATGCTTTAGAAAAGTACCATGAGAGGACAGAGTAAAATAAGAAATATTGCATGAAACAGTTATGAAATCAATCCAACTTGAAGATTTGTTTCTTTCAGTCTTAGAAAATATAAAGATCTGAAAACTGAATGCAAATATGACCATCCATTTCAAAGAAGTACCAATAACAGGATTTTCAAGTTGGCTGTCATGGTGTCAGTCATGGTATCAGTCATGGTGTCAGGTCAGCACCATTTTCATTGAGGACCAAAGCATTCACAGCCCTATCTTGATATGACTATCAAAAGGAACAATAAAAAAATTTTCAAAATGGACATTGGTTGCCATATTGGAAGTCAAATCAACACCTTTTCAATTAAAAACCAACTAGATAACGCAAGAAGTCTTCCGGTGAAAACTTTTGTGTCCTTATGACTCGCTGCTGAGTAGGAATTGCAATATTAAGATTTTCAAGATGGCAGCCATGGTGATCATGTCCCTTTTGGTCCAATTAGATACCACAAGAAATCTTTCAGTGAAAATCATCCATGTCAATCTGACCAGCAATATGGAAGCATACATGCCAAGTTTTTTTTACATCAAATCAGGGAAATCTGTACTAGTATTCAAAAAATGGGTCCAAATTACTAAGATCTGTACTCACAATTGGAGATCGAGTCCAAAACAGAGATTAGCATATGGACCATGTTTGTCATAAATTTAAATGTGCAAGTGCACATTGTATTAACGAATAATTTAAATTAACTGCAATGAATACTAGTTACTCAACTTTATGAACTTTTATGTTATTTTTTCAGTGACACTCACTGTCTTCTGATGTTGATTGGCACATTATGTGACCTTTTCTCATTTGCAGTGTGCTTCAGTTAAGGGTGAAGATCATTTCTGCCCATCTAGAAGTGTTCAAATGTATGTTGCAAGTTGAGCAGTATGCCAAGATTTCTCCCTTTTCACTAGTTCAAACATTTAAATTTATCTATCCAATCATTGTTCAACTAGCAAATGTTATTTTTTGATGGCATATTTTCCTTTGAATCCATTAGCATACATTGCTACATGGTACCAAAATTGTATTTCTAAATAATTCAAGCAGTATTTTAGACATTTCAAGCTACCTACAATTTCTTATGCACAACATTACTCAATATTGAAATAGTGACAAGTAATAAGTTTTACATGTGTATGCACAATAAATGTATCAGTGTGTGTTGTGAGCCATGATTTGATTGGTTGTTAGGTTAATAATAATATGATTGATACATTATCATAAGGTAAATAGTCTAGGAATGATCTTTTAACTGGAAATACCTATGCTTGATGGATGTTTTAGCATACAATACCTACCTTTGACAGATTATTGATTTCTGGAGAGTTTTGTGGACAAATCAGTAGATGAAAATCAAAAGACTACTGTCAACCTTTCTGAGTACCCATTTTAGTCAAGACTCACACCCATACAGACTGGGATAGGTGCAAGTGATCCCTAAAGGGTAAGTACTTTGGACAACTCTGCCACCTGGGGCCCCCACTGAATAGCTGATTAAGCACAAAGACAATGGTATCATCATTCCAGTATCAGGTTTGAAAATAAGTTAATTAAAAACCAAGATCTCTTTTATTCAGCTCCACAGCTAGTGAAAGGAAAACAAACTATACTAAGTGGCGTTAAAATAATTACACAACAATTTAGTACCAAATAAATATTGTCAAGAAATTTTTGTAATAAAGGAATTTAAAATAAATATTGATTTAAGTGTGGTGCCAAATTCATACTAATTGATGAAAAAATAACTTGTGTTCCATGAATAAAAGAAGGAATTGCATAAATTTCTCCAAATATGTTTTTGAGATTACTAGCTACAGCATGAGAGTGAGAAGTCATCCAAAGGAATCTTTTCATTAGAGGGAAGAATGTACAGTATGGAAGAGTACAGCATGGAAGAAAGAAGTGACCTAAAAACCAATCCAAAGAGGCTTTTTATCTGAAAGCTTGGGAGAGCAGAGAAAAAAGGTACTCCATAAATTCATCCAAAAAGGCCTTTTCTGTTTGGAGAATTGGGGGAAAAAAAAACAACAATATATAGATGCTTATAAACTGGCAATTTCACATACTATCTTATATTTTGTTCCCAGACTATTTTGTATTACCCTATCCTGTCCTTAATAAGGAAAGACTGAGCTAAGGGAGTTCATTTTATGCACCAGCATCTTGAGATAGTGTCAATGCCACTTATTTCTGCTGTTATTTACTATGAAATACACCGGTGCAAAAACTCCAAGGTAAAACAAAAAACCACAGGTAAATAATACCATTGTAGGTATTTGTATTCTCTTGCATGTGTGGACTAATACCTGGTTCACTGGGGTCCTCAAAGGCAGGAACACCCTTTAAACAATTGAAATTTAATACCTGCTCCCTAATTATTACCAGGAATACATTAATACCCTCCCAACTACTGTGGAGTTCAAGTGACTAAAACGACCAGAGGGTCCTATAGTGTGACTGAAGATCTAACAGGCGACCAGTCACCCTTGGCACAATGTTAATCCAGATTTCAGCTTGGCTTTATCTTCTTATCCTGATTTTCTGATTGGTAACTCAGTAAGACTAATCAAATAATCAGATGAAGTGTTGTGTGTTTGAACCCACATTAGCACTACCAGAAATGTAATAATTTATGTATTTGACCCATCATTATTAGTATCAGAAATGTAATAATTTATGTATTGGATCCGTCATAAGCACTGTCAGAAATGTAACATTTTATATATTGGAACCATCATTAACACTACTGGAAAGGATATAATTTATGTATACACCCATCATTAGCACTCCCAGAAATGTAATATTTTATGTACTTGACCCATCATTACCACTATTAGAAATGTAATAAATTTATCATTCATTCCTGCACATAAAAGACTTGCCTATCATTTTCTGCAATCTATGACTTGGAATAATGGCAGAAAAAAATCAACACCTTTTCAGCAAATCCAAGGACTAAGGAATTGCATTTAATTTTCTTAAAGGGGGAGGGAGGGGGAAAGTAAATTTTTCATTTCTTTACATCAAGAAGCTGGCTCTCAAGATGATACAAATACAGAAAATATATATGTATTACAATATTACAATTGTAAACCAGTCTAGGTACCAGCAGTACAAATTATATGTAAAAATGGGAACCAGCCTAGAAATGTGTATATATATATATATATATATATATATATATATATATATATATATATATATATATATATATATATATATAAACACACACAGGGGGGTCTGGCTTGAAACCATTGTGTGATAGTGAAAGTAAATGTTTAGTAAAAAGAATCTTTTGTGAGTTTATCTTATTTGTAACAGATAATGTTTCACTGATGGAATTTCATTTCTTATACAAACTAGGCTTTGGTACACTACTTACTGAAATATTACCTGATTCTTTAATTGCATAATTTAAAACATTTGTTTCATTCAAATCAAGATAAAAATATCACTTTCTCTACAGAGATGCTTACATCAAGGATGGGGTTATACTGACAAACATGATGTTGATTATGACTCAGCATTAAAGCTAATGAAAGTCACTCAATTTTTAGTATCAGTCATTCCAGAGGTTTACTATGGGAGGCAAATTAGTAATGTGGGTCATGCTACTCATTTCTCAGTGAAAAGAAAAAATCTATATGATAGTCCCACTATAATAAATATTTCTTGTTGATCATCTCAATTCTACATCATGCTATATCAACTCGATATTATGGTTTATTATCCATTTTTGGACATTATGTATTTTGGAAATATGATTAAACCATATCAAACTAGATGTTACAGTTTATTATCCATTTTGGTCATTATCTATTTTGCAAATATAATGAAAAAATATGCACAGCTGAAGCTGAACATTGTAATTAATTCTAAATGTCAGAAGTACCTTTATAAAGATGTGTGTTTACTCAGCCATAACAGTAGTGACCACTGTGGTTTGCTCATCTATCTATCTAACTATATATATATATATATATATATATATATATATATATATATATATATATATATATATATATATATATATATATATATATATATATATATATATATATATGGGCTACTTTAAAAAAGCTTTCAAATGCTTCTGGAAATTTTAAGTGCATTTATGCCATTTGATATTTTGTGGTGATTTTTATTATAAGCTAATTAAAAAAAACTTTTTTCCACTGCAGTTTATTAAATATTTTCACCCATTAAAAGTCAACCACAAATCTTAATTTTTAACATGCCTAAAATCAAGATAACTTTAAAAAAACACCATGCTTCCCCAATCATCCACCCCATGACAACTGTCAAATTAACCTGGCAAAATGTCATGATGGACCTTCCATGTTGCTCTTAATGAAACTTAATGACCAAGTATGCATCATGACTAGACAACAAGTTGGGTACCTGAGTCAGGTTCAATGCATTCTCTGGAGCACCATCCATATGTATTTGCTTATTAGTCAAGTAAAACTGCACAGAAATATCAATAATTCAAACAAACATCAAATGATCCTAATCTGCTGTAGCATAGTGTACTTACACATCAGGGTCTACATTGTGTGTTTTGGTAATCAGTAGAACAAACAAACAACATATACCCTAATTGGCAGGCACATGATGCTATGGAAAATCAGGATCTTTGTTTTGTTTTTTTGAAGGCAGTGTGACTGACACTTGTCAGTGATTATACATGGTATATTAACCCTTTCCCTGCAATGTAACTCTCACTTTTATAAAGCTCAGCATAAAAAAAATTCATTTTTTGCACATCAAATTTCTGGACCAGTCTGCATATATTCTTGTCTGCACTATTTAAAATTGTTTGAAGGATGTACCATATCAACATTAAACTCTTTATTACACAATGCAGAGACATTTAGAAACATTTACACAAACATCCTGCACCACATCTTAAAAAAGGACCATATTGCCCATCCAAAAATAAACTGATAAACAAAGTTCTCCTCATTCTTCATGGAACAAACAGCCCAAACCAAGTTTAGATGACTGAATCAAATGTTGTTCACCAGTGGTCTCCAACCTTTTTGAGTACTGTTGCAGACTCCCACATACTTAACCATGAACCTCCATTGATTGAGAAAATGTATACCCCTGAATAACCTCATGGTCCCCTTGGAATAACCCTGGAGCCCACACCAATAATGGAAGTAGTGAGGGGTGGGGGTGGAGCTCTGTAGGCCCACAGGTTCAGAACCACTGCCATACACAGTAGAACTATAGTAGTAGTAGTAGTAGTAGTAGTAGTAGTAGTAGTAGTAGTAGTAGTAGTAGTAGTATACTATTACATGGGTTTAGATGTACCAGAAGAAATTAGATTAAGGGATTAAAGCCAGTCCTCTTTTCCTGGGTAACAATGCACATATACACACACATATGAATACACACATACACACACATTCAAAGATCTAAGATTAATTAAAAAAAAGTTTTTGTTTCCAAATACAAAAACATTTTATCCTGGTGAGACAATTTAATTACACTAGATAAATTAAATGGAATAGTTTACTCAAATATGGGACTAATATATCTCTATGTATGATTAATTAAATATGCAAGCAAATTATTATGGCATTGTGCATTTATTGTAATTAACACATCACATGGAACTTTCCTAGCTTTTTGGGTTGATGATATTCAAAAAAAATTTTTTTTTCTTTTTTTTAACATTTATCAACAGTGACATTTTTGTCCCAGCAGCTATTTTGCTAGGTTACAAAGTTTACAAAAACACTGATGCCTACCATATATGCTTGCTTATAAGTCAAGTAAAACTACAAAACGCACAGACCTAGGTCTGCCATCAAATAATGTGCCAAGAGATCTAAGTCTGTGCAGTTTAATAGGAGTTATCAGTAGCACAAGCAGCAAAGACCCTGATCTGCAGGCGCAGATCTAGATCTTTCTTGTTTGCAGTTTGACTCATGTTATAAGTGAGTACTACAGTATTTTTTCCTCCAAAAGGCATGTCACTTTGCCTTATAAAAATCACTTTAGCAATGAAGTAATGTAATCCTCTGCAATTCTTGCTCAATGCAGCAAGCTGGGTGATAAATTATTTGTCAAGACTAGTTCAGTTTTGGGTGACTTTGTAAGAGACAGCATATAAGATTCAAGATCATGACGTTCAACCAAATGCTAGGGACATTGTACATACAATGAAATTACCTTGGATCAGCCAGCCCTTTGGGGAAAGTTTTGGTGAAAAAAATTAAAACTGCTGACCTTTCCCACTGAAGCCCATATTTCATGGCTTTGAAAGTAAACAGAAGGTTTGTACATATTACAATTGATGCTAAGGCTTAATGACATAAATTTTCTTGCACTAGACCTTAACATTAATCATTTCAAGTGCTCCCATTTCCTCTACAGAAAAAAGAATTGAAGACTGCTTTTCTTTTTTCTAAGGACAAGGAACTGGTGGGGAAAAGGGGTGGGTGGCTTTGATGATAATTTAGGATACTAATGTCAGATTATGGGTTGCCCAGAATATACCATAATTTTCCAATGATAGGGCAATGGGTTTTTTGTTGTTATGATATGACAATCCCCTTGTCTTTTTATATTCTGTATTAGTAAGCCTACTCTCACTCATTGATTTCAATACTTAATAATGTTTACTGCATATGATGTACTATTTACCCAAACACCCCCACCCTTACTGATTTTAAAAATGAAAAACCTGAAAGATATAACAATAAATAAATTTTTTGTCATTTCATTAATTAACAAATTCTAACCCAACAGTCACCAGGGTATTTTATAACTGGCTTGTTTGCTTGCATTTCAAACCAAATGGTTGTTTCTTTACTAACTCAGTGTCCCTATTACATGGGTGAATGTATTATTTTTAGTAAAAATGTTGTTCATCACTTTAAAAAGCTCTGTATAATTCAGCCAATTTCTTTAACTTTGTGATGAATCATCTGAACTCATTTACATACCGTTAAACTTCTTCATCGTTTTATTTTGTTAATTCTTTTTTAAAAAAAAGGAATTACACCTAGATATTACAAATATTGGATACAAAAGATACTGTTTTTACCTTCTATGTAGGAAGATCACTCCTTCACTGAAAATGAAGGGTGGGGGGAATGGGGGAAAATGCAGTGAGTAGACATTGTTTACAGTGAAAACTCCCGTTTATTTTAAACACAAATAAAACAGTCAATGACAATTAATGAAAATCAAGTTTTGTGCATGATTTTTATATTTTTGATGCTTACTGCCAGTGTTGGGTGTAGGGTTGTAGGTGAATGTTATAGTGTACAAGTGAAGACCAATTGCAAATAGCACTGATACATATCTGCCAATGCATTAGCAGATCAGGGTTTATGTTGTTTATTAGATCTGCCACCACAGAATGCACCCAACAGATCAAAATCTGTTACTTGCTAGATCTGTCATCAGTGAATAAACTAGCAGATCCCGATCTTGTTTGATAGATCTACATCTACCCCCATGGAATGCACCTGCTGATCAGGGTCTATGTTGTTTGTTTAAATGATTGGTCCAAACAAACATATACCCAGATCTGCCATTACAGAATGGTTATTATACTTATTGATCCCAACAAACTACATTTTATTAATCATAACAAACAATATACACAGATCTACCATCGCATAATTCACTAGGAGATCTGTGTCTATGTTGTTTACAATTGGATCAGATATTAATGCAAGTATATAGTACACAAGGCAGATCATCTGAATCCATCTAGGTTATATTTTTCTGAGCAGAAATAGATTGAAATTAGATTAGGTTATAAGATAACACAATGCACAAATACATATACAGACATCAAGAAAATAGCATAAAGAAGCCCTAAACAATTTACCATCTCTAGAAAACCCAAAACTTAATGATGTGTAACTTTAAAACTTAATACATATTAAGTCAGTTGGGAGGACATCAACTTGTATATGCCTGAACAAAATTGAAAGTAAAAAAAAAATTTACCAATTTCAAACAATCTCAAGTGAAGTCAAAAATGAAGCAATTTAGATTCCACTTTTGGA
Organism: Potamilus streckersoni; assembly: GCA_016746295.1. Lineage (NCBI taxonomy): Eukaryota > Metazoa > Mollusca > Bivalvia > Unionida > Unionidae > Potamilus > Potamilus streckersoni. The sequence continues at coordinate 283,927 of JAEAOA010001521.1, forward strand.
AACAAATAAATGAACTTCTAAAATGTTCTTGATTACTTCTTTTTATATTTCCCAAAAAATATTTTCACTATACTATAAAGAGATTTGGAAAATACATATTGAAAAAATGTTTATAATTCACTACTATATTTACTTAAACCTGTTCCTCTCATGGTGGTTTGCAATTTGTGTTTGTTTAAAAGAGTTAAATTTATACCTGAATTTTAAAGTCTTTTCATTGCTTTATTTGTACATCTAGCTTGTGTTGTGCTGATTTTAAGAAACTATACATGGCAATTATCAGTCTGAACACCTGTAATTAATGTTTTTTCAGTTGCTAAGTGTAAATAAACTGTTATCAAATCAAATCTATATGTGCTTCGATGTAATTTACAGAAATCTGAGTCTGCCTTTTTTCTTTATTCTTGCTGCACACCTGTGTGCTTCACCTGATCAATTTTGCCACTTCAATGCACATTGTTTATGCACAATTACAATCTGAAGTAGTGGGAGGTACCATTAAGTTTAAGTTAACTGATTAAAGTTCATGATCAAATTCACAGAGCAAACCCTCTAAAGACTAGCCCACATTAAAGAAGCAATCAATGTACATACACATTTTCACAAAATACTCAAATACCACCAACTTATTAATCTGCTTTAATTGCATTTAGGATCAAGTTCTACAAAAAAAAACATGCATACATAAAACAAATTTATTTTTCATGTTTTTAAATAATTTTTACACCTGCTCATTAACAACTGCATAGTGTTAATAAAATTTTTTTTTTAATTTTCTTAATGTCAAAGGCATAGTAAATGTATATGCATCTAATCAAATTATGAAAATTTGATGACAAAACATCTGAAGCTATGACAAGTCAATGATTCTCATCCAGTAAGTCTTCACCACAGTTAAAAAAAGACCATACACTGACCAAGCTGGCATGACAGCGCTGCTTTCAAAATTAAAAAAACGCACTACAAATGCAACGATATATTCTAAAATTATTTTTTGCTTTTGTGAATTCATTTCCAAGGCAGAGAGGCTCAAAACTAAGTGAAAGACTTATCAATGCTTTTGTTGACTTTTTATTAACTGATGTTAGGCTTAGGCTACACCACTGTGTGTAACACCCTTACTTTATCTTTCATACAAGAATGTCCCTTCTATGGCACCTTTAGGGTGCACAAAAAAAAGACACAAGAAAATAAAGATAAAACATCATCACATTCCACTCTGGTCACTGACCTTATTTCTGTAACAAAAAAAATCCATCTTTCTAGCACTATATACCAGTGCTTTTCTTGCATCAGACTACAATGCAGTTTGCTACTATTTCTTTGTCCACTTAAATGATGATCCCCTGAACATGTTCATTAGCAGACATGGAAATTGTATCCCATTCTACAATGGCTTATTTAAAGCAAACAATCCTGAAAGGGAATAAAATAATTACATGACCTGTCTGTGATGTTGATCTTGCTTGAATTTCTGAATAAACAAGAAACAAAATAGGGATATTTTTTATCCTTTTATTTAAAAAAAATCCAAATGTTACCTGGAAGGGGTTATTGGGTCCTATATTTCCAGACCTTGAATAAAGACTGAATAAACAGATTTTCTATAAGGTAATCCTGAACAAATATCTCATGAATTTGTAATCTTATGATTTCAAATCCTCATTCTAATCAATCTTTTTACAATCTCTCTCTCTCTCTCTCTCTCTCTCTCTCTCTCTCTCTCTCTCTCTCTCTCTCTCTCTCTCTCTCTCTCTCTCTCTCTCTCTGCACCTGAAAATCAAGGTCTATACTGTTTGTTCTAGTGATATTATTCCTAACAAACTACCCAGACATAGATTTGCCAGTGCATTATGATCTCTGGGTCTGTGCCTCTTATATATATATATATATATATATATATATATATATATATATATATATATATATATATATATATATATATATATAATTGGGCAGTACTTTGGGTAAAATCTTAATGTTCTTTGGATTGCTCCATGTATTTGTATTTACCACTGATTGATACACAGGAAATGTACAACAAATGACATCTGATGGCCCAAAAATGGTTCTTACCTGGGAAGTACCTAACTACCCAGGTATTCCCTTCAATCTACCTTATCTTGGGATGTAGTTAGTATTCCATTTCCTAGGGCTGGGATCCAAACTGCTGACATGAAATTATTATCCAAACAGGTGGGTAGACCTAATACAATGTGATACAACACTTCTTTTCTTTGGGTAGATATTAAAGAGAAATTTAGAAGGGGTTCTAATTTCTGGCTTTTATTGATTTATTCCAGTAAATTTGACTTTAAAACTCTAACATGAAAATATGGCTTTGAGCCAGGTGGAAGGTAAGAAATCTTTTCTTTAAACCCTGGGAGACAGTTTTGAACAACACTTGACCTTTCTGATTTTTGTACTCTCCAGGGATATATTGATAACTGCCAATATCATTGCCTACTATCAACCTTTCATTCCAGCAAGAAATTCAAACTGACATGAAATGGCATGCTCTTTCTGTGGAATGACAAAGAATGTTTCTGATTTCAGGACTTCCTTGAGTATCAAATACTGAAAACTTATATCTTACAACTCTGTATGATGTTGGAGGGTGGGGTAATTTCTTTATATCCAGTGAATATTGAAAATTGTGCTTTCATTTTCATATTGCTTGTCATTAATTGTATGCAGAATATTAGGAACAAGAATAAGGATGTGTAGGTATTCTTACAAGGACGCTGCAGTGGCCATGTTGGAAGAGTGCTGGATTTCTGACTCATAATCCAAGATTCATGTGTTCCCAGGTTAGGTGCTTCTGTATGTTCTTGGAAAAGCACCTAGCTTCCATTCCTTGGGCATAATATTGCCAATGGCATGATATTGCCAGTGGCAAAATATTGGCAATAATTTGTTAAGAGTGCTGTTAAAATCAACCATTTTTTTAAGCTTTAAGCACTGGTTAGTTACTTTTAGCTGAAAATATTTATACAAAAAGCAGAAGACAGTGCTTATAAAAAAAATGCTTATAAGTCAGTTCAAACTGCAATGAACAAAGATTTTAATCTACCATAGCTTAATGCACCTGCAGATCAATGTCTGTGCTGTCTGTTCTACTGATTACTACTAACAAACTGAAGGGAATCAGATGTTCTGGTGTATTATGCAATGGTACATCTGAGTCTGTGCAGTTTGCAATTGGACTTCAGATATTCTGGTGTATTATGCAATGGTACATCTGGGTCTGTGCAGTTTGCAATTGGACTTCAGATATTCTGGTGTATTATGCAATGGCACATCTGGGTCTGTGCAGTTTGCAATTGGACTTGACCTATAACCAAATACAGATGGTATTTAAAGTTCTGTTTCTTTTTTTCTACCAAAAAGAACTTTTTCTTCTCCAACATCCCAAGAATGAATACACAAGTCTAACCTAGGTTTACTAGAAGTAGAAAAAATGAAATAATAAGAAGTGAATCTCTTCATACAATATGAATTTTCACAAAATTTTCAGATGGGGTACCAGACATGCACTATGTAAGTCCTCAGAAAAAAAAAACTAAACAAGTACCAATTGTAAGTGAAGATACTGCCTTATCAATATGTTAAACAAGAATTTTTCAACATAAATTATCATGCTACTGAATCAATGGAAATAGAATAATTGCCCTTCTTGTATTTGTATGCATAAAGAGGTCTGAGCATGATTAACATGGGCCCTCCAAACATTTCTAAACAATCAACCTGTGCAAGGTATGTTTGATATTTATCTTATTCATTTGTTTGACTTTTAATGTTATATTTCTAAACAAGTTTCCCCTGTCATCAGACTGATAAAAGTCAGGTCTCTTGTATGGCCAAGACTGCCAGTGTCACTAGGACTTATTCTAGGAAAGACTTTATACTGTCAACATTTACAGTTTTAAAAAAAAGTCACATCAGGCACTTGGCTTATTAACTAACAAATGGAATCAAGGATTGAAGGAGGGGATAAATATGGACTGTTCACACATGATAATTGAAGCCTCTCCATGATAACTGAAGCCTATCCATGATAACTGAAGCCATATGACCCCTTTTCTTACACCAGAGTTAAGACCCCTAAAAAGGTAGCCGTTGGCTGGAACATGGTTGTTTCAGACCCAATGTAGTACTATGGCTTATGGAGGATGGATGAACTTATAAACATCACTATAAGAAATGACCAAAGATTCCTACTGGTCATCAAATGTCTCTATTACTATCATGCCAATGACACAGTAGTTGCAATATCATGTTGTGGACAATGGTGCTATGTGCCTTTACCAAAGATTTGCACCAAGGTGTCAGACCCTGGCTCATCTGAGCACATATCAAACTTGGGACCCTCAGATTATTAACCAGAATGCACTACTAAACAATAGCTCCCTCAAATAAAGATAAGGCCTGGTTTTAAAAATTCTTTCCTATATCATAGCGCTCCCTCCTCCTTTAATCAATAAATACTTTCGATTGGGAGTAAAATGGTTTATGACCATGACTGAAAATCAGTCTATCTTAGTAAGGTGTGCCTGATATTAAATACTTCCTTTACACAAGGAACAACTGTGAACTGCACAGACCCAGATCTACTCATACAAAATGTATTACAAACTAAACAGAGAGCATAAAACCTCCTTTACAAGCAAGACGTGTAATTGAAGATATGGATCTATGTTGTTTTTGATGGGTATGAACCATACACAACCATAATAAGGCATTTGTGGGTAGAACTAAACTTTATACATGTATAGGCATCTCCCTCAATACACTATCCACAATGGGGTCCAAAAACAGACCTCAGCACAAGGAAGAGCATAAAATACTGACTGATGTACCTCCCAAAAAATTATGAAGGGGGTGGACATAACCAAGAGAAGAGAGAGACAGAGTGGAGGGGGGGGGCTTAAATGGTACAATACTTGTTATACAATTTTATTAGCAATAAATCTCAATAAACAGCCTTCTCCTAATGGATTTGTTCACATTTTTGCAAAATTACCTTTATTTTCAAGGTTAGTAATCTTTGAAAAGATCATCAAAAACATTCCCACAAAAAGTTTCAAGATGCACCAGAAGTTAAGAACAATGACATTTTGTCATTGGGATTTTTTCATGTAAAAGTAAATACTTTCTAGTAATATTATTGATTCAGAACAAAACAAGATTTCTTTCAAAAAAGATTAACATTAAGAAAAAAAAATCTACTTGTACAAACCAGGCATAATATTACCAATAAAACCACTGGAATTAGAAACCCAATTGTATACTACAGAATTAAATGAAATATCTATGTAAACTCTGCATATAAAATGGGCTAATTACATAGTAGTTTTGTTGTGGTGGTGGTTTCTATTGCTAAAGTAAAACCTTTAGTCTGGACTGAAATGGAAATGATAGTGTTAGTAATAGCAGTAATACAAGTAGTAGTAGTAGTAGTAGTAGTAGTAGTAGTAGTAGTAGTAGTAGTAGTAGTAGTAGTAGTAATAATAGCATAGTTGCAGCAGCAGTAGTAGTATGGTTGCAGCAATATCAAGATAATGAATATATCAAAATAATAATGTAAATGTCAAGATAATAATGAATATATAAAGATAATGACTATGTAAAAAAATAATTTTTGAAGATAATGAATTTATCAGGACAATAATCAATACATCACAATAATAATAAATAAATGAAGATAATAATGAATATATCAAGATACTGTAATGGATATATCATGGATATATCATGATAATAATAAATATATGAAGATAATAATGAATATAACAAGATAATAATACATATATCACAATAATGATAAATATACACATGCATATTTGCATATGTTACCTGCACAAATAAATTTTCCTCAATATTTTGAAAAAAGTATTGTATTAAGTAAAAGTTGAACTTTTTACCAAATAGTCATTGCACATAGTTAATTGACCCAAACTTTTTGCCTAGTTTCAATGACACTGATCAACAATTGTAACATGCAAAAACTTCAGTTTCATATTTCAAGACTATGGGTGACATTTTTTGTCAATTAATTGAGCAAAAACTGTTTATTCTATAGAAAAAAAAAAAACAGATTTAATCCACTCAAGATTTCCATGTACTATTTAACATTTTATACCTAAATCTAGCAAAGCAGTATCAGTTCGGTTTAATTGTAAGTCTTGTAATGATCCCACCAAGAAAGATCCATGCATAAATCTTGATTTATATTTCATGTAAATGTATGAATGTCAATCAAAACTCGTGCTAACTTTGGCTAAAGTTCCACTAGTTAAAAAAGGAACTGTCCCAAAAGGTTAATGTGACGATTAATTGAAATACTGCAGAGATACTTTGTTACAAGGGCATGCTTCTGGTAATATATTCTTCTCGCTCACGATGGCAAGTGCCTGTCATGTGATACTTCTGTCTACATTTCACTACAAAGAGCATTACCTGGTCGAAGAAAATTGAGATATTTCGGTAGCAACTTTGTGCACACCTGTTGGTCAAAGTGTAATTCCATTTCATCTGTCTATATCAACTTAAAGAAATTGCTAAAGCATTTCTTTATTATTTAATGTGAATAGCTTTAAAAAGCATAGAATGAGTTAGGGACGGGGTGGTCTTATGAGGAAATCCATCAATAAATAACATGATTGCAAAGTGAACACCTGTCCTAAAAACCACCAGTGAAACTTGCCAACATTTATCAATGAAAACGATTCTTAACCATCTACAAATTGAGCCCTGATCTTGGTAACGCATAAGAAAAGTACTCAAGTTGTCCATGTGTCGTGATATAGGGGGAAAATTATCTGGGCAAACTATGGTCTCCCTGTGTGTAATAGTTTATCAAAGATTAAAGGGATATAGTACAGAGCTGACTTGCCCACCCGAGAGAACAAGGAACTTGTACATAAACTGTTTAGTACCACCATAGTAATTATCTTAAACAGAGGAGAAAAATGTTCAATTGGGAAAGAAAAGTATCCATTCCATACATATTATTTTGTCCCAGTTCATTTACCGATACACTCCAAAGCTCTAGTTACAAAAAGCATAAAGCATAAAACAGAGACTCCAACTGAAAAAAATCAAATTATGAACAACTGTACTAATGACATATTAAGAATTTAGAATTTGTCTGCAATACATCACACTTTTCATTATTTCTTTACTGTATGAATTATTACTGAAGATATTATTTCTAATTTTCTTAAATACATAAAGACTGCAATTTTTAAAACAAGAATGTTCTCTATAGCAGTGGACAAGAAATAACTGGTTTCTATGAACTGATGATGAAAAAAAAATGGCAGACAATTCAGGATCCCATCTCTGGTTTATAATTAGCAACTACTGTACATGAAATATTTTACTGATATAATATGTAATACTGTACATGAAATATTTTACTGATATATTATTGTAATACTGTACATTAAATATTTCACTGATACAATATGTAATACTGTACATGAAATATTTCACTGATACAATATGTAATACTGTACATGAAATATTTCACTGATACAATATGTAATACTGTACGTGAAATACTTCACTGATACAATATGTAATACTGTACATGAAACACTTCACTGATACAATATGTAATACTGTACATGAAATACTTCACTGATACAATATGTAATACTGTACATGAAATATTTTACTGATACAATATGTAATACTGTATATGAAATATTTCACTGATACAAAATGTAATACTAATGTACATGAAATATTTCACTGATACAATATGTAATACTGTACATGAAATATTTCACTGATACAATATGTAATATTGTACATGAAATATTTCACTGATACAATATGTAATACTGTATGTACCACTACTATAACTGCAAATAACCTCGATCCTGATCCATCTTAATCAAATTGGCCATCACAAAATGATCTGGCATATTTAAGTCTATGCAGTTTGTTAGGAGTAATCAATAGAACAAACAACACAGACCCAGATCTGCCAGCACATTATACAACAATAGATCAAGTTCTATGTTGCTTGCAGTTGGGCAAGACTTGCAAGCAAATATATATCTTAAAGTTGCTCTATATTTAATGCAATTGTCTATTTCAGTTTTTCAGTTTCAGACCTCAACCTTTTATTTAACTAAAAGGATGCTCATTCCAACAAAAAATCTCAATGAAAGTTTTGTCACAATAGGTTAAAACTTGTATTGATTTCAAATTTATAAGAAATTAAGTATAATTGAAATTTACAATATAAATGTACCCATATCACAATGAGCAAACTGATGACTTTTCAATTTTGTTAATTGCTTTTCAATTTGTGCCAGTCCTTGTCAATTATTTACAGTACTGCTGGTACTGGTGAATATAACATTACAAATCACACAGCAGGTACTATTTCATACCCTCATTTGTAGTTTTACAAAACATTTTTGCAATAGGAAACCAAGAGGACTGTGGGGCTTTTTCAAGCAAGAACAACAAAACTGATTTTAAGTGTGATTTGATGTGGAAACCACCTTGCATTATGCTTGATGGGCACTTAAGGTAGTGATATATCCAGTATACAACCTGCACTAAAGAAAAACTGTCAAAAATACCATCCTGGCACACTGTGTTGCAATAAGGTCACCAGACTGATCAGGAATGAGGAACCAAATCCATCTAACATTGAAATTTCTTGATCAAGATTACACTCAAAAACTAAAATTTACTGTAAATACCATATTGCAATTCCAATACATCAAATCATTAACAGTTTTAATTTTTCTTTCCTCCTTACAAATGTGAATTTCAATCATTGTTTTTAAGGTACAAGTTAAAGCACTCAGAACTGTTATTAATTAATGTACAAGTTAAAGCACTCAGAACTGTTATTAATTAATGTACAAGTTAAAGCACTCAGAACTGTTATTAATTAATGTGCAAGTTAAAGCACTCAGAACTGTTATTAATTAATGTACAAGTTAAAACACTCAAAACTGTTTTTAATTAATGTACAAGTTAAAGCACTCAGAACTGTTATTAATTAATGTGCAAGTTAAAGTACTTGGAAGTGACTGAAAAATTGCTGGTTCTCATTGAAAACAGATGTTTAATGTATATAAAAATGAACAATGTGTACAATTGTACCTTGTACAATGTGAGCAAGATAATTTAATGTTACCTACCAAATCAATGATTTCTTAAAGGTTACTTAGATTTATATATATCAACTAGGTTACATCCCTGGATTTGCTAATATAACTGAAATATTCAATGATTTCTCAAGCTAAGAAAATGTGTGATCCCTTGAGAGAGTCAATCAATGGCCAAATTTTCCTATAGAAAGAAATGAAAATTTAAGAACAATTGGCCATTTCAAATATGTTTAAGGGACATAAAAAAATTATTAGTTAACACTGCATTCTGAGAAAAACAAATGCTGTATTTCAAAAATTCATATAAGTGGTAGATAAAAAAATTAATTCAGTTATGTTGTATTTTTCAGTGTGCTATTACTTTTTTGTGCACATTTGATTTTTAGTGAGCCACTAATTTTTAGTGTGCACAACTGATGTGTAATTGATTTTCAGTGTACAATTTATATGCGGTTGATTTTCATGATGTAATTGATTTTCTGTGTGCAACTGATTTTTAGAGTGCAAGTGATTTTTTTTTGTGTATAATTGATGTGTAGTTGATTTTCAGGATGTAACTTTTTTTCAGTGTACAATTGATTTTCAGTGTGTAATTGATGTGTAGTTCATTTTCATGATGTAATTGATTTTCTGTGTGCAACTGATTTTTAGAGTGTAAGTGATTTTTTTTGTGTATAATTGATGTGTAGTTGATTTTCAGGATGTAAATGTTTTTCAGTGTACAATTGATTTTCAGTGAGTAATTGATGTGTAGTTCATTTTCATGATGTAATTCATTTTCTGTGTGCAACTGATTTTTAGAGTGCAAGTGATTTTTTGTGTATAATTGATGTGTAGTTGATTTTCAGGATGAAGATGATTTTTGTGTGCAATTGATGTTCAGCTAATTTTTAGCATAATGACTCAGTATGCAATTGGTGCAATCAATTTTCAGTGCAACTGATTTTCAGTAAGTAATTAATATTCATTTTGCCAATAATTGTCAATATAATTGATTTTCATTGAACTGATTTTCAGTGTATAATTAATTTTCAGTGTGCAACCATTTTTAAGGCTCATGAATTTATGAATCTTATCAAGTGTTAAAAAAGACTCTGCCAATTCAGGTAAGAAACTTTTAAATCCACAAATTACAAATTTTTCATGTTTACATACTGAACTGTACCGAAAATGGCTGTATACAGCACCTAGTTAAGCTTATAAAAATCTTATATTTCAAAGAAACAAATTGCAAGCCTGGGATAAAAGATAACTTCTGACAAATAAACAAAGATGTACAAAGATTTATGACTTCAAATGTGATATTGATCATCGTCACATTAGTAGGTAGACAAAAATGTCAGGGTGGCAAGAAATTACTCCCTCTCCAGTAATACTTTTATATCTGTTCATCTGATGAACAAGATAGCACAGACATGTGAATCTGAAACTCCAAAACCATGACTCCAATCTCTTTGTTTGGTGTCAGGGTCTTTAACAATGTGTTCAGTGGCTAGCAAAAAAGGAACACTACCTTCAATACCCAAATAAAAATCCACATCAATGTCAAATCAACAACAGTCAGTGTCAAATTATCAACACTGATAGTTAATAACCATGTTTTAATATCTAAGTCCTTTGATTTTTTTCAATACATGTACAGTGTATTTTGTTTTTAAATTTTAAGCAAAAGATGTTTCATTAAAACTATACACATTTTTATTCTTCTACCTATATGCTCTAATACAAAAGACTCAGTTCTAAAATTGGTTTCATTTATCACAAGTTAACCAGATGTTCCCTCAACAAAATTGATGTTGCTCAAACACAAGTAATTGGCAGATTTTATGGGAACATGACCCTGACCTGTATGGTAACCCAGCCCTGGTCAGGATGAACCAAATTTTTATCTCAATTGCACAAAATTACATTTTGTCATGACCCAGGATCCAACAGAAGTTGTAAAAAAATATTTCTACCAAAAGGGCATATGCATATGTAGCTGCACTGACTTGGTGGTTAGAATGCTGGACTTTTAACCAAAATGGTGCAGGCTTGAAACCCAACATCAAATCAGCCCCAGACAGCTAATGTGGTGTGTCTTTAGGCAAAGAACTTTACACCAATTGCCACAGAACTAAATAACCTACTTGTGTTGCAGTACTGTAAAACTATCTATCCCTATATATGTTTGAACTTCTTATGTTTTTTCCTCCCTATTCTGACATGACTTTTTAAGCAAGCAAAACTGCATACCTAATTCAATTACTTCAAATACCATATATACTTATTCATCTCCTTTCCAAATAAAGACCCAGATCTGCCTTCATATAATGCACCAGCAGACCTGTGTCTATGCAGTTTGCTAGGATTGATCAATCAGTCCAACAAACAACAAAGACCCTTATCTGTTGATGTTTTATGCAATGGCAATATAGGTCAATGTTGCTTTCAATTCAACTGGACTAAACTGTTTACAACATGTTCTGACCTCACCAATTAGTAAACAAAAAAAACAAAACTATCTTCCATGACCTAAATATTCCAGGACAAATCTGACCTGTGTTTAAATTTGTCCATATATACTGCAAATTGCACTGACCTAAATCAGCCATTGTTTAATGTGCTGGCAGATCTGGGTCTGTGCAGTTTGTTAGGAGTAATCAGTAGAACAAACAACACAGACCCTGATCTGCATGCTCTTTGTTGTTTGCAGTTTGACTTGACTTATATATGGCAAGCAAGCAATTTTATTTATGGAAGTTCTCTTAGCACTCTTGAAAACTTTTGTACAAAGCAAGTGTGTGCGTGTGTGTGTGTGTGTGTGTGTGCATGCATGAGTGTGAACACGTGTGTGTGCATGTGTTTGTGTTACTTGTGCATGCATACTTGCATGTGTGTGTCCTTGCTTAAACAAGAAACATTTCCATAGTGACAATTCCTTTATTTACAAAACAGATATATCTAGCTTTTGGGGAATAGATCCAACAACTGAATTCTAAATGATCTTCATCCATTTTACACTCCTTGTGCATTAATCACTGTAAACATCAAATATCATTTGCAATATGAATAATTTCTTTTCAAAAATGAACACAAAATGCAATATCTAAATTGGTTATGAAAATGATAGATTCATGTCATTCAGTTGAAATTATTATATTACTCCCTACAAGTCTTGCACAAATAAAACTGCAAGGTATTATCTCTAATTTCTATATATGCTCATTTTTTTAAGTCAAGTCCAAATGCAAAACAACATAGACCATGATCTGCTCTTGCATAATGCACCTGCATATCAGGGTCAATGTTGTTTGCTCTACTGGTTACTCCAAATGAACTGCTCAGACCCAAATCTACTGTTGCCTATAGCTAGGACAGACCTAATCCAATTAAATCATATCTCTACTTGTATACCTGAAGATCTGACCACAACTATATAGGGGTCATGTTCTATTAACTTATGATATTGACAAAACTGCTAATTTTATCAGCCAATCATATGAAGTCTTACATCTTCACATTTGGAGACTGGGCAGTGTGAATGAAGAGCATGAATAGGTACTGAAATGATTTGATTCACTTTCAGAAAGCTGCATTTCCATTGGTTAATTCAAAGGTCACATGACCCAAAAGGGGGTAGTCAGCAGATCTTCATTCATATAAGACAGTGGAGATCTGACTTTAATCAGACTGACAACAGATCTGGGTCTGGGTTGCAGCCTAAAGTTGAACTAGATCTGCAAGTCTCTACAATAGTCATCATATGGCAAAATGAAAGATTAGGGTCCATCCATTTAAATTTCAAATGTAAAAACCATACTGATAGCTGTCAGTGAAAGTTAACATGATTCTTTTCCTCTCTAGTCCTGATAACAAAATACTGTGGTTAGTAACTGGCAATATTGTGTCTCAATGCATTTTTTATTTACCTTTTAGTTGGCAACATATAGCCACTACTGTGCTGTGATGCTGTACAATGGTACTACACATGTTTATCTGTCTCAAAAACAAAATGTTTGTTCTGATGGTCAGTGCACATTACTTTTCATCAGTATAAAAATTTTATTATGCTACTGATCAGTGCCATCTATATAGATAGTTCAGATAATCAAAAACAGTTCATTAAGGTCTTTCTAAAACTGAAAATTTCTGGGAAAAATTACCCTTCCATTTGAAATAAGGTGAAGATTTCTGAATACAGGATGGATTTAATTACAAAAAAAATACAGGCAGAGCTCTTAAAAATAATTCATGATTTGTACAAAACCAACAACAGATTTTTTTTAAAGTGTGGCTTGTCAGAATTTAGCATCAATCCCTCAACAATGTATTGTAAAACAAACCCTAGTTCTTTGTCCTGTGACACTCACTGTGGAAATAGGAAATCTTACATTAGCCTACCGAATGCAAGAGATATGGGTTAAATTTCATGGCTTCATAGTATAACATGCAGTCAATCTCCTCCTACAAAAAACACAGTCTTGGGTCAAACTTAGTTTTGAAGTCAAACCCTATTATGCCTAAATATTTGTATATTCATAAAATATCACACACATGAATTCCCTACATCCCCAGGGTAGTTTCCACTTCCCTATCATTATCAACAGTGTCTTTGATACACAATAGAATTTATCGACTTAGGCCGCCTCTGATATCAAAGTCTGACATCCCATGATCTCTGCAGGATAATCCAATACTGCTGGGTGAAGGCCTCAATATTAATTTCTAATTCCTAGCAATGTTCAATTACATGGAGATATGAAAAAGGTAAGCAATCAAATGAAACCCCAACCAAACAATTCTCACAAGCAATATATGACACTTCCCACCCTGTGACAGAGATAATTACATTGAAAGGGGAAGAAACTTAGAATGAAAAAATCCAAGTGTACTGGCACTGTCATTATTCACAAAGGCAGGTAATCTATGTCATAAATTCAAATAAGTTTAAATCAACACACACACACACACACACACACACACACACACACACACACACACAGATCTTGATGAGTAATCTGATTTTCTAGAATCAAATAATAAAAAACAACTCCTAAAACCAAGCCATTCAACTCATTTAGTTTGTGGTGATCTGTCTTTAATGTTCTTTTAACTGAACCAACAGCCAACTACATGAAAAAACCCAATAACCCAAAAAGGTTAAGTATGATAAATGAATCTCAAAAACGCTTTCTCCTCAACATATAAAATATGCACACTAATTGACCTTGTACCTTTTGTTAATGAAGCATAATCATTATAATGGAAGAATGCGCTGACATAAACAATTCTCAAAATCAGGTTAGATGTCTCACTGTGCTAAGAACCTATCAGCATTTGATGTCGAACCTTAAGTATAATTTTATCATCCAACAATGCAAAACAAAATGGGGCCCAAATAAAAGTAAATGTTCATTAGCATTTTCTATACAAAAAAGTGTGACTATACAGTTTGTGGGAGTTCATTTTAAAAGCAGGAAAACAGTATCTGTTTTGAAAAAGACTTTTAATGGGGTTTTAATCTCAAATTTCTAACAAGCAATAAATGTCAAATATCTATTAGCTCAAGTTACTTCATACAAAAGTCAATCTGCATGTAAACAACACAGAAAATAGGATGTATCTGTTTTTCACCAGGCTCAAAATTAGGTTGACAGACAAAGACATATGAACAATTGCCAGGAGACACCAGTGATACACTAACACTGATCAAACTGGCTTAGAGACACCAGCCTTAGACTAAGGCAATCAGAAGATGCTAAGAGACACAAGTACTAGCTAACACCATTACCAGAGTCTGACCAATCCACTCTGATGTAACAGGTCATCTCTGCATAACTCCAGTTAAACATTTTAACAGTAAGAGTTCTCATTAAATCTTGAAAGTCCCCATGTTTGCTTTGTATAAACTTGATGACAACTATGATGATGCATATGGTAAATTTTGAAGTCGTGCTTATCATTCTCTTTCCCAGGTGGTGAAATGGATAGGTAATTACCATTGTCAATTGTGTAATCAGCATCAAAATAAAAAGAGATCCTTCAATGTTGTACCCATCAACTGTTGATACCTTGTCTAGCAACCAAACATTCCACATGCCTGCTACAATTGATAACAAAGATTAGGGAAAGTGGACTATGTGGGTTCATGAAAACCTGGAAAAATAGTATGGAAATAATGGGATAAAAGAGAAAGCTGGTCAACAGCTTTGCTTATACTACAATACTTTATCTCATCCATCTAATTATAAACTAAATAGGACCATTAGTATTAAATTTCTTTAAAGATTAAAAGATGTTTTTGTTTTACACCTGCAAGTTACAAGCATTAAGAATCTTGATTTATTTAACAGAATTTTAAAACAATTAGCTCCTATGGCCCAGATATTTTGAAGCTAAATTGATCAGATTCTAATTTCAATCTTTCTGCACATTACCCTTAATGCTGACAGCTACTACTTATTATGGCATTTGATGAATACTGGTAATGGTAAATTATTGGTAGGATTGATTCAATAATGATTATACTGCTACAGAGTCAAACCTGTCACTAGGGCCAACTAAGTGTAAAAGACAAAACTGGCCACTGCTGCCACAGATGACCTCTGTAAATAGTTTTGATCTTTAAAAATTGGTTTTCGAACAAATACTCTGACTAAATATTAATAATAATAATAATAATAATAATAATAATAATAATAATAATAATAATAATAATATTATTATTATTATTATTATTATTATTATTATTATTATTATTATTATTATTATTATTATTATTATTATTAGCAATTCATAATTATCAAACGTATATGTTGTTATCTCCCAGATTTGTTACACACAAGATTACTGTTTCCTGCTCACTTAAATATATCCTATAAATGAATCATCATTGACTGAAAAACTGCCCTGCCTGAATACCAAATGACCCCTGACTCTAACAAAAATGTATTGATTTCTGATTAATCTAATACCTAGTTGTGTTAGAAACATTGTTTTTCATTGGCTATTTTTCCTATGCATGAGCAGAAAGGTACAAGTTGGAGTTTGGGTTTTTTTTGCTTAATGTACTCATCATTTTTGTATCGAGACCAATCTTTATTCCAAATGCCCATCTTATCCTACTTTTTGCAAAGATTCACCTGTCTTTGTGCAGTTAAAACCAATCTGTCTTAGAACTGAGACCAAAACATCTAAAATCCTGACACAAAATCGGATTCCAACCTCAAGCGAATTTTGGGTAGAAAAAACTCAGGTCCCAAAAATTGTTTTTCTCTCTCTACTTCCCTCTCAACTAGAACATCCAGATTATTTGATATCATTGTAAAGCTATCTTGCTACCTTTCTATAATACCACCCACTTTAGTGTATCACACATGACTTTGACCTACTGTGCTCAGAAATAGGCTACTACTTCCTGCCATGTAAATGCAGTGTCAGGGATTAGCAAGTTAATAAGTATTGTTAATAAGTATCCCCTGGCACACTTTTACTCCAGCAATTTGAATCTTTGTGCATTGTTTTGAACACATGCATTTTATTGAATACCATGTTTAGAAAAATAGTTGGGAAATTTTGGGACTTGTTTCCTTTGGTGTAAAATGCAAGGCTGCAGACAAGCTTGTTCCAGATTAAGTGTTTGCTGGTTTCACCCAAGTCAGTGGCTGTATATGAGCAGGTTATATAATCCCATGAGAACAAAAAGCCAACAACAATTAAAACACAAAATCCATAATGAATTTTACAAGCATGATGGAGAAGGTACATAATCATGTTACAGCATGATAGGGACCTTTAAAACAAGAAACTGTAATGAAAATGAAGAGGGTATGGGAGAAAGATACTTAGAAACATAACAATTTTTTTAATCCTAAACCTGCAGTAGAGAAATCCATTGAATTCTGTTTAAGAAATATTTATTTCTGCTATATAAAATTCTGTTTAAGACAAAAGTGAATGTAGCATGCTGTATTAAATATGAAGTGAAAAGAAGATTAATGGAAAATGGTAATTTATTTTTTCTTTCAGTATCTTGTCAAATTTATTGACTTTAAAAGGAATTAAGCTAATAAAATACATTATTATAGAAACGGAAATGTAATCTCTTGATTCCTTTTAGCTATTTAAATATGAAAGAATAGCTAGGTAAAGGCATTGAGAATAGTTTTATTTGTACATCAAGATCCCAATTTTCAATAGGCTTCAAATTTACTATAATGCTAAATATTTCTAAATGGATAAGCATTAACAATCTGACAATACATGTATTTATATTGGGAACCCAACAATTCACACAGAATGTTTCAAATTATTTCCAGAGAAAAAAGTATTTTTTTTACTCCTATTTTTTGGGGCACCAAACGAGTCCTGGATTCAATTTTTAAAATCCTATGATGGAGATCACATGAAACTAAATGGGAAATGGTATTGCCGAACAAATGTATAAACCCATTTGTTGGTGCAAAATTTGTGAGCTAGAATTTATGGCACACTAAGAGAATCTTTGAATTTTTAAAAATTACATCAAACATTTAATCACTTTCCTAACCACAAACATTGTGAACTGAAGGATATAACCCCAGTGACTTTCAAGTCCTGAATTTACATCCCCAATCTCTATATTGGCCTTTCTAAGCCACATCTCTGCTAAAGGGTTCTGTATCTGGAGTGTCATCAGTGAGCAAATGTACTTATCAGGGTAGATGGATTTATGTAAAAATTACAGTCACTTTAAGGGTCCCCACCTGTGCTGCTAAGAGCTGACTACATAACAACTATGTGATAACGGCATGCTTTTCTTTTCCCAGCAATTTGCAGTTTGCTTAAATCATATCCAGCCTTTGAACCCCAGTTAGAACATGTCATAAAAACCTCTAGTCCATCATTTGGAGTCCTCTTGTTCCATCTCTCAGGGCTCTTATTACAAGCTGAGGTAATTCTCCCTACACATCATTTGGACTGAAATGCTGAGAAATACACAGGTTTGTAGGTACTTGTTATATTCTACAAGCTATTTTCTGAATTAAAGGTCTCTATCCTTTTAACATGTATTTGCTATATTTGCACAACATAAAAGACAGTATTTTTCATCAATGAGAAATGACACTCAATGCCAAGTACCTGTAAATACTTCAGTCTTTCACCTTGGTTGTTAATGTCTCTCTGTCTCTATTATAATGATCAAAATGTGTGGAGTTTCAAAATTGAGGGGGATGCATTAGGTATCATCCAAGCTCACCACAGGAACTAATTACAAATGAAATTATTAGTATTTATCAATGGACTGCAGGCTGGTGATCCAAACCTGTGCAATATAATAAATGGGAAGACATAATTCCTCACCCCTCAATATTTCCAACCCTCCTAGCTTGTCCTATTTTAGTCTCTGAAAGTAAAACTTGCACCATCAGTTGTCTAGAGTGAATCAGTATTCAATTCATTTCATTCTGGAGAAAACTCAACATTTTTGGCCAATTCTGGAAACCTATAAAACAGCAGAGAGAGAGAGAGAGAGAGAGAGAGAGAGAGAGAGAGAGAGAGAGAGAGAGAGAGAGAGAGAGAGAGAGAGATAACATTTGGATAGTCTTGGATTTCACCCTTGACAGAAAGATATGTTCAGAACAACCTCTATTGCAAAATTTGGAAGGTGCAGAGATTGTTTTGAACTTACCATTTTACTTTTTGCTACAATAATGTGCATCAAAAGTTTCTGCAAACAGCTTAAAGACCTGGCATTGAAGATTGCTGTAACATTATATTACCTACGTTCTGTGTCTATTCCTTTCTAGAAGGCAGGGTCAAAGTGAGGAAAATGATACTAAAAATCCCCTTATAATGTACCATATTAGACCTTATACATTACCTGGGTAATAAGAAAATTAAATGTATGGGGCACATATTTGTTATAAACCATCATTCTTATGCATGCATCCACACTCCTCATTTACAGACTAACATTAAAATTTTCTAGAAAGGGAAGAAGAGACTGGAATATTTTTAAGAAAATAATTACAAGCCAAATGATTGTTTTGTCTTGGTTTGGGGGAGGGTGTTTTGTTTTTCTTTAAAAAAAAAAAAAAAAACAACCCTTTTGATGTGCAGAATTAAAATTCCTATATCCATTAGAGCTGAAAAAAATCTTGAGGTAAAAATAAATATGGTTTTAAAAAATTCCCAACCACTCCCAAAAATTAAATCACTAAAATTTCAAGATGACTAATTCAGAAAGCTTCATGGAGAACTAATTTTTACTTCAATTTGTGTTAGTTCTAACCTGTCCTATTTAATAATTTTTTTTACAAGTGTCTTTGTTTCGTGATGGGAATCTTTAAGCGAGCTTGTACATTTTTATAATGTCGAAGATGCTACGTTTTCCAATACTTGTCATTCCCAAGCAACTATGGCATGTAATTGGTGCAAGTAAAGAAAATGTACAAAAGAAATCTAGAGCTTTACAACAATATGGAAAAGTCTGCACAAAATATGTGTGCACACATGCACAGACGTCTAGACAGATAACAACAGACAGTCGTAATCAAATGGTACCTGACAGATCATCATTCAATATTATATTTCTGATGAGACTGATTATACATGCTACATGTTATTTTAGCTAGTCATTTAACTGGAAGAGCTAAAAATAATGGGCCAACCTAATACATGTAATAGGATAACCCACGATTCCTCTGACCCTTCCTACACCAATTTTTGATATTTGGACATTTATGTTGGATTTCCTCTGATCCTTCCCACCTCATATCTGGACATTTATGTTTGGGTGTAGCAAACTAAACTCCAACATAAATATCCTAACATCAAAACTTAAAAATCAATAGGGCAACCTAATTTTCGACATGTGTTTGAAGTTCTGCTACGTCAACGCTGGTTGATTATGAAAAAGAAAAAAAAAAAAACCTATTAGGCCACACAAAACTAGGGTACACAAATTTTGTGCATATCTGACAACATGCACAAGTTGGTGGTAACAGTTTTTTCAGAATACTGAACTTAAAGACCTAGCTAGTCTTTTGAACTTTGGTGATTTGTTGATTGTTGGGTTTATACACTTTATACCGTATCGGGCATTTTACTTCAAAGCGGCACCACCCCAGCTGAAACAAAAAAAAAAAATGAAACTACTTTACCGTACAAGTGGCAAAACTTTTCACATAACACTGATAAGTGGTAGAGACTTGACGAAATATACAAATAAAACGAATGTTTCACACCAGGAAATTATATATAAATCAACCAAATATAATAACATTACTCAAAGGGCATGCCATTTTTGGATGATTTTTTTAAGGGCTATAGACACGTAAATATAGATGTTACTCAAACACATGAAATACGGTACATGGTGAAAGTCTATTCTGCTATGATAATGATTGTATGTATTCACATACTCTACAACAGATAGAAGAACGAGTGTAACATTGTTTCCTCCTGACCTGTTTACAATAAATTGGTCACATGATTGATGAGCAGATTTGGTTAAAAAGGTCGTTAATAGTACCAACATATTTAACAAGGTTATTACCCCAAATGTCACAACAGTCATTACTAAAATAAACTGACAACTTGCTTAGTTTTGACATAGTTCAATAACAAACAAGTCCTTTAAAAATTGATGCAATGGGTACTAGAAACAAGATAATTGGCTATTTTTGGAGCCTGTCAAACCAAGTAGTTTTAACCGTGGCAAAACAATTTTTATGATTTGTTTTCAAAATAAAAACGTATTCAACAGTACATTTATTAATATTTCTATATTCAGCAAACATGCAATTAAATATTTTGAAAATGTTTGAGGAAAATATTACCCCACCAAAAAAAAAAAAAAAAAAACCATGTATAAAGGGATTCAACTAACTATTAGTTTTTGATTTCATATTTGCATAAGTGTACATGGACAATGACGACTATCATGACCGACATGCTTTCTCATCTCCGAGATTCTGGATTAAATAAGCTACATGGTAAAAAGCTGGTACCCAGTCAAAATGGTGGAAAACTCACCTGACGCAATTACATTATCAAAATGGAATTAACTATTTCACATCATTTCACAAGCCTGACAGTGCCCTCAAAACTGTGTGAAAACATAGTGAATGTATTTCAGTACAATATACACTTTTGCATTCCTGCTCTTTGAATTTTTTCTTTGTTGGTTGCTTAAGGCATTAATTTCTTGCACCATTTCAACTTTGACCATATGCTTTCTTTTATTTACTGAATTGTCATTTATTCAACTACACTGCACCCAAAAGTTGCAAAGTACCCGAAAAAGCATTGAAAATACTTTTATTCAATATGTGTATGGCTGAACATGCAGACCCAGCTGGAATTCAAGGAATACATTCAGATTGTGCATACATTTTATCTAAGTACAATATCCAAGTATGTTGTCCAGCCTAGGAGATTAATAGGGGATTAAGCTAACCAAGGCAAGGAGAAGAAACAGTCTTTCCCTTGATCTAAACCATCTGCTTCCAGGTCTCATTTCAGCATCTGATGGAGCCAATCTTCTAATTTATGGGGTGAGAGATATCATGCCCTACCCCTGGCTGGGAACTAAATCAGCCCTCTAGCTACATTCAAATAATTCAAGGGCCTATGAGGTCTTTCAATACACTGTCAGGTCAAATGCAATAGTCTATAATATTTCACCAAAATTATTCATGGCTGTATTAACATCCCTTATATATGAGATAAAATTTATGTTTTTTATGTTGCAAATTGCATGAACATATATTACTGTTACTTTTCATTAGTTTTAAAGTAGTTAAGGTAACAATTAAGGTAACAATTCAAAGATTAATAGGTTGAAAAGAAAAACTGACCAAAACTTAAAATTCTCTCATACACCATCACCACTGCCACCACAGAAATTATGTTGTCTCTTCTAATTTCAAATCTTATTAAAATTTTCTCAAACCTCATGAAAACAATAACTTACAGGATTATCATTTTATTTTATTGTGGAGGGGTTGAGGTCTTGGATTTTTTCAAAGGCAGAATTTTTGTTTTATTTTACCTTAAGCTAACTGATTGTTTCAGCTTATATAACAGATACAATTATTGTTTTAGCACATCTCTGAGCAAGAAAATTTTTCTAAGTCACTGGTCAGATCAAAATTGGGCAGATGTGAGAGAACATGTAATACCTCAAGCTTAATGACATCTTGTGAAAAGAGTCATAATCCCTACAGTCAAATTTTGTAACATGGCAGCCAAGTTTCAACATGTAGAAATAACCAAAAATGAGTTTCCAAATGTGAAATTACCTTACAACCTAATAAAAAAGCCACTCTGTTATACAACTGAAAGAGTGGTAACAGTGTCATCTCTCTCCAAGTGGAAATCAAACTAAATTTATGTTCTTTATTTCAGTAATTTAGGTGACCATCCTATAATACAATAAAAAACGCCCCAATACTAGAGTACAAATCACTTCTTTTATTACAACTTTTAGACATTAAGTACAGGATTCTGTCTAAAAATGGTATAAAAACAGAACATTCAGAGGATGTCAAGCTACAGTTTTGCCAAAGACTGACAGGCAAACCAATGTTTATCTTAATACATCTGAATAATTTTTTTCTCCAATATCTTGGCTGAACAAGAAAAAATGCAGAGTTTATCAAGAACTAATAATAAATTATTTCTGAACATAAATTACAAAAAAAGACATTTTAAACAACATCACCATTATATTGGTCTACTTCAATAATAAGTTTATGGCTGGAATATCAAAATATAAAAGCACTGCCGTTGTAAGGCATGGGCACACTGGGCAGTTGCCCATGGCATCACCTTTCTAGGGGCATCATGCTGCCCTTATTGTTAATGAATAGTAGGGCATTGCTTTGCCCAGAGCCTACAATGTTGTTAAGATGGTACTGTATAAAAGCATCCAGAGGAACGTAAAAATGTGATCCTCTGCATATAAATTTCTCCATATTCCATAACAACTGTACACTTCATCACAAATTTTGTCTACCAATTTACCTCTGCATACCAATTTTGACACATGCAAACTTTCTAATTTCTGAAAAGTAATTTGCACAAAAAATTGCATACTCTTTTGCTTGATAACAATTCAAATTCCTCCACAATGGATGTATCAGTTTAATTATAACAGCATGCCTACAGATTCTTCTGCTGGTTATTTTTTTAACTTCTAGATAATTATTGTTGAGATTTCCATATATAGTCTAATTGCTTTAGCTTTTCATTTCTTCAGTCTTATATCTAAAAGGAATGTACAATGAAACAGACAAACAACAAACAGAAATAAGTACATATATGTTAGTAAATAAAAGAATAGACACAAGAATAAACTGAACAAACCAAGGAAACAAATAATACATAAATGTAATGAAAGAACAATTGGAGAAATGCAAAATATGTAACACATGAGTGAGAAGAAAAAAAGAAAATATGGGACCAATACATTTCAAAAAACATACATTATATTTTTACTGAACCAGAACTGAAATACAAGATGTAAAGGCTATAAAATATATTTTTATTTTAATATCAACTAAATCAGGTCAATATTTTATCTTGTAGTGTTATTTTGCACTCACCAATATCAGCAAAGAAACTAAGCAATACAGTTCACAGTGTTAACATAAGCTTCAACATTTTAATCACACTGTGTATTACAACATTGCTGTTTGTCCAAAAGCAATATGGTGGTGTACATCATGTCTTGTGGATATACAGATAAAATTATCTCAACCGCAACAATGAATTTGTACCATACCCTATTCTCTCAACCCAACACAATCCTCCAATGCTCACCCCATCTGAATAAATTAAATAACTGGTCACTTAGGGATCCAGAAGAAATGTTTTCAATAAAAAAAATCTTGTGAAAATTAAAAAACAATAAGATCATTCGGAAAACAAGTAAATGATCTAGTCAGCGACATATGTTCCACTATATGGTGTAAGCTATCAATAAACATCTTTTTAACATTATCAATCAACTACCCAATAATACTGCAATGCTAATTTTATTTGCTCATTAATAATACGGTAACATCTTGACCTGAAACAGTCAAGGATTGGGTTTTGCATTTTCATTGTGTCACTAACAAAGAACATGTCTAAAAACATGCTATAGTGTTTACTGATGTGGGAGTCAATGTGTTTTCCATCATCACCTGCTTACCAGTCAACTAAACTGGTCAAAATTCATCATCAATCAAAATTCCTTGTTTTCCTAAAGTGAGATTGGCGTAATAAAACAGGACACTACTCAAAAACACTTGCCTATAAGACAGCTCCAACTGCAAATTGCAGACCCAGAGCTGCCATATCCTAATGTGCCAGCAAATCTGAATCTGTGCAGTCGGTTGGAAATAATCAGTAAAACAAACAAGACAGACCCTGATCTGCTGGCACATTATGCTATGATAGTTCAAGATCTTTGCTGTTTGCAGTTTGACTTTTTATGTGAATAATTACATTATGTGATTGTGGAAATCACCAAAGGAAGACTGCAACATATTGTTACATGCTTTAATGTGGCAACATGCTTTCACTCATAATGACAATTGTAAAGGTTACCTTTCCTTACCAAAAAAAAATCGTATTTAAATCTGTTTATGAATTGTTCCCAAAGGCATAAAAACTTTTACATAGTCAATGGGAATATGCAGAAAAATGAAACAGTTTTCAAACAATCACGAATTTGGTCATGATTTTACAAAAAAGAAAATAAAGTTTTGTTTTAAGAAAATGAAGTCTTAAATACAACAATTTGATTGGATGATAGTTAAGCTGGACTTGAAAATCAGTTCAATCCAATCAAAAGTGACAACTTAAATCTAGCAATCTGACTGGATATTTATGCTGGACTTTAAAAAAAAAATCAGTCCAATGAAATACTGAGAGTTTGTGCTGTCAAGCACTGAGGTATTATGCCACATACATGTAGCACATGTCCCACCCAGTCACATTATCCTGAAACCAAGTCAACCAGTCCTAATACTAACCTCTTAATGGTTAGTGACAAAGCAAGAGAGCTGTTAGTACTATTTTTAAAAGTCTGGTAGGACTCAGCCAGGTTTTAAACCCAGACCTCCTGCATCAAAGGCAGACATAAATCAAAAGTGACAAATTAAAAATGTTTGTGATATCAGTACTTGGCATTTCATGAAAACATTTACACACTTAATGTAATACAAAGCTACCTGAAAATAATAAAGTAGTTACATTTATATGAAAATGAAAATTGACCGATTTGTTTTGAACACATAAGCACCTGAAAGGCTCCATCAAGCTGGGGCAATTGGAGCAAAGGGTCTTGACCAGTGATGGTAGCCTGGTAAGAGCAGATTTCAAAGATGTCCCTGGCATGTCCAGGACTATCACCAAGCCACTGCAGCTCCATCAAACACATCCAGAACCTTAAGGTCAGTCCTATGCATCTACCACAAATGCATTATGATAGCAGTCATTCGAAACTTCCACTATTTACAGAACAAGGACTGACAGAAGTTGCAAAATCATGAAGCTATCTTTTTATTCTTAATCAACCCTACTGTCAATCAAATTGTAGAAATAGTCATATTGATCCACAACAGGTTGCAGTTTCTTTTTAGCAAAGACATTTGTTGCCAAAAATGTTTTTGCTACAAATCCAAGGCAGAGCCATGTCTTGCAAAATAGCTGAAATAGTTCAAATAAAGTAAATGGGAGGGGGGGGAATATGTATAAATACTATACCCACCATTAACAGACTACTATAACTTTTATTGCATTTGCATGCATATATATATATATATATATATATATATATATATATATATATATATATATATATATATATATTCACTTATATGAAGATTCCACAGGCCTACTATACCATCCCATAATACACCAGAATATATATGCAGTTTCTAAGGAATAATCAGTAGAATAACAACACATACATTACTATGCATTATGCATACATGCATTATACTAAGGCAGATCAGCATCTATATAGTTTGCAGTTGGCCTCAACTTACAAGCATGTATATATGGTAGCAAGGAAAATACCAGAGTTAACAACTTCATGAAAAAATATAGTGCCTACCAATCACTTTAAACCAAGTAAAAAAAAAAAAACAATTGTCTGAATTGCATTCCAAGATGTCATGAATTTGTAATACATTATCTACAAGTAACAAATCAAATTGCAAACAAAGTCCCTAATCTGCTGTAGCATAATGCACTTGCAAATCAAGGTCTATTCTGTTTATTCTGCTGTCTGTGTCAAAGAAACTGCATAGTTTAAGATCTGCCAGTATTGTGCAATGGTAGATCTGGTCTGTGCAGTTTGCAGTCTGACTACTCTTATAAGTAAGTGTATACAGTACTTTCAATGATGCATACCAGGATTTGTGTCATCAATAAATATTCACCATCAGGTTCTGCAGTTTGATGTTGGTCCTGAAAGTGATTTACCATATATACTTAAATACAAGTCAAACTACTAACAACAAAGATCCTGATATACCGTAGAATAATGTCCTTACAGATTCCTTGTTGTTAGTTTACCGACTTCTTCCAGCAAACTGCACAAATCCTGATCTGCTGGTGCATTGTGCAGTTGGACTCATAAGCAAGTACATACAGTATATAATTGTACAATGAACATCTACAGTCTGACATGCTTTAGAGCAAAGTAACCAATAACAAGATGGGCAGACAGACCTGCTGCCACATAGGGCAGACACTGATCCATTGGTTATACAAGTGGTCATGCCTTACCTTCTGGCTTGGGGATACAATTATCCTGGAGGGGGGAAAACCCACTCCTTTCCATGTTCTGTCTGGGGGAAAACTGAATGATAAGATTTTTTTGATAATGACTTGAAGTAGACACAGCTCTTGGTGTCTATCTATCCTGGGATCTTCATTGAATATTAGCTGAATTTCCTGGGAATCAGTGTGTAATTCATTAGGTTAATATATTAAAGTAGATAAAATCTATGAGAAATCTACAAAAGAATCCACAAAAGAATTTTACATATACAAATTAAAGCAAATTAGTGAAACATCACTAATCAAACTGATCTACCACAAAAACTACATAGACTGCAATACAGTATAGGCATATGGTCTGTTGAAATTATCTCCTATCACTTACCATACATACTTGTTTATAAGTAAAGTAACTGCAAACAACAAAGATCCTGATTTACCATAAAATAATGTATGTAAATTAGGCTCCATGCTGCTTATTCTACTGGTTACTTGTAACAAACTGCACAGACCCAGATATGCAATCACATAATGTGCTGGCAGTACCGAGTCTGTACAGTTTTAATTGGACTCATCTTAAAACTGAGTATATCTGGTAATACAAGATCAATATTGCATGCTATAGAAAATAAAATAACTTGTATAATCCATAAAAATAAGCATGGCATATATACTTTCATAAACAACCGTGGATTAGCTGTGAATTAGCTGCTAATGTACTCCTCCTAATTCTAATCCAATAGTAAATCATAATTTCCTGATTTTGTTTGCCACAGAATGCAGTCAAAGGTAAGTTTTCATCCTGTGAGATACGGCTGGCACCAAGAAAGACCCAGATGTTAAATCTGGATTAATGGGTTAAATTAAGCATCTAGTTCTCTCAATTGGTCCATTCTTGCTCTCAAAGTGCTCTATTTACCAGCAACAGGAAAGAATATTGCCTGTTTTTCCAACACTGCAACAAATTCCAAATACCCCCTGCTAAACCAGTTAAAATCTTTTTTAAGGAAACAGAAGTACCTAAAGGAACATAAGAATATTAGTTGTCCCTTTTGGGGCACAGAATATTATCTGCTGTCCCAGAAAGGTTACAGGACAATATAATTGTCTTCCTTTTAAAAAAATTAACCAACCAATCAACCAATCAGACACCTAGAATGCCTATTGTCTATAGTTACTCATAAGTGGTTATAGTCATTATTGTCTATAGTCACTCATAAGTGGTTATAGTCATTTTTGTCTATAGTCACTCATAAGTGGTTAGTTATTATTGTCTCTAGTCACTCCTAAGTGGTTATATTCATTATTGTCTCTAGTCACTCATAAGTGGTTATAGTCATTATTGTCTCTAGTCCCCCCATAAGTGGTTATAGTCATTATTGTCTCTAGTCCCCCCATAAGTGGTTATAGTCATTATTGTCTCTAGTCCCCCCATAAGTGGTTATAGTCATTATTGTCTCTAGTCCCCCCATAAGTGGTTATAGTCATTATTGTCTCTAGTCCCCCCATAAGTGGTTATAGTCATTATTGTCTCTAGTCCCCCCATAAGTGGTTATAGTCATTATTGTCTCTAGTCCCCCCATAAGTGGTTATAGTCATTATTGTCTCTAGTCCCCCCATAAGTGGTTATAGTCATTATTGTCTCTAGTCACTCATAAGTAATTATAGTCATTATTGTCTATAGTCTATTGTAAATGGTTATATTCATTATTGTCTCTAGTCACTCATAAGTGCTTATAGTCATTATTGTCTATAGTCACTCATAAGTGGTTATAGTCATTATTGTCTCTAGTCCCCCCATAAGTGGTTATAGTCATTATTGTCTCTAGTCCCCCCATAAGTGGTTATAGTCATTATTGTCTCTAGTCCCCCCATAAGTGGTTATAGTCATTATTGTCTCTAGTCCCCCCATAAGTGGTTATAGTCATTATTGTCTCTAGTCCCCCCATAAGTGGTTATAGTCATTATTGTCTCTAGTCCCCCCATAAGTGGTTATAGTCATTATTGTCTCTAGTCCCCCCATAAGTGGTTATAGTCATTATTGTCTCTAGTCACTCATAAGTAATTATAGTCATTATTGTCTATAGTCTATTGTAAATGGTTATATTCATTATTGTCTCTAGTCACTCATAAGTGCTTATAGTCATTATTGTCTATAGTCACTCATAAGTGGTTATAGTCATTATTGTCTCTAGTCACTCAAAAGTGGTTATAGTCATTATTGTCTATAGTCCCTTGTAAATGGTTATATTCATTATTGTCTCTAGTTACTCATAAATGGTTATAGTCATTATTGTCTCTAGTCCCCCCATAAGTGGTTATAGTCATTATTGTCTCTACTCACTCCTAAGTGTAATCAAATAACACACCGGCAGACATTGGCTTATGCAGCTTGTGAGGATTAATGACAGATCAGACAACACTGATCTTGGTCTAATGGCACTTTATGCAACAGCAAGTAATCAGAGTCTGTGTTGTTTGAAGTAGGATTTGACTTATAATTGAGTACATAGGGTAATCCACTGAACAATATTAACACAGGATTAATGACAGATCAGACAACACTGATCTTGGTCTAATGGCACTTTATGCAACAGCAAGTAATCAGAGTCTGTGTTGTTTGAAGTAGGATTTGACTTATAATTGAGTACATAGGGTAATCCACTGAACAATATTAACACAATCTAAGATGGTGCTTTTCTTTCTCCCGGCAATAGGCAGGCTGTTGCTGTAGGACAACTAGTTCCTATCCACTTGCAATGTAAACTGAAAGACAACTGCTTGAAGTTCTTTTCCAAAATATTCCAAGCCCTCTCTTTTCTGAAAGTTGTATGGTTTATTATAATCATACTGAAGGTAAAGCACATTTTCCTCCAAGATATACAAGTTTTATATGGAACTGTTACTTATCTAATCACAGTTCCAATGGAGAATTATTGAAGGTTTTCTTATAAATCATAAAAGATCAATTTTATTTATTCATTAAAAAAAAATAAAGGCAAAATTATTTTTTTTACCAAAAAAAACCCATCTATTTTACTGTACAAACTCCTATATGACAGGAATTTACAAAATTTGTACATTTCCCTTCTTTATCTTTAAAAGAAATGTTAGTTATTCCAATGGATGAACATTGCCTATACAGTGTATCAAGTGATGCTTTTGTAAAGTAATGGACTTGACATGTATGGACCATATGTCCATTACAAGAGAAAGAGAAATGTGCCTCATAAAGTTTATTGCAAATGTGCATCCACCCACTAATTGGCTAACCACAATTACCAATATATGCAAAGGAACATAAAACTGTCTGACCCATAAAAGTACCCAGCTGAAAGAGTTGAATGAACCATTAGCCAGCATAAAGGTGTCACTTTCTCTTACTATATCCATCCACTAAAGAAATCCATATTGATAATCAGTTTCAAACATCTCTCAAAATGTAAAAATTGTAAACTACAAAGAAATTAACTTTCCTAATCATATGGTATATAGTGTCCTAGAAAAATATACATTACTCATCACTTATTGTTATTTACCTGTAGTATAATCTTATCAGCTGATCTCTACTGTCAGAATTCAACAGACTCAGTTAATTAGTCTAACTATACTGCTGAACTCAAGTACTCATTAAATGTCCAGGGGTCTGGTCCTTGAAAATTGAAAATACCATAAATACTCTACATTTAGCCGTCCTTTATTTGTATGGGAAAATCATGTTTATGGATATGCCACTGCAAAATGTAGAAGAAAATTGGAATTATATACCCAATGTCAGCTGTCAAACCCATGAACACATTACCAAATACATGACAATTTCTTTTATAAACTAGGATACATTATCTACTCACTTATACCATGAGCCCAACTGAAAAGCAGCACAGAACAAGATTTGCCTTCACATTATGTGCTGGCAAATCTGGTTCTGTGTAGTTTGTTAAGAGCAAGTACCCTGATGTGCAGGTGCATTATGCTACAGCTATCAGGCTCTTTGTTGTTTGCAGTTTGACTTGACTTATAGGTGAGTATGTATGGGTACTGTTGTTTTTGTTCATTGTTTTAAAAATAAATGCATTTTTGTCCTTGAAGTTTTCAAAAACAAGACCAGTTTGATTCTCAGCAAAATGGTATAAAAAAAAACTGTTCTTCACTAAAATAAGCAAAAATCCTTTGGTTGTGATATGCATCACAAACAGTCAAATAGGGTATTCTTGGTTTTGTGCAATTTCAGGATTCATGATAATTTCAAGAAAATTGTTCTAAAAATCTACCATATGCATAGACATCATGCATTGTTTCAAGCCCTATCTTTATTTTTCATTAAATTGCTCACAACTTTAAAAAATTCCACCTTTTTTAAAACTATGGGAGAATTCCTCCTCAAACAAAATTACATTTTCAACTTGTTAACAGACCAACACTAAATCTTTAAGTGCCAATGTAACAGCCATTTAAAAAATTACTTGTTTTACTAACAACATCAGCGTAAAACATGAAGCCTAATTTAAAATAAATTTTGGCCTACAAATATGTCTCCAATTTCAGTTGAATTACATTTCTAAAACTTACTTTCCAACATACATTTACAGCATGACTAATTTTATTCATCTGACAAATGACATATTGGTATCACTCGGCAACACATAACATTATATATAATTTAAATTTATGCTATTACTGGCAGTAAAATTTGAAGCAATCACAATTTACAAACAGCATGCATAAGTACCCATTACTCAATCACACTCTCAAGTCCATGTCCAGCAGGTGCTTAAAAATACTAGAATTAATTGTAAGAAGCTTGGCTTACAAGTCCAAATGCAAATTGCACAGATCCAGATCTAAGTCATATAATGCACCTGCAGATCCTGGTCTATTCAATTTGTAAGGAGCATTGAGTGGAGCAAATAACAGACCTTGACCTGTCAGTGTGACAGAACAGCATATTTGTTAATGCTGTTGAAGTCATCTTATATGCATGTACATGCAACAGGTATATCTTTCCAGTTTTTAGAAAAATAACTTCACCCATTTTAAAACTAAACTACAAACTGACAATTTCCCAATTTATTTTGAACTTCAGTTGGAAACATGAATTTGGGCAGCCAATTGCCATTGCAACATAAATTCCAGTACAAATCAGTACTATCTTTACAAATTACTGTGTGTAATTTTCTGTAAGATATGGCCATGACTGGAATTAGGTTATCATTTGCACAAATCTGTCACTGATATAACAGATCAACTAGTGAAATTACAACTATGAATCAGTTTTACCCACAATGCCTTCCAAAAATTATCATTCATGAATTTCTGCATTTGCTACAAATCATACTTCTGAGTCAGTATGCAGGTGAGGAAAGGGAGACAACTTTTTGCCTCACTAACAAGTTAGCATAAAGTACAAAATATACCCAACTCAAAAGGAACTAATTTTTTCTTCTCCATGATGAACACCTACATGTTAGCCAAATTTTGACAAAGAAATTTTTCAGTGAAAGTTATCTAGCTGTGTTTTCTTATATTACCTTAAAAAAATCTGCAAGTCAAGAATAAATTTCTAATATTAATTACATACAAACTGTGCAGATAAGCAGCACATGTGTATATTTCACTCAATTAAAACAAATTTTTCTTCCAGTATGTGTTCCAACTAGGCTAGCAACTTTCTTTCACTTATCCCTTGTATGTGTATTTATATTAGTGATTTAAATGTCCAGTCTGATTTTTATTGTATACTACCACATATATTCATAAAATAAACAAAATAAAGTATATGTTTAGTATGTATACAGGTATGGTAAACCAGTCTGACTTTTATTGTTGCAACTGACAGTATTTGTTCTCATTTTCTGCATACAATCAAACATTCAAGTGATATCATAAGAGACATGAAAATAAAGAGAAAATGAAAAAGAAAATCTACAATGCCTAAAAGTCTACTGAGAAATTCATTCCAGCCAAATGGCAATAAGAAATATCATTGTAGAGAAAGAAGATCATCTCCATGTTCCAAAGTAATTGATGCAAATGATACAGAGTAAAATATTGATTCATGCATTATACCAATACAAAGTTAAAAATGTTTGGGGGTACACAAAATGTAGTGCTCAGTGGAGCAAGCTTCTCCAAGGATAATATGTGAGGCAAAATTAATTTTGCTTGAATATTCAATTTTAAATGATTATTATTTGAAATTTTAAAATACCTAATTAGTTTCATATAAATCTAATTTCACTCAATAAATTTTAATTTAAGGAGTAAAATAAACAACAGAGCCAAAAGTTATCG
This sequence comes from Potamilus streckersoni, assembly GCA_016746295.1. Classification (NCBI taxonomy): domain Eukaryota; kingdom Metazoa; phylum Mollusca; class Bivalvia; order Unionida; family Unionidae; genus Potamilus; species Potamilus streckersoni. The sequence continues at coordinate 317,106 of JAEAOA010001521.1, forward strand.
GTGTCAGGCACTAAAGGCATCTTTTCTGCTCTAGATGGGCATGATTTTTGGTTCTTTAAACCAATAGTCAATACCATTATGTCCCCACTGGCTAGTTTTACCTAATGCATTAACCATATTAGCTCAGACTAAAGCTGTATGTCCGCCAAGGCTAACCAAGGTCCTTTGGCTTGGGGAATGATACTTTCCTCCCATTTCTGCAGTGATTAGACAATAAATCATGAAAATTGTTAATAAATTAAATCAAAACCAACCATTGCCCAATGTACTTCCCTTGACTGGTTATTATGCTTAAAGCATGAATGTTTGAATCCTATCACTGTACAAACCCAAAAAGTGGATGCTTTGGCATATCCTTGGGCAAAGCATTTTATTCCTGTTACTTTGGCACTAGATAACCTATTTGTGTTGCTGTGCTGTATAACATCAAACCAAACCAAAACTAGCAGTGGTGTCTTTACAAGCTCTACATTTCTTTATACGGATCAATTAGATAAATAATGAATGGGTGAATAACCATTATCCCTTTATCATTATTACTAAATTGCCTGCCATGTCTTAATTTTTTATTTTAAAAAGAGGCAATTATTCATGTCTAGCCATCTTTTTTCTGCAACTGATGTTTCCACATTTGACATTATCCTCTTCTGATGTACAGTTTCCATGACTAAAGATATTCCCAGGGTGACTTATCCAGAAGTAGAATCACTTAATCCACAATGTTGACCACAAATATCTGTTACTGTGGCAAGCAGGCTATGGTCTAAAGCAATCAAATCACATTAATTAAAGATGTCAGCCAAGGTAACTTGTATTTACTACTTAATATTTTACTTTTTACAATGCATTACCTTAAAAAATATGCATCAATAACAATATATCAAAGCAACACAAATGTCCGCTGACAACTGAAAGGGTTCAAACATCCGGAGTTCCCTATAGTAAGGATCCATGCTTCCACTGGGATTTTTCTACCAATTTAAAAACAGGGCTTGTGGTCAATGCAAATGAGAATTTTAAAACTTACAAAATATAAACATGAGATGCTGAATCTTTTTACCGGTTACAAAAAAAGGACAAATACAACAGCCTAATTGTTACCTTAATTTTTGATTCCTTGCTGCAGTCATTTTAGTCCTTTTCTTGGAAAATTCAGCAGTTTTTGGCCATAAAACAGGACCAAAAATATTCCCATGTCAGCAAATCATGTTACTATCAACTTTTTAAAATTTGTTTTCTATGCATCTGACTAGCAAATTTTGGGGAACGCATGTCTTTACTTAAATTTCGAAAATCCCTCAATGAATCTGAATGTTGCAATATGGATACTTTAAGAGTGGAATGTTTATATGAAAAATTTTGTAGGGTACACATTGATTTCAAATGGCTTATGACTGGGGTAGTAACTAACTCAATCAAACCTCCAAATCAGATACAATTCACAAAAGCTAATAAATTTGCTGAATTCTATTGGAATCCTCTTTTATAGATTTCTTAGAAAAAGCACCCTGTATGAATGTTCCACACCTAGATAATGATGAACTGCTAAATGCCTACATATTTACATTTGCCTAATTTGACACACTACAGTCACTGCCATACTGCCATTGCATAACTCTAATGGTACATCAGTGCACTAACAAGTCCCTTTGAGTGCCATGAACCAAATAAATTTTCAGCTTTTACAGAATTCTAAATAAAAAGCAAGACTTTCCACTACAAACACCCATAGTACATTAATTACATGTACCCTGAAAATACTCTTAATACATCAACACAACCTACACTAAAAACACCCCTAGTACATTAATTCCACCTACATGAAAACACCCTTAAAACACTAACACCAACTAAATTGAAAACACCCTTGGTAAATTAATGACACCTACACTGCAAACACCATTAATAGATTAATGACAACTGTTACATAGCTAGGAAAATAAAAAGCATTCAGTTTTTAAGAGCACATATTCTCTGTGTTATCTGTAATAAAAATAATAGCATACAACTCTATCAATGGACGGGGTAAATTCAAGTGACCAAGTCCCTCAATACACCTCTATATTATTAGATCTGTACACATTCATATATTATAAAACTAACCTAAGGACTTGCACCATGTCCAAAATGTACTCAAAATGACCTTAGGTCAGGGCTTGTTACAATTCCATAGAATCTGATGAATTATTCACCTAAGGATGTTTCAGTAATAGGTCATCTATACCCCTCAATGTAAAATTAATAAAAAGACTCTCATTGCAGGTTTTAATGGCACTTTTAGCACATTATCAGCTATGTCAAAGAAATGAAAGCTAACTGCTTTTCCCAAGAACACACAATGACAACCAACTCAGGTTAATGTAGCTGGGAATCAATCCCATAACACTTAAATTGCAAGTCTGATGCTCCATCAACTGGGCCACTGTGACACTTTTGTATATATCTAGAGTAAGCTTTAAGATTGTTCACAACATTTGGGCAATTTTCTGACCGTAACCCAGTTATTCATTATGTTTAAGTTATTAATACTTAAATTATTAATTAATTCATACTTAAATTGTTAATTAATACTTAAATTATTAAAAGATAGATGAAGTTTTTTTAATTTCAAAAAATGTGTAAATCAAAATATTTTAATGCATATTCTATAGAAGGATCTCCACCAGTTTTAGAACTATTTACAGTGCAGAAAAATTGTCAACTGTTAAAAATTCTAAGCCATATCACTATTAGTGTTTTACTTCAAATATACCTTGTATTCAAGATTACTGTTTCATTTATAACTTCAAAATATACTGTATACTGCACTTTTGAGAGTCAGGGATAAATAAAGATTATGTAATAATCAGTTATAATCAGTTGTGGGTAACAACAGGACCTTAGCAATGTGTGCAGCCACAAAGTGCCAAAGACTAAGCATTGTGAACAATCAAAAAGGGACACACCATGGACATTAAAATATACCTGTATATTTATTTATACAAGTTTGCTTGTATGAGAGTAATGTAATGAATAAAGAGATACAAGTTATTTATACAAGTTCACAAGTTTGCTTAAAACCAGTATAAACTGAACACTGATATTATTTTATTTACATCCATAATTATAACCTACTGTATCAAAGTCAACACAAATAAAACTGAAAATTAAACACTGATGTTCCAGTTGAATGTGTATTGAAAAAAATGTATTTGTTTTCTTCACATTGTTGATCTACTTTTGACACAGCAATATAGAAAATGAGGGGACAAAATGCACATCTTCTATTTCTTATTGCTGATCCAAGCACTTTCTTCCAGCATAGTTTGAAAATAACAACCACCAGAAAAAAAAATTATTAATAAGCCTGCCTACTCAAATTTTAAAAAAAAAGTGCAATATGAAATATGCATATTTTTTTTTGCCTGAATGTTTAATTAAAACAAAGCCTCTATACGGCCAACAATTTATAAGATTGGAATTTTTTTATGGATGTTACCAAATAATTTTTTATCTCTTTATTCAGAAAATTACTCTCCTGAGAAATGAAACAGTTCATGGTATAAGAGAGACAATGCATCTCATACAAAATCCAAATGCAAAAATCTGATGTTCTCTCCTCTCTGATAGCAGATAAACTTCCCTCCCCTCAAACAAATAGATCTGGGTCCTTTTTTTCTCAATGCTTGAATTCTCTCCTTGGAAGTAGTGTAGAATGCTAAATCTATCCTAAAAGCTACTGTAGGATTTCATACAATGCTGGGCACTTGTATCACAAAAAAAAAAACAACAATACTGCTTTGAAATCAAGAAAAACTGCTCAACACCAACACCAGGAGATGGATTTTTTTGAGTCAATAATTTGTCACTATGGATTTATCAGGCCTGGTGCTATGAGAGACAAGTAATACAAGTAACTGAACAATGTGGACAAGTACCTGAACTGTTTGGACAAATAACTGAACCATGTGGACAGGTCATTGAAACATGTGGTCAAGATATATGTAGCTTCTATCATGCACTTGTGGTGGTCAGTGTATTACAACACCAATAGACAAAACAAGCAAAAGAAGCAGAGAAGGTGAAAAAAAAAAAAACATGAAAGCACCAAGAAAAGTAATGACTTCCTGAAGCAAGGTCACATTTGGATTACAGTAAATTCTTTAGAATGTTTTTGAAAATGATGCAAATGTGATATCTTAGTCATTTGCTATGTCAGTGTCTCTTCATTTTTATATACAGGGAGAATAATTTGATATGCTGTTTTTGTGCTGATACTGATGGGAGGGAGATAACTTTAACACACAAAAAAATAAAGATGACAAATTCTACCGTACCATATGTACTTGTTTATGAGTTCAACTGTAAACTGCACAGAACCAGATCTGCTGTTATATAATACCTGGCAGATACTGGTCTCTGCAGATTGTTAGTAGTAATCAGTAAAATAAATAACACAGACCCTGATCTGCAGCCACATTATGTGATAGCAGATCAGGTCTTTGTTATTTGAAGTTTGACTTAATATATAACCAAATATATGCAGCCATTTTCTTTTTTAAAAACCAAAATTGTTAATACTTGAAAGACAACAGGAAAATGACAAGTTTGTTACAATTTATTTTTAAATAATGCTAAATATCAAATTGTATCTGTTTGTCCAATTGTCTAATTCTGTTTCTGGATTTGTATGTCTGTATGCTCCTGTACACATTTACTAATTCTGTTTCCTGATTTATATGACTGTATGCTCCTCCTATATAAATTTACTAATTCAGTTTCTGGATGTGTTTGTATGCCTGTATGCTCCTGTACACATTTACTAATTCCATTTCTGGATCTGTTTGAATGTCTGTATGCTCCTGTACACCTTTACTAATTTAGTTTCCAGATCTGTATGTCTGTATGCTCCTGTACATTTATTAACTGTTTCTGGATCTGTTTGTACGTTTGAGTGTTTCCTGTATACAATATCAATATACTACTGCATGAACTGTCTGAATATCCAAAGTACCTTCTGATTTAGTTTATTTGTAAAGTTCTGGGAATTTTTGGCTCTAAAATTGACCATTAGACCAAGAATAACTAGGAATTTTAAACTTTTTTAAACTCTTATTTCATTGGTTTTTATTTTTTTTATAATTTATGATCTACCTGGATTTATTTAATCATTTTCTTTGACAGTAAAAATGTTCGTTTTGAGCACATGAACTTGAAAGAATTTTTATTATGTACATAAAAATATTAATACAAATTGTTGCAGGTGATTTCTGGGTTAAGTCTTTTCTTGATTTAATCAATATAAGCCTTAAAATCCATGAAAGCTGAAGTACATCAAATTTTGATGAAATATTACAAGATGTTAACAACAATTTAAAATATGAAGGAAAATGAACTGTATTATAGTGTTTATATAAAGTTTAAGACAATATTCTTTGTGAACTTTGAACAACAAATATTTCAGGACTATAAACAAGTTCATATAAAAGACATTATTTTTACTGTAGTATGGAAACCCTTGATGTCTTTACAAGGTCCTGATATACTTATAAAATAATGATAAATATTACTTTGACTAATTATTGGGATTCTGACATGCAACATTTCTGCAACTATAAAGTAACCTTTGTTTCTGCTCTTTATAGTGGTAACAACGATTCAAGTAAAAGAAACTGCAAGCTGGAAACGTTGCATTCCGTTTTTTGCCATATGTACATCAGTTTTATGTGATGAAACTGAAATGATCATTGAGCGATAGACGCTGACCACTGCCGTTCACGAATGCCCATTTGCAAAGACTGCTTAATTATCTTTTCATCATGTAAATGTTGTTTTCCTTCAATAGCCGTCACAAACAAAACGCTAAAAAACAAACTTGGAGACCAGACGTCGTTTTATCACAGGTCCCCGAAACTACTCCAATGTCTGTTAGCTATTCAATCGATAATGAAATGTTCCTCGTTGTGTGTTAATGTGTTTCGGCAAAACGTTTGCAGGTATACTTGTTTGTGATTTATTGGGCATCAAAAAGATACACTGTATCAGTTTGATAGACTACAAGGTCATTAATATACGTGTTGGAAGGATTTAGTTTGCAACAAAAAAAGTTTTTCATCGGTTTCAGAGAAAGAGAGTGACGAGAGAGTTTCGTTGCACGAACATTATCAATATCAAACAAGGAACTCATCAGATACGAAACGGTCTATAAATGAAATGGATCCTACCCTGGAATCAAAGTCACCCACGTTTATTCTAACAAACTACTACTATATAATCCTCTTTTCAAGTTATGCAACGTAAGAGCCAAACTGGTCGAGTTGACAAAATAACCGTGCAATCAAAAAATTTCTCCACTGTTAGGATCAAGTAAAATTTATCCCTGAACCAGGTGTTCAACTTTGTCAGGTAAAATTTGGGTCATAAACTTAACTGATTTTGTATGCCACTTCAATTGACGGTACAGGTACTATATATATATATATATATATATATATATATATATATATATATATATATATATATATGAAATTTTAATTGTATCATACAATTCCTCAGTAAGTTAAAAGAATTAACATTCGCTCTATAACTATAATTTTTACAATGAAATATAATTTATGTATACAAATGCTGATCTCTCCTGTAAAATCGCGCGATTTATATAAGCTTCACACAAAGAAAGTCGTTGTTTAAAACAAGTAGCATTCGAGCTTTTAATTCTTTTAATTGGTTACTCTTAACGGTGTTTCAATAGCTCAAGGACTGTCACATGATACTGAAAACACTATGCTGCATACTTCATTTCAAACTAGAGAATATACACAATGGATTGGACAAAATAATAATAATAAGAAGAAGAACAATAAAAGCAAAAGCAAGACCAATAACAATTTTATAGCCTTGTGCATCAATAAAAGACCTTGGCAATGGTGCATAAGTAAACATAAAAACACACACATTTGTTAATTGTGCTATCAATTACATACATACATACATACATACATACATACATACATACATACATACATACATACATACATACATACATACATACATACATACATACATACATACATATACGTGCATTATTGCATTATGTTTTAATTCAAATACTTTTATACCTCATGAATGATTCATTAAGTTTCCAAAACTTATTACACTGGCATTAAGTTAAATGATAAGCATCATCTGAGACATGGTTTTGTACATCAATCCTTAAAATACAAGGGGGGAGGCTGTTACATACAGTTTATTATATATTAATAAGAATAAATTATTAATGAAGGGGACTGTTATTTCTCAATCTGAAGTAGTTCAAATAAATGGTTTAGTTTCAAAACTCAAATATTTATGCAATATTCTCTCAAGTCCAAGTTTCTTCTGACTTACCACCCCATTTCTGATATTTGAACATTTTGTCCAAACATCGTAAATGGAGTGGTAAGGGTCAGAGGGAACTCAGTATATATTATTATCTCCTAAAATGTCACATTAGTTCAGTGTCCACGCACCTATCAAGTATAACCTTGTTACAATCGTATTTACCATCAAATGTTGGTCACTTATTTAAAATCACTTTTTTAAATTCAAAACTTGTTTATGGTTTTGTAAACAAATAAAAAATTAGGGCTTACCTGACACAAAGCCTCGTCCAATCAGACCCTGAAGAATCACTATAAAGGTCCAGTATCCGTGGCCCCTTTTTAAGGGTGTTCCTGTCTTCAGCAACCACATAATGTCATATCACAGTAATCCCTTTTGGAATGAGGTACGTATTCCTTTCAGATTTTCACACAAGTCGTAAATATTAATCCAATTTATGGTAATTTGTTTGAAGAGCACTGCCTTAATAAAAACAAAAGGCTAACGCCGCTGGATGACACACATACCATCGGTAAATGCTACGTTATGGTATCTCA